>JAJGOT010000111.1:427500-455000 GCA_022457155.1 Cladopsammia gracilis
GAATGATCATGACATGTGGGAGCAATTTAAATGTGCTAGAAACAAAGCAAATAATGCAATTAAACAAGCAAAGAAGCGCTATTTTTCTGATAACTTGAAAGTTAGCAAAGGTAATCCGCGCAAAACATGGAACCTCGTTAACGAGTTAACTTCACTTAACACTGGTAAGTCGACGAATATTTTAGAAATCCAAGTTGACAACAGAACAATAAGCAGTCCTGGCGACATGGCGAAAGCTTTTAATGATCATTTCACAAACATTGGCCAAGTGCTAGCCCAAGAGGTTCCTGCTGCAGAAGTTAATCCCTAGTTTTACCTTTTACACACTGATAAAGCATTTCATCTAAAAACTCCTAGTCTCGAAGTTGTTTTTAACCTATTAAGGAATATTGATGAAAAGAAAGCCACTGGCCTTGATATGATCCCAAGTAAGTTGTTGAAAATGGCTGCTAGTATTGTTACTCCATCGCTGACCGCCATATTTACAAAGTCAATTATCACTGGGATTTATCCAACAGAATGGAAAATGGCCAGGGTAACTCCGGTGTTTAAAAAGGGTGAAAAATCGGACCTCAACAATTATCGTCCAATTTCCGTTATTCCGGTTGTTTCGAAGGTTTTTGAAAAAAATGTTTACAAAATTAGTTTTAATTTTAAATTATTAACTTAACTGATGATTCTCCGTGATTAAATAAAGATTTACATTACATTACATTACATTACATTACATTACATTACATTACAATGGACATTAAAATGAATAAAATTTTTCGAAAGAAGATTGTGTTGTCCATTTTTATGTGTTTGTTCATTCATTACATAGATTGAAAAGCGATTTTATGTAAACAAAACAAGACTTAGATTTTCTGTCTTCACTCGCGTCGCCTTATGTAAATATGTTTGTGTATTTTTGCATTTTTGATTTGAGGTTGGAGTGTCAGGAGGTATTCTCTCTTCCGACGGGTCCAGAAGAGGTTTGCCAGGTACTGAACACTTCGCCAGCGTTTCCTCATGTAGACATCTGCGCACTGAAACACTCCTGGTGGAGGAAGTATGACGCTTGTCTTCATCGTTAAAAGTTTGCTGGGGCACAATGGGTTGAAATCATCAGGATCTCTGGAGGCGAGCGTCAAAGGTCTTCAGTTTATGATGGCTTCAACTTCACAGAGTAATGTCCTGAAGGATTCGTCATCCAGATGGGTGCCATGCTCGTGAAGTAGAACGGTGAGTAACTAACAGGTGGTGCGGATTTGTCGCTCCCAAACGCCACCCATGTGGCTGGCACTTGGTGGGTTGAAAATCCAGTCTGTGCCCTCCTGGTGCAGCTTGCTTCTTATTTGGTCATTGTCCATCTCATCGATTGCTTGTCGCAATTCGTTAGTGGCGCCTACGAAATTCGATCCGAGCTGAGCTGAGCTGAGCTGAGCTGAGCTGCTTCCACTAGCCAAACATGTGAAAAGGCATCCATAACGTTTACGTTCCTTTCTGCCTTCCTTAACCACATTTGGGCCAAAATAATCGCGCCAGTGCCCTTGAACAGAGGACCTGAAGTTACTCTGCCTTTCGTTAAATCAGCCATCTTTTGTTCGACGACAGGGGCACTGTGACGGCGACAGGTAACACAGTTTGCGATTAAGTGACGAACAGCAGCATTGGCACCGGAGATCCAGTACTTTTCCCTCAATTTAGCAAGTGTATGGCCGCGGCCTGCATGTGCTAAACGTTCGTGGAAGTGTTGGATGATCAAATTCGTAACCCGGCTCTTACGAGGTAGGATGACAGTATGTATTGTTTCTTCTGGGAGATCATCAGACCGGCCGAGACGACCGCCAACACGTAGAAGGCCTTCATGAACGAAGGAATCCAGGCGAGTGATATAACTTGTATTCTTTAGCACCATTTTAATTTGTATTGCCCGACCCCGTTGGTCTCCGCCGTCTTTGCTGCTAACTTGTCTGAAAGCGTCAAACTCCTTACTGAAAGACTGCGACTGCACAAAGCAGAGGATGGCGATCTCAGCCTCTTCAAACACTTGCACTGTAAGTGGCATGCAGTGATGAACCACTCTTTTCGTTTCGGCTCTTGGTGGTTTTGTGTTCATGGCTCGACAACGGTCTGGATCTGACGCAAGGCTAGCAAGGCTTTCGTTCTCCTTTCGTTGACCTAGCACGGTCTTGACTCTGAGAAACACGGCCACTGACAATTTCAGGAGATACCACTTCAGGCGATACCAGCTTGAGTGGTATTCGATCAGCTTGTTAACTGTAGCAGCTGAGTCCTCCGATACCATGGTACCAGTAGAAACAGCCTTTCTGTCCTCTGGGTCAACGTCCGGAACTTCCCCAACAGGAAAGGGCTGCTGTGGCCACTCTGTTTCCGGTTTCCATAGAAACTGTGGCCCCTTTATCCAACGTTGCTTCCGGAGTAGCGCGGTACAGGATAACCCCCTTGAGGCGTCGTCTGCTGGGTTACTACTGGTGTCGACGTAACTCCATTGGGCGGGGCTCGTGAAGTCTATAATCAGCTGAACACGATTTGCAACGAATACTTGGAATCTCTTCCGCTCATTTCCAATGTAGCGGAGAACCGTGGTCGAGTCGGTGTGGTAGACGGTGATGTCAGGCCTGACCTCTAACTCTTCACATAGCATTTGCCCCACACGGACAGAGACGGTTGCAGCAGTTAATTCTAACCGTGGGACTGTTACAGCTTTAATAGGTGAAAGCCGGGTCTTGCCCATCAGGAAGGAGCAATGTACGCGATTCGTGTTGTCCTGTAGACGCAAGTAAGCAGCACATCCATAAGCCATCGTGCTAGCATCAGAAAACAATTGATGCTGCCTGGAGACGACTGGACTAACGGCTTGTGGTTCATGGCAACGATCAATGTGAAATTGCTCCTGCATTGGAAGCTCGGTACACCAACTTATCCACTGACCTGCGGTAGTCTTCCGGAATGTCGTCATCCCAGTCAAGATCCTTGTTACGGCATAAATCTTGTAGCAACTTCTTTGCTAACAGCGTGAACGGAGCAACGAAGCCTAGTTGATCGTAAATTGATGATACAGTAGATAAGATTCCTCGTCTTGTAAGCGGTTTGCTGTTAACAATGATTCGAAATCCAAAACTGTCTGACTGTAGACACCATTGCACCCCTAGTGCACGCTCGACAGGAAGATTGTCCCAGTCAAGAGCTATATGTCTGACTTCTTTCGATCGCTCATTCTCGAGTATACACTGTAAGACTGCACGACGATTGCAAGTGAACTTGGTGAGGTGGAATCCACCCTTCTGACAAGATTGACAGAGGTCTCCGCTCAGCTTCACTGCAGCGTCTTCTGAGCTGACGGAACGTAAACAATCGTCCAGGTAGAAGTTCTTTCGTAGGGTGTAAGCAGCTAATGTACTAAGCTCTTCCTCGTTGTCGCTTGCGGTTTGCTTAAGGGCGAAATTGGCGACGCTTGGTGAGGAAAATGCCCCAAATAAATGTACGGTCATTTGATACGCTTCTAACTCGGCATCTAGGTCACCATCTGGTCACCACAAGAAACTGTTCAGGAGGCTCTTTGACCTTGTGGAACATGGATTCCACGTCTGCCATAAAGGCAACAGGGTCCTCTCGAAATCTGATTAAGACTCCCACAAGAGAGTTCGGCCCTTGAAGTAAACAGTCATTGAGGGACACTCCGTGGCACTTTGCACTACAGACGGATACGACGCGTATTTTCTCGTTTTTTTTTTCGGGTGATAAACCCCGCGGTGGGATAAGTACCACACCTTGCCTAGCTTCGGTATCAGCGATTCACTTGGGACCCTTTGTGCATAACCCTCGACGATGACATCGTTGACGAAGGTGACGTAGTCGGAACGGTACTTAGAATCCTTTAGCATCTTCTTGTTCTGTCAATTAACTCATTTGGTACACTGCCCCCTTGTTGTCTGGCATGGTGACATCCTTATTCGGAAAGGGAGAGGAATCTGGTAATGGCCATGGACAACCTTTGCCTCCTTTGCGGTCATATTCAGAAACCTTTTGTCTTATTGGGAGAGCCTGCGCTTGTCCGGTACTTTGGTCACCGCGTGATCATTAAAGTCCATCTCGAACATTTGGAGCAATGTCTTTTTCGCCATGATCTCCCCTTGCATTACAACTTCTACGACAGTAATTCGGTTCAAGATTATCTTCTGGCTGTCTTGATCGGTCTTAATTCTTAAAGGTCCACTAACCGTCCAGCCATAGCGAAGACGGAAAGCGAATGCCCCATCACCTTGACAAGGTACCACTTCTAGCGGCTCAAGAGCGGCTGGGCAATTACTGCCAATGAGTAGTCCAATTTCCAAATGAGGGTCAAACTCAGGAATGTTTCTCGCAACTTCAGAGAGAGGTGCCCAGTGACTAATGAGATTAGGCGTTGGAATTTGGCGATGGTCGACTGGGATTTCATCCCTTGTGTACGTGTGAGGTAACTCAACGGGATTATTATCATTCAAACTGGTAACAATAAGGTTGTTCCTGACGGTGCTTTCTACTTGACTCTCTCCATGCATAGTTGCAAAACGCAGCACAGTCCTGACTCCTTCCACTCCAAGTTGTTTCTTGATGCTTTCAGTTGCAAAACAACCACCACTGCCATTATCGTAAAATGCGTGCGTAATAACTGACTCACCACTGCCCTTTCGTTTGACTTTAACTGGAAGGATGGCATGCAACACTACGGACTCCTGACTGTTCGTTGCACCACACAGTTTTAGAGAGATCGATACGCCCATTGCTTACTGCTGTCGATATGTCGGTAGTTTGGGCTTGAGTGTCAGGGTTCTCTCTATTCATGGTAGCCATCGATGTGCAATGCTGTTGGGTGCCGTTTCCTGCACTTCTGACAGGTGAGTCTGTTCACACAACCCCTCGACACATGACAAAATTCGTAACAAGCAAAGCATGGCCTCTTTTCTTTAAGAAATAACTTCATTTCTTTCATCGTCTTCTTGAGGAACCCGGAACAGTCATCTAAATCATGGGCCTTGTTGCAGAATAGGCAGGGTTTTGCTTTAGCACCGCTGTTGTCTCGGCTGCCATTGTTGCTAGCGTCCGAGCCAGCAGGAGTAGTGATGCCGATAGCAAAACTGCTGCTCGTTGGGTTCGGTGCTGAGGGCTTTTTCTTGTTGTCTCTTGCCATTATCCCTGCGCTTCTCTTGACTGCCACTTAGAGCCTGCATACCAAAAATAGGATCGTTGGCTAATTCAGCAACAGATACCACAAACTCAACAAGGTCTTTGAATTCGCCATCCGTTCTTTCTCTTTCAACTTAACAGCACGATCACGCCACTTTGCTTGAAGGTGGAAGGGAAGCTTTTTAGCAATGATCTCCATGCTTTGTAGAATGATTTAGCTGGTCCATGTGGTACACGCTCACCATGGCATTCTGGGAATATATATATATTCGCAAATTATGCAATTAAGTACTTCAATATAACGAAATTTTTTATGCGAGTAATTCCTTCTGTATGAAAATGAAATAAATAATAAAATTAATTCACATACATAACGAACTTTAAGCGACAATACACTCGCATATCGTTTCGTTATGTATATGACACTTCATACTTAACGGAATATAAGCGACAAAACACTCGCATATCGTTTCGTTATGTATATAAACACTTCATACATAACGGAATTAAAGCGAGAAAACACTCGCATATCGTTTCGTTATGTATATAACACTTCATACTTAACGGAATGTAAGCGACAAAACACTCGCATATCGTTTCGTTATGTATATTAACACATCATACATAACGGAATTTAAGCGACAAAACACTCGCATATCGTTTCGTTATGTATATAAACACATCATACATAACGGAATTTAAGCGACAAAACACTCGCATATCGTTTCGTTATGTATATAAACACATCATACATAACGGAATTTAGGCGACAAAACACTCGCATATCGTTTCGTTATGTATATAAACACTTCATACATAACGGAATTTAAGCGATCGCTAAACACTCGCATATCGTTCCGTTATGTATATAATACTTCATACTTAACGGAATGTAAGCGACAAAACACTCGCATATCGTTTCGTAATGTTTATTAACACATCATACATAACGGAAACTAAGCGACAAAACACTCGCATATCGTTTCGTTATGTATATAAACACTTCATACATAACGGAATTTAAGCGACAAAACACTCGCATATCGTTTCGTTATGTATATATCACTCCATACTTAACGGAATCTAAGCGACAGAACACTCGCATATCGTTTCGTTAGGTATATAAAGACCTCATACATAACGGAATTTAAGCCACAAAACACTCGCATATCGTTTCGTTATGTATATAAACACATCATACATAACGGAATCTAAGCGACAAAACACTCGCATATCGTTTCGTTATGTATATAAACACCTCATACATAACGGAATTTAAGCCACAAAACACTCGCATATCGTTTCGTTATGTATATAAACACTTCATACATAACGGAATTTAAGCGACAAAACTGAGAGAAATTGTGGGAACAGTTAAGAATATTTTTGGGGATCAAGGGAACATGGAACAGAATTTCAGGGAACAGGGGAACTTGATAAAAGTGAATTTCCGGGAACACCTTAACTTATTTTTGAGGAACAAGGGAACAACTTCAAATTGTTATAGGGAACAAGGGCACATGCCCCCCCCCCCTCCCCGGGAGGCTCTCTACACTCGCATATCGTTTCGTTATGTATATAAACACTTCATACATAACGGAATGTAAGCGACAAAACACTCGCTTATAATTTCGTTATGTATATTAACACATCATACATAACGGAATCTAAGCGACAAAACACTCGCATATCGTTTTGTTATGTATATAAACACTTTATACATAACGAAATTTAAGCCACAAAACACTCGCATATCGTTTCGTTATGTATATAAACACTTTATACATAACGGAATTTAAGCGACAAAACACTCGCGTATCGTTTCGCTATGGATATAAACACTTCACAGGGTGAAATAAGGAGTTTCCGTAACTCGGAAATGTTACGGAAACATGAAACTTTGAGTTTCAGTCGCGTTTCCGCGACGCGGATACAACGGGAAACACGTAACAAGAAAATTATTCATTCTCTACGCGTTTCCGTAGGGTTTCCGATCACGGACACGAACACATCCGTTTCCTTAGTGTTTAAGTCCGCGTATTCCTAACTGATTCCTATTGTTTTATATCGTACATTTTAAAAAAACTCCAGGCCGACCCAAACTACAATTTTCAATCTGAACTGTTCTTTATACCGTTGTTGGTTCGAGATCTGAGGTCTGAGTAATAGGCTCCTGGTCTGACGTATAAACAGAATTGTGTTGATGTTGCGCTGTACCTAACATAATTTTTTATTCGGGCAAATTTTTATTTATTGCTAATTTGCCATTATCACGGCGAAGTGATGTTTCCGGCTATTAAAACAAACTAGGGCCAATTAATGGTAGGTTTGCTTCACATGCATGTCTGTGGAGTATTAAGTTTTCCCGCTGAAAGTGTGCCACACTGTGGCCGGGAGAGGTTGAGTACGGTTTTGTCATGCGCAAATGGAGTTCTTCCCGGCGGGCTGTTCGAGTTATTGGCGCTCTTTTCATTTTTCAACGGCTTACCTTCGAGCTCAAGTCTGTACATTTAGTTTAATCTGAAGCATTTGAAGGGATTAGAAAGTTATCGTCTCGCTTTGTAAGCTCTATTTATCACCTTACAACATTGTTTCAACGTATCTGCGCTGGATATGCATATTTTTCTTCCATTTCATCAAGCTTATGGAGTCATATTTTCATTATGGGCGCCAGTGATCGAAGATGTTTCTGCAAAGGTAGGTTCGATGTGTTTGTAAATTTGTTTTATTTGCTATTTTAAAACATGCTCGCCTACACTTTTTATGCTTCCTCGTGTACATGTAGTTTATTTAAATCAGAAACAACAAATGATTTGTAAGCCGCAAGTGTTTAGCGTGTTTTAATGCCCTTTCTACTCCGGCTATAGCCTCAAACCTACATGTGTACGTACAGCTGTAGCTTGATTCGTGTTGAAATTCACCATTTTAAATTAAAGTTCTGGAGGCTGGAACAGTAGTTGCACACTACAAAACAGTTCTTTATGGCGCTGTTAGAGTAAGTACTTGTAAAGGAGTATTGAATGCTTTCCATGTATTTTTTTTATTTCTGACATAAGCTAAAGTTACATTTATTATCATAATTTCAAAGCCGTTTATCCACATTTGAGCGGAAGGAATAACTTTTACATGTATCTCATTTGGTGATCTTAGATCTTAAATGATACAGTCTAGTATTTTTCCTTTTGATAAACCAAGCAACTTTCACAAACACAAATACATGTACATGTATGGTCATTGCAAATGAGTTTCAGTTACTTTCACTATACACAACAAGTATTTTTGTCTCAAAATAAGTCAGTTTTAAGTACTGAATGTTGTCTGTATTATGCCAAATAGACAAAAATAAAACCGACCATGATTGCTATCAAGTTGCGAATTTTAGTAGGATGTTGTTAGAAAATATTTTGATAAACCTAACAACATTCATTGACACAAGTAACGGCCGCCCATCTTTGAGTGGGCAGTGCCAATGTTGTTTATCCATCTCCGAGTGGAAAAAATGGCGCTTGTGTCAATGATCTTTGATTTTTTTAAAATCCGTCGCGAAAGAGACAACAACGAAATTGACAATGATTGCTATATCAAGTTGCGAATTTTAGTAGGATGTTAGAAAATATTTTGATAAACCTAACAACGTTCATTGACACAAGTAACGGCCGTCCATCTTTGAGTGGACAGTGCCAATGTTGTTTATCCATCTCTGAGTGGAAAAAATGGCACTTGTGTCAATGATCTTTGATTTTTCTAAAATCCGTCGCGAAAGAGACAACAACGAAATTGACAATGATTGCTATATCAAGTTGCGAATTTTAGTAGGATGTCGTTAGAAAATATTTTGATAAACTTAACAACATTCATTGACACAAGTATCGGCCGCCCATCTTTGAGTGGACAGTGCCAATGTTAATATCGTAATAACGGTTGTTGTTGTTCATCGTGGTGAACACACTAGTAAAAAAGTATTTTTCGTTTGTTGCCAATGTTGTTTATCCATTTCTGAGTGGAAAAAATGGCGCTTGTGTCAATGATCTTTGATTTTTCTAAAATCCGTCGCGAAAGAGACAACGACAAAACCGACAATGATTGCTATATCGAGTTGCGAATTTTAGTAGGATGTCGTTAGAAAATATTTTGATAAATCTAACGTTCATTGACACAAGTAACGGCCGTCCATCTTTGAGTGGACAGTGCCAATGTTGTTTATCCATCTCCGAGTGGAAAAAATGGCGCTTGTGTCAATGATCTTTGATTTTTCTAAAATAGGTCGTGAAAGAGACAACAACAAAACTGACAATGATTGCTATATCGAGTTGTGAATTTTAGTAGGATGTCGTTAGAAAATATTTTAATAAACCTAACAATGTTCATTGACACAAGTATCGGCCGCCCATCATTAAGTGGGCAGTGCCAATGTTGTTTATCCATCTCCGAGTGGAAAAAATGGCGCTTGTGTCAATGATCTTTGATTTTTCTAAAATCTGTCGCGAAAGAGACAACAATAAAACCGACAATGATTGCTATTGAGTTGCGAATTTGAGTCGGATGTCGTTAGAATTAATGTTTTGATAAACCTAACAACGTTCATTGACACAAGTATCGGCCGCCCATCTTTGAGTGGGCAGTGCCAATGTTGTTTATCCATCTCTGAGTGGAAAAATGGCGCTTGTGTCAATGATCTATGATCCACCGTGAAAGAGACTACAATAAAACTGACAACGATTGCTATCGAGTTTCAAATTTTAGTATGTAGGATTTCTTAGAAAATATTTTGATAAACCTAATAATGTTTATTGACACAAGTGTAATATTATTGCCTTTCATTGCTATTCTGTTTCAACAGTATTACATGAACTTTAAAGAAAACCATTCACAGAAGTGAAAATAATAAATCTCGGTTAAAAGATACAGTAAGTAGTATAATAAAGATTATTCACAGACAACATCATCATTTTCACGCTCTCCCAAACACAACCCATCATATCAAGCAATAAGCTGAAAACCACAAAACCATTTTGAGAAATAAATCGCTATTTCTGCTGTTATTGACATGTAATGTAAAATTATCATCAACGAACCAAATTTCCCCCAGTGTTAGAATAAGCTATGAATTTATTGGCATTTTAATTTATTTTGAATTTGAATTTGAATTGGCATAAATCAACGAACCAAATTCACCTCGTTTGCGCATAAGCTATGAATTTTATTTCAAGTTTTCATTACCTGCCATTTAGCGATATGTTTGATTTAATGGGTTGTGTTTGGGAGAGCGTGAAAATGATGATGTTGTCTGTGAATAATCTTTATTATACTACCGCTGAAATCTCTCCCCAATTCTGGCAGTGGAAAATTTCTCCCCAATTCTGACCGCGGAAAATTTCTCCCCAATTCTGGCAGTGGAAAATTTCTCCCCAATTCTGACCGCGGAAAATTTCTCCCCAATTCTGACCGCGGAAAATCTCTCCCCAATTCTGGTAGCGGTGGTTGGAAAAAATCTCTCCGGAAAAGAAAATGTCTGATTCCGAAGGCGAAGCCGATTTCATTCCTGAAATTATACAAGAAACCCGCACAACATGGCAGTCTCACAAAAACCCCAGACTGGAACATTTCAAAAATATCATCCGAAAAAATCAGGGGAAAAATCGAATTCCACTCAAAGATCTCGAATTTTATCAAGAACAAATTCTCTCCCAAATTCCCCGTGACGAAATCACAAGAAAAAAAGTCAGGGATTTCGTCAAAGCTTCCAAATGGAAAAAGTCAATGGCAACGATCACTCAATTTTTAATCACATAACAGACCACGACGGCAATGACTATGAATACCTGGAAAAATTTCTCATCGACGATTTTAAATATTTTTCACTGGCATATGATGACCTTCATCTCAGCAGAAAAAAGTTTCTCAATTGCCATCAAGTTCTTTTCGCCCTGTTGAAGAAGAATGGTTTCAACCCCAATGAAGACGATTTCAAACTGCTCAAACTTCCATCAAGACGGGCGGAACAAGAAACAATCATCCAAACCATCTTCAAAAAATTAAATTGGAAAGAAAATGGATCTTGAAAGCGAAGCCAGTGACCATGAGGAGTGCTCCACATGCTCAGAGGAAGAAACAAGAAGCGAAGATGAAACCGCTTCGCCATCTGATGAGGAATTTATTGTTTCTGATTCGGAGATGGAGGAAGCAGAACAAGAGGAGTGTGTAGAAGATCAAATCGAACTCCTTTTTGAATCTTTTGCCAAACTCCAGGAGTAACAGAAGATTCTCAAAAAGGAACTGCAAAAGCAAGGTCGTCGTCTCCTTCGAGAAATCTGTCAGGAATTGAAAGAAAGCGGGTGTTTTGAACTCATGGATATCGGGGAAAAAATTTTGAAAATCTATTCCGGAAAATGAATTTTGAAAATCTATTCCGGAAAATGAATTTTGAAAATGAACTTTGAATATAAATGTTTTACATTCGTATTCTGCAGATTAATTTAGCTTTTCCACATCACTCAGCGGAACCCAAGAATTGAATTTCTTGGAATAACCTTTCCATTTAACCAAGGCTTTCTTTTTCTTCTGGTCCCGGCGAAGAACTTTTTCAATGCGAAAAATATTTTGATTTGTCCTTTGCAATTCTGCTTCATAAAACGATCCGGTGATTTTCTCTCCCAGCAGATCGACTAATTTATACGTTACAGGATTTGTGCTCAATATTTCATCAATCACAAATATCTCTTCTGTCCAGTTCGGGGTGAAACCTTTGTCAAATATCTTTCGCTTATATTTTGAAATTCTCACCCTGTTGCCAACCCTGAATTTTGCCGGGTTGCGTTTAGCATAAATCATGTCGCCGAAAAGATTAGCGAAAACATTTTTCTCATTTTCCTGATTGCTCGCCTCTGCGGGACTCATCCGAATGCTCGAATGAAAACGGTGGTTATATTCATCCACTAATTTGCCCAGTTTGTCCCAATATATTGTATTATTGTTAGCAGAAAACATCCGGAAGAGTTTCTCCTTCATGGTTCAATTCCAGCGTTCAACCACAGACGATTTCTCTTCATTTTCCGTTGCATACAATTTTACCCCATTCTTATCAAGCAGATCCTTCATAGTTCCATTGAAAAATTCACTTCCTTTATCAGTCCAAAGCATCTTCGGTTTTCGCTCCCTGAATATGGATCGGAAAGCATCAGCCACTGTTTGACCTCGCTTGTCTTTCAGGGGGCGAATCCAACCGAACTATGAGAAAACATCGATCACCATCAGAAGATATTTGATCCCTTTGTTCCATTTTGAAAATTTCCCCATCTCGACCAGATCAGCCGCCCAAATGTTGTCAACGCCATATGAAATGACTCTCCTCTTTGGAAAGCGCCGCCTGATTGGCTGGTGAAGTTCGTTTGCCAGATTTTGAGCCCAGCCTTCACTCAAAATCTTTTTCCGTTTTTTGGGGCACCAAGCCCAAGTTTCTGTTTTGCATCAATCACGTTTCGCGCCAAAGCATGACCCCACTGTCTTTCTTTCCAGGTAATCGCGTCTAAAGCGGCAACCATTTTCCTATCTGCTTTGTTTTTGCATTGACGCGGATTTGATTGTTTTGTGCAGACTGAATAATCAACATCGTGTTGCATAGCAACTGCGTCTGTTTTTCCTGTGGGCTGCTGCATAATTTCGAGAATCTTTCCCTTTTCATCGAATCGGACTTGCTTATCCAATGGGTTCCAGGGGCCGGTATAATTATGCCCTGGGAGGGTAAAACCTTTCTTTGGTCTTGGCAGCTTCCCAATCAGGGAATGAACATCCAACCCGCTGCCATCCAAATCTGCTCGATCTGTCTTATATTTTCTGTTTGGTCGGATCGCCGTGGACAGCTCATTCAGCATATCGGAAGAGGTTTTGGCAAGAAATGGTTTCATCTTGTCCAGGGCAAAATCCAATGCTTTTTTCTGAGCTTTTTTGTTTCGCAATAATTCACTGGCTCCATAACGACCCATTTCAACTGTTTTTTTCCCAACCAAGGCAGTGCATGCGCGACGCCAGTCAGCGCAAGTTCACCAATGCCCTCATCTTGTGAGGTCAGATTCAGTTTCCCGACACCGCTCCGCGGCTCGCTCCGCTCGCTTTCACAAATCTTGTTTTTTTTGATTCCGCAGGAAGCGCAATGGCAAAACCACATCTTTCTGCCATTTTTTGCGGTCTGGAATCCAGTTGGTTTCACGCATTCAGTTTTTTTCTTCTCCTTCACGCAATATGATTTCATTTTCAATCGAAATATTCTTTTATGAATTTTTCATTCCTCATCGTATCAGTCAGACTGAGAGGTTTGAGAATATCATAGAAACCTTTCCCCTGCGACCATTGATGGAGGAAAAACAAGCAATAATACCCGCAAAGAACGCTGTCTATGTTTTGATACTGACTGCTGTTCCAAATCACTGGTTTGGAACTTTTGAATTCCTGGGGAAATCCCATCCCAAAAGAGTCAAAATACCACGTGAATTTCTGTCCGGGGGCGCAGCACACCCAGTGAGTTCCGGCATTTTCAAGCGAATCAAGATTGATGATGCAGGGGCTGTGTTCTCGGGGCCTCACTTCATCCCTGGCGAAAATTCCTTTGAAATTGGGAATTTTCAGAAAATCAATCCACTTCATGAGATCAATGTTGGTCAGGGGTTTGTTCACGAATTTCGGTTTCGCTGCGATCAGCTTTCGCTTCACAATATTGCCCCGAGAACTGGTATATTGTTTAATGGACTTTTCGATCCCAGCAGAAGTCCCGCTCCTTCTTTTGATTTTTTTCCCATCCCAATTTTTCGTTCCCAGGTTCCGATGAATGGGGGAGGTGGTTCCCAAGGGGCTCCCAATCTCGGAGCGCCGTTTCCTTTTGGGCGTCCAACTCTTGGCGCTCCTTTTCCTTTTGGGCGTCCAACTCTTGGCGCTCCTTTGCCAAACAAATTTTTTACCATGTCCAGCGCCAGTGGAATTCCCATGGAAGCCAGCACAGTTCCCAACAATCCACCAGACTGTTTTGCGGATGGTTTGATCACCAACTGTCCTCCTGATTTCAGGGCAGTCAAAATGTCCTGTTTCTGCTTATTTATTTCTGCTTATTTATTTCTTATTTATTTATTACTTATTTCTGCTTTTATTATCTTCCAACTCTTCGAAAAAGGAAAAACGATTCAGGGGGATGATCACGTTGATGTTCTTTGCACCGCCGTTTCCATCGTTTTGAACTGCTTGAGATTGCACCCGCCGAGCTTCAAATCCAAGATTCGTATTAGCGGTTGTTGCATCAGTATCCAAATACCAGAAACTGTTCTTGGCGACTGATCTGCTGAAGTCGTCGGAGTATTCTAGCAAATTTTTAGTGAAACAGACTTTATGCAGATTATCAGTATCATAAATAATCTTTCCCGCAGATTTTATCGTCAGGTGCTTAATCAGGGAATGAGCGCCATTGATCACTTTTTCAACTGCTTTTTTGCCGAGTTTATCCCCAGCGTGAGAAATTCCTGATTCCAATGCTTTTTTCGCAATGGGTTTTGCGAATTTATTGAAGATGACTGATGCGACCTTCCTTATTGGTTTGAAAATATTGTCCACAATCAAACCTGTTCCTTTGTGCCGGAAGACAAACCGCCCCAATTTGGGGTGATAATAACGAGAGAATTCATAAGGTTTCATTTTATTTGCTTTTCAAGATAAGCGAGAACGCCGTATCAGCCCCATTCAAATCAACAACCCTTCTTTTGCCGTCAGTGATATAAATCCGGATGGAGCTTATTGTGTTTTTATTCACAGGGCTGAATGTGATTCTCATGGGTTCCAAAGTGAAACTATAGGAGGCCTGCAGAACAGATGTGGAAAAGGAGAAGATGATATCACTCTCTTCCCCATCCACAAGCGAATCATTTGTGAGATCGCAATGCACGTTCAACATATCAGTATCTTGACTGAGGTGTGGAACTCTGGGGCCAATGTTGACTTTATCTTTCAGAATCTTTTTATCGAAACCAACGAGATCGTTGAAGTTAGATTTGGTGAAATCCAGTTGATAATTTTCTTCCAGTGTGATTGTTACTCTGAAAGTTGTGAGAGAGAAAGCAAGATTGATTGGGAATTTTTCATTCTTTCCTGGGGTGCTGCCTGCGAGTGGGCCTGTTGCTTTTCGAATTGCCGCATTTATTGTGGAATAATCCCAAACCCCAGCAGGAAAGGTGATATCGGAAAATGTTTTCCCACCATCAGAGCTGAATCTGATCAGCTGATTTTTCAATGCCGCATTGATGTTGTACCACGTAAAACTCATATTGATAATTCGATTCAACCCAACAACATATTGGGAATTTGGGTCCAAAACAATGGGCCGATTGAATTTTGTTGTGAAATTTTCTGTTTTTTTCCCCCAGTCTTGACGGAAAAGGATGACAGGACAATTTCTCTTTCGATTTCCATTTTAAGGCTTGAAATAGTTTTTAAAGAGCTTCTCATGCTGGGAACGATTGATGACGCCCTCTTTCAGGAGAAGATCGAGAATGCCAACTCCAGTGTTTCTGATACCAACGTTTGTATTCCCAGCAAGGATGGAGCCAACGATGACCTCCAGTTTCTGGAGAAGATCTGCGGGGTTGGAGAAAAAACGGATGGATCCACCTCTCAGCCCCGAACCCGTCTTCATCTGTGTCACTTTCTTATTAAAATGTTTTATGTATTCATTCACAGCTTTGAATGAACGATTTATCCATTGATGTTGCCAATTCTTTGCTCTTCTGTTATTTCACCTCTGTTAAGCTTTTTGGTCCAAGCAGCTTTGTAACCTTTCAGTTGATTTCTTCTGAAGTGTGCAATGGTCACAAGATGCTTGAGATATTTGATTTTCTTCTCTGTTGGGGCATCTTCCTTGAAAACTTGCTCCGCAGTATCATAATTCGTGAGGTCCAAGTCATTCAATATCTTATTGACTTCATCTTCCTCTTCCTCTTCATCACCCGGTTCCAAAGCATAATCAGGGGTTTCATCTTCATATTCAGGTGGATATTCCCCTACCTCTTGCACAAATTCTTCATATGTTGGAGGAGGGGGCCTGATTTGTTTCTTTGTTTGGGATGGAACGGCCTCATCAAACAAGCCTTCGGCATCCATATCTTCAAATGGGTCGACTTCGGGGAGATAATCAATCTCTTCCAGTTTGGCTTTCTTCCTTCGTGCGAAGCTGGGTATGACGTCGTGGAAGCATCCCCGGATGAAATCATCCCAGTTTCAGCATTGACAGGGGAGAATCAAAAACTAGTTGTTTTCGATGATTTTGTTTCCGAAAAGAACCAAAAGCCATTGATTGATTATTTCATTCAGGGCAGACACCGCAATTGCTCTGAGATTTATCTTTCGCAAAGTTATTTCGGAACACCAAAAGATATCCGCCTGAATTGTTCGCATTTTTGCATTTTTGAATTCCCAAGCAACAAAGAAATTGCGGCGATCTGCAGGGAAAGCAATGTCAGCAAAGAAGATTATCGGAAAGCAACGGCGCAGCCCTTCTCTTTCCTGTATGTGGATAAACCGAGGAAATTCATTGCCAAAAACTTTGATGAAAGCATTTAAAATTAGTTATTCAAATGGACTGCTTTCTGAAACAAGCACTCGCGCGCATGGCGCTGGACGAGATGGAAAAGATGGATTGCCAGGCGTTGGTTTCAAGCTGACGCCAGCAGGGGACTTCGATCTTCAAAACAAAAAAATGACCAATGTCGCTGAAGGAACGGGGAATTCGGATGTAATCACAAAGCATCAAGTTGACACACTTGCAACGCAATTGCGGGCAGATTTTCTCCAGGTTGATGGTACTTCGCATATGACTGGGGATCTTGATCTCAGGGGACAAAAACTCATCAACCCCGGGGAAATAGAAATGAATCGCAAATTGATCGTCAATCTGGACACTGATGAAAACCAGGATTTGTCAGCGGTGAATATGATCACATTGAAGAAATTTCACCCTGATGCTCCAGCTCACACTCATGAAGTCACGAAGGATATTGATTTGAAAGAACTTTTCAACGTGAAAAATTCAAAACAGCAGACGTATCATGATTTGGGAGCTAATTATAACAACCTGATCTCTTACAATGATGGCAGGAATATCTTTCTCAGCCGCAAAGAGAAGTTTCCAATGGAGACGGCTTTGGATATGGGAAATCACACCATTTTTAACGTGAAAGATCCCGAAGTTGCCGACCAAGGCGCAAACATGCGATATGTGGATGCCCAATCCGCGAAAAAGCTTTCGTTGGAAGGTGGAACAATGACCGGAAACCTGGATATGAATTCGCAACAAATCAACAATATTGCAGCGCCAACTCTGAAGCATCAACCCACGTCAAAATCTTATGTGGATAATGCGATAGGAGGTGTGGTAGTCCACACGATAGAATTAGAAAAGAATCTAAAAGAATATGTCAATGAATCACATATCACGTCAACCTCGCATCCAAAGGACGCATTCCGCTATCTGATGGAAAATGTGGATGAATCCAGCTCTGAACATGATATGACAGTAACTGGGATAAGTGATTTTTCAAATTCGCCGCATCATTTCAACAAGAAGGCGTATGACTTGCAAATAACCAAAGATCATTTCAATGAATACGATGGGAGACTTGGATTCAATATGTTCAAACTCCCAGACGGAGAATACACGATTTGCATTGAATTCTTCCCCGCGTCAATGGATGGTGTGAGTGTTAATGTCGTGAGCACAAGTCTGAATATTAATCAGCAATCAACAAAGAAGTTTTCGAATTATGCCAGATCCATCATCCACATGCATAAATGGGAGATCACTCCACCTGAATATATATTTCTAGATCTAAAATGGCGGGGAACTGCCGAGTCAGCTGCCGAAGGATCCGCAAAGTTGATAATATATGGTGTCAAAGGTTCTCAACCTGATGTTCCGAGCTCTGTAATTGATGCGCTTTTTGTTTTCGAAGCAGGGAAAATGGTCATGGAGACTGACTTGGATTTGAGTGGCCACGCAGTGTTGAATTTACCGCTTCGCCCTTCAAAACACTTCATTTTTGCAAGATTTGAGAAAGGAAAACACAATGATTGTTTGATCTTCCCAAATGAAGAGGAAGATGAAACAAATTATTGGCAACAATTTGGATCTGACTTCCGGATTTTGAGTGTCACGGTTTTCATTCTTCAACGCGGTCCCAACCCAGTGAGTAGAGCAACCATCATCATGACAAGTCTTGTTAAAGGAGATCGCATCACTCGAAATGCAGTCAGACCTTCCACCAATTCATTTGGTGCACTGCAGTTCACCTTCAATCAAAATGTTGGGAAGGAAGAAGCTTTCTATCTGGCTCTCTCGGATGGAAATGCCATTTAAAGAGCAAAAGCGACAATTCTGATTGAAAAATGATTTCTCCCTGAAAAATGGGACGAAAACAAAGCATCTTTGGTTTCAATCACATCGACCCCGCAATTCGGGAAGAAGAACTGGAAGAGATCAAAAAACTTTTTCGATTTTATCACAAAAGATTCTGGTGCTTGAAACGAGCGCATGGTCGATTCAAGAAAATGAATCTGCTCATAAATTTAACCTCTTCCGGTTTGGTTGCAATCGGGACGATTGCTGGGGTAGCAACTCTCAACCCAATCGTGTTGGGAGTGATTTCAGGGTTGGGATTGGTCGTCAAAACCGCGAATGAAATGAAGAACCTGAAAAGCAAAATTGAGATGGCAAAGTTCGCGTTCACCACTTATGAAAAAACATTGAGTGATTTGCGCTTCGCTTTGCGGGGAGGAAATTTTGATCGAGCTGAATTTTTGTTTTCAATGGAAGCGATTGATGGGATTGTGATTGATTTGGGGTTGGATTTGGAGAAGTTTGAGAAGGAATGGGAAAGTCGATTTGAGTGAGCGTTTTCATTTCTGGGAAATGAAAAATCATTCATCCTTCACTATTTTTACTCGCCAATACCATTCAACATCAAGATTGTAAACTTTCAGGGGAAAAACCCCCATGTGAGGGTTGCTTTCCCAGACTTCTCGCGGTGGAGCAGGGCAAGGAAATATGATCTCCAGTTCCCAATAATCTTTTGTTTCGCCCACCAAGAATTCGAAACGCGGACCGACCAACAAGATTCGCGTTTCCACATTTTCTTCTTCTTCGCCTTAACCTTTCACCCGATACCCCTCAGGAAGGAAGAGAGGATGATTCTCTAAAAAATCGAAATACAGGTCATGCAGGTTATAACACTCCGGAACCACTTTCTTAAGATCTGGATGGAATGGATGCCGCGGGTTCGTAGAGGGGCACCAATGATGCTGCTTCTCTTTCTCTTCCTCTTTCTCCTCCTCTTTCTCCTCGTCCTCAGGAGAGAGTTCATCCGCATTTTCCTCCGCCCAAGCCGCCATTTTTTGCTCATCTTCAATGACATGTTCTTCACGGTCAAAAGCCCGCGTTTCATTCATATAGTCCCCCATCCTGTTTTTCGCTTTTCCAAATCGGGCAGGTTGGGCTCTGGGGGAAACTTTGAGTTCCTCGATTTGTTCCGCAATCTCTTCCACTTTTTCCAGATCGTCCGCTGCTACTGCCGCCAAACACGCCTCATTCAACTTTGTAAGTTCTTGATCAAAGCGTTTCTGGGGAGAGATTTTTTCCCCAGGAATCTCAAGTTTGAATTGCGTCCCATCGAATTTTCTGGTGAATGAATCTCTTCCGCTTCGGAGAGCATTTGGAATTGTTTTAGGGTCAATCCCCAATTCTCGCGCTGCTGCAGCCATGGAAGAAAATTCTTGAGGTCCACCAATCTCCGAAATAACGCGGATTGCAGGAAGAGATCTGAGAGAAGCAGTGACGATAGAACCTTCAATCCGCCCAACCATCACTTCTTTTCCCGTGTTTGTTCGAACGAAGCCAGTTGCGGAATCTTTGAGAGCGCGCGTGACAGCAGAGCTGGGAACACCAAGCGCATCAGCCATCTGCTTTTGAATTTCATAATCTTTACCCTCTGCGGTGAATTCCATTCGACGCACGACCATGACTGGCTTTCCCTGAAACTTGAAATGATTTTTTCCTTTCTTGAGCTGTCTATTCAGATATTGTCTGGAGACGCCAAGTCTGTCAGCCATTTTGGCTTCAGATTTAGCTGGTTCTCCAACAATTCGACCATTTGAAACTAGCAACCACATTTTAGTGGGTGATAGAAAAAAATCAACTTTTTCGAGAAAAGAGATTTATGAAATCTGGGGAATTCTGGGAGAAAAATATTCCGCGGCAAAATCCGCTGAAAAATTTGGTTGACAAAGAAATTTATTTGTGCCCAAATCAGGAAAAGATGGCAATGGTGAGATTGGCACTTTTGTCCGCCTCCGAAAAAAAAATTCAGATTTTCATTTTTTTTTGGAAGTGCAATATCTCGAATGACTTATTGTCATATTGGAACATGGGGTGCCTATTTTTCTGCTGGATCTGGCATAAAACTCAGGGACAAAATTTAAAATATTTTTATGTCAACGCAGGAAAAAATTCTGGGAAATATATTTTTTGAGTTCTGAAAAATTAGTTGTCAAAATATTTTCCTGAATTTTTTCTCCGAGGCGACAAAAAATTCATCAAATCTTCCGCTGAAATCCGGGGGAAAAAATTCAGAATTCGAGTCAGAATCCGGATTTTCTCCAGAATTTGGCGAATTTTTTTTCCAGAATTTGGCGAAATTTTTTTCCAGAATTTCGCGAAATTTTTTTTCCAGAATTTGGCGAAATTTTTTTCGCTAAATTCTGGTGGATTTTTTTCACCAAAATTTGGTGGATTTTTTTTCTCCAGAATTTGACGGAATTTTTCCAGAATTTGACGGAATTTTTTCCAGAATTTGACGGTATTTTTTCCAGAATTTGATGGAATTTTTTCGCTAAATTCTGGCGGAATTTTTTTCTCCAGAATTTGGTGGAATTTTTTCGCTAAATTCTGACGGAATTTTTTTCTCTAGAATTTGACGGAATTTTTTCGCTAAATTCTGACGGAATTTTTTTCTCCAGAATTTGGTGGATTTTTTGCCAAAATTTGGCGGATTTTTTTCCCAGAATTTGGCGGATTTTTTTCCCCAGAATTTGGCGGATTTTTTTTCCCCAGAATTTGGCGGATTTTTTTTCCCCAGAATTCAGGAGAAAGATTTCGTCAACGAATGGCTTTTGTCACCTCGAAATTTTTTTCAGGAAAATTTTTTTTTTTGAAGTTGAAAAATATATTTCACAGAATTTCTTCTTTCCTGTAGAAAATAGGTCTCTGGGGGTTCCAATATGGATAAATGGCATTTTGTCCCTGAGTTGTGTGCTAAATCCAGCAGAAAATGGGCACTGGGGTGTCTCAATATGGATGATACGTCTGAGAAAAAAAAATAAAATAAAAAAAATAAAATCCGAATTTTCGAGGCGGACAAAAAAATGTCCCCCTCCAGTCCGACGTTTTTCATTTTCTGAGTTTTGTGACAAATCCTGCAGAAAATGGATTTCTGGAATTTCAGCCAAAGCTAATTTTAGCAGAATTGTCAGAGTGACAAATTTTGTTGTCACCCTCAGATTTCTTCCCCTGTCCTCTGATTTTCATTTCCAGCGGAAATGAAATCTCGCTTCACTCTCAAACTTCATCCTCCTCATTCCTGTCTTCGAAATCATCGAAAGCTGAAGCCGCTTGAACCATTTCCTCCACCAAAACTTCGTCCACAATGCATGTGATCGCTTTCACATTTCCGCAGAAAAGGTGCTTGATTGAGAAAACTACTTGCCCGTAAAGTGGAATTCCAATGAGTTCTTTCTGTTTCAGAATGGGTTTTTTCTTCCCATCATCGCATAACTCCCAAAATCGACAGGAGAAATCTGTTTTGGGGAATGTGGAGGGATAGATTTTTGCATAAATCTTTTCCTGCTTGGATTTATCCACTTTCAAGAGAGTGAAATCCCCCTCATGGTACTTGGAACAAGAGGGGGCAAGTTTTTTCACTTCCGCCTGTTTTTCCATGGCCGCTGAATTCAAATGCGTTTCCAATTCGCGGAAAAAGGGGATGTTTTTTTCAGGGAGAGTGATTCCCAAAGAGAAAGAATTTCCTTCATGGAAAAAAATTTTGAACTTGGTTTGAAGTTTCACTTGCAGTCGTGGGTGGTCCTTGTGAGAGCATAGGAGCAGGCAATAGTTGATCTTTCCAGTTGATCGCTTCACGGGATCTTGGAGATGGATATCGGAAATGGAAATTTTTTCGGGATTCATTTTCTTGGGTGAGATAAAAAAAATGAATTTTTTTCACATCCAAATCCATTTCTCCATGAACTTGCGATCCTCTTCCGTTCGAACTGGGAGAAAACCAGTGGCCATGTCAACCGCTTTTTGAAAGTTTCTTTCATTTTCAACCCCTTTATACCATGCGATGTCTTCATCCGTCAAACCACATGCTTCTTTGAATTTGGGATGAATCCAAGTTGCATAATTTTTCATTTCCTTGAGTGGGATTTCCGTTTCCTCCACGGAAAAGAAATCTTTGTCTCCGATTGTGAAAAGTTTTACTTTGTCAATCATTTTTTTTATTTAGCTTTTTTTCTATATTCTGATTATATTCATCCACTAACCTGTCCAGGTTGTCAAAGAAAATTGTATTATTGTTAGCGTGATACAACCTAAAGAGTCGTTTCACCATTGTCTTGTTCCAGCGCACGACAACAGATGGCGTTTCTTCGTTCTCCATGACATACAATCCTTTGTAGTCCTCATAGGTGATATGTTTCTTGATTGCTTCGTCTCCGATTGTGAAAAGTTTTTCTTTGATAATCATTTTATTTAGCTGTTTTTTTCATTCTTTTGCCTCAAATCTTTCTTTCCTTCAATTCTCCAATGACCCCAAGCAAGAGTGCTAATCTTATCTGGAAGGATAAATCGCTTGTCATCATCCGAAGATAAGGCAGTTTTATTGACTGTTTCTGAGAACATCTCGTGGTGATGGCTGCGGATGAGATTCATGGTTCTCATTTGGCTTCTCCCGCTGAGAAGGCATTCTTTGAAGTCCTCATGGGTGATATGTTTCTTTATTGTTTGTTTTTTCACTCCCTTGCATTTCTTGCCACCACCACCAGTTTCAAATAATTTATAGCTGTATAATTTAGGGCGCAATCCAACAAATTCTTCAATTATTTTTCCCCCAGCTTCATCTTTCATGAAACCGTTCACTTTTTTGTTCATGATTGGCATTCCTGAGGGATGATCCGGGGGATAATTGGAGGTGTCAAACATTTCCTCCACATCTGGCTTCAAATCCTGATAGACGTCTTCCGTTTCGATTTCATAGCACAACGAATCAGTATCTGTGAACAACAGCTAGGCTTTCTCCCCGTATTTGGGTTTCATATATTCATAGTGAAATCTGAACATCAGTTCCTTTGATATTTCAAGAATTGACATTCCACAGAAAATTGGTTTGTTGAATGTCATTTTCTTCCGCTTCATATGAACAGCGATGAGATTCTCGTCAAAGATTGTGCTATGTTGATATGTGGGTTTAGCCGCAAGCTTTGCCACAATCTTTCGATCATTGACAAGTCTGATGTCAACTCTCTTGCGGATATTTTCCATTGTTTTGCCGAATATTGCGTTATTCATGAGCTTGAAAAAGTCTTTCTCAAAATCATTCTTCGCTGCTTGACGGAGCTGGATGTTGAGTTCAATATATGATTTCAGCCAAGGTTCTTCAGTGAATGATATCCCCCTGTGAATCTTAGTGAGTTTCAAACCATGTTTCAGAGCTTGTTTCAGTGCTCTGTGATGCATGATGATGCGTTTCTTATCTCGCAGATTAAGGATTAATTTCTCAACATTATTCTCGCAGATCACTCTCTCGGGGGCAAAGGGATAATCATTATGCAAATCATGAAGTTCTTTGGGATATTCCAGATCCACTTCAAGCACACAGGGTGTTCGGCGCCATCTCTTGAAGTTTTTCATCCAGCGAAAGTTTCCCGTTGGAAGTGGTTGAGTCATCGCCCAAGAATATAGGGAGTTGGCATCAAGATAGAGAATGTATTTCGTGGGTTGCGTTGAGTCATGTTTGTCTCCCATATATGGATTGTTAGCTTTTCCATGGCGATTTGAGATCATTGAAATACCACCACGGATTCCATTTTCAAAGAACAGGAGCATATCTGGATCATTCAACAATTCAAGCTGTACCCCTGATTTTTTCAGACCCGCGTCGAATGTCAAACCAGGGGCGGTATAATACCACGCTGGATCCAGTTGATAATTCTCCAGGCAGACATTTCTGAATTCTTCGAAAACATCTGCAAGGAGCATCACATCCGTTTTCAAATAGAGATCGTGATATTCTCCTAAGTTGTTTATATTCATTTCATCCCAAACATTTTGGGCATGTTGATAGTCTTCATCGGATATTCCCGATTCATTAATTTGAGAATAGAATGCCTCCTTTGGCGGTAATTTTGTTTCCTTGAATTTCTCAATGGAATCCATATAATCATAGGGATAGACTCCTTTTCTGGAAAGAAGCTCGGCTTTGTATCCAAATTCGTTCCTGGTTTCCTTCAGTTTATTCATGCCTGACTTTTTCAAATTAGCTGCCAGACTCTCCAGGGAAGAACCCATGAATTTCATAGAATCGTTGAATCTCAGTTCATGAGTGATGTTGGCCGTTTTACCCTTTTTGTTAATATATTCTCCAATCTTGATCGCCTTTGAGAAGGATATATATTTTTCTTCATTATTGGGGATGCACTTAATATTCCCAGGTATTTTGCCAAGGTTTTTAATAAAGAGATGAGAATCATATCCCGCAAGATTATGGAAAATGACTGGGGTGAGCTTTGGTTTCCGAAACTGCAGATTGCAACTGTTATGGGCTGCGCCACGATATTTTCCTGTGAAGTGACAATGATCCCGCACCTTTTTATCAGATTCTTCGCCAAATTCTTCGTCAAATTCTCCTTGGCATATCCAACAAACTGTGGTTGCTTCATATTCTTTCTTATCTTCCTTGGAGACAATTATCTTCTTTCTGAAGTCAAATTTCTTGTGAATATGTTTAATTGTTTCAATTAACTTCTCCACAAATATTTGTGCAACGTCATCATCCGCTGTTTTTGCCCGAAAGAGCACTGGAGGGAAATTCAAATCAACCCCATCCATGGCAACAACCTTGAAACAAAAGCCACATGGTGTGTTTTTGAAATTTATTTGTGAAACTGTGACCGTTCCCTGGGGAACAACCACTGATCGGTTCAGTACATGCTTCAAAATCGGCGTAAATCACAAATGGAACTTTGATAGATCTATTGTGATTTTTAAATTGCAAAATCTCACCGTTTGCGGGCATTAAGACTTTTATCGCTTCAGTTCTGCAACACAGTTCTTCATGCTTAGCTAGATGCGCTTCGTCATAAAAATGATTGAGACAATGAAGGCAAAAATGTTTGCGACCGACGTGATGATTAACTTGAGCTGAGAGAAGACGGCTCAGACTGTTAACAACAGCATAATGTTGGATTCCATCTTTCTCAAAAAGCAGCAGGATTATATGACGTTGACGTTTTTTATATTTTGAAATTCTCAGGGAATGAACCCATGATTCATACCCGAGAACATTAACGGCAATGTTTGGATTATTTCTTTCAAAATGATCTATTGCCTTCAGGGGTGTTGGAAATGAAATTTTATCCCAATTGACATCATCGGCTTGGGCTTTTAATTCTTTTGTAACTCTTTCAGGATGAATTTTACATGGATTAAGTGCACTTGTTACTGCCCATTTAAAACATTGGTTATCAGTATTTTGCATATTAGTGAGCGCTTTCTTCTTAGCAAGGAATGGCGGAAGAGGAATATAATCGCTCCCACCGAGAGGTTTGAATTCAACCAGATGCAATTCCAAATGATTTACGCGAACAAATTGCCAATTCGAACCACTCATTTGGAAAGTGGCAATGTGTTCAAGGAAGGTTGCTATTATATCATTTAAAAGTGCAGTGAGATCAGTCGCTGCGAGATTCATTTCTATTTCCGAATGGAATTGGGCATCGATCTCCTTTATTTCCCCAGTTTGTAAATTCTGGCGTTTCATTTGACAGGATAGAATCAGTTTGATTTTAGTGCCTCGATTATCCTTGAGAACAGTCAGAAGTTTATCAGAAACTTGCTGCAAATAATCTCCTGGAGAAGTGCCTTCCACGCCGTCAAAGATGAATTGACGGATAAAGTTTTCTAACGCTGATATAGTTTCGTGAACTCCTATTTGTTGTTTATTTAAACTGGTAACTCGGCGTTGAAAATCCGTGATCATATTGGCAGCTTTTTTCACAAGAGTTTGTGGCGCGGCTTTTAGCCAATTCCACCATGACAGGAAAGTATTGGAATTGTTTTCAATATGCCAGGCTGCGGAGGAGGAGGCCGTGGAGGCGGTTGAGTTTCTGGCGGTGTTGGTGAATCAATATTGCGCGGAGATGCAGTAATTAAACGTATTAAATCAGCCTTTCTCCTAGCGCGAAAGCGGCCGGGGATATTTCTTTCCCTGGCAATTTGTCTTAGTTCCTTAACTTTCATGCGTTCCATTTTTCAGGAAAACATAAAATAATTTTTATTTTATGTTCTTCTTTCCCACTCAACATAGCAGTTCAATAAAAAAGCAAAACTGTTGGCCAACAGAACCTCTTAAGGGAACACTCTCCTTTCTACCACTTCTCCCGCCCAGTTCCCTTAAGAGGTTTCTTTTCATTTTTTCATTTTTTTTCATTTTTTTTCATGCCACTTAGGACTTGAGGCTGAACCAGCACTACTGCCGTGAACTCCCCGTCAACATCTGTCAACCTTCTTTCGAAGCGGTCATCGAACACGACTTAGCTCTACTCAACAACCCGACATCCTTTCTCAGGCCTGCAGTATATATATATATATATATATATATCATAGCCGCGAGGGTTTTTAGCTATGATATATATACCGGGTGATTGATAGGGATCAAACAGTCAGCCCTCGCTTTTTCTAACTGTTTCATAACCTATCCGCCACCGATATACCATATAGTTCGAACAACTCTTATATAATGATCACAACCGCCACGCTTTCACATATGGTAACTCTTTTACGCCCGCGTCTGCGCAAAACACAAGAATGGTTAATTTTATGCAAGCAGGTGGTAGGTGTAAGCAGGTGTTTTTATACAACTTCCTTTCTATGAATTTCACTCTCTGCTTTCATCCTTCCTCGGCAGAATTCTACGCGAAAACAAAAACCCAAAGCCCCGTGAAATTTTCGCGTGAACTCACAGAAAGCGAACCCA
>JAJGOT010000111.1:460000-780000 GCA_022457155.1 Cladopsammia gracilis
TAATAACCATAAATCTAGACTTAATGCACACAGAAGGCTATCTGCTGATATTAAGTCAAAGGATGATATTGTCTATAAGCATTTCAATCAGTTGGATCATAATGGTTTGGATGATGTTAGAATTCAGCTAATTGATAAATGTACGGTGGAACAACATCTTAGGGAGCGAGAGGCCCAGTGGGCTTACCGGCTTCGGTCTATTTACCCACAGGGTTTGAATAGTGACGACTTCTTTTGTAGTAGGAACCCTAGAAGGGATGTATTTTAGAATTATTTCCGCTATATTGTTGTAACGCGCGCGCTTGATAGTGCGCGTGCAGATTTAACTGTATTGTAACATTAGCGTCTCGCATCATCTAACGCGTATTTAGTAACGGTTTTAACCGCTGTAAATCAGTTGCCCTGATGAAGTCTTTTGTAATAAAGACGAAATATCGGCAAAGTCGAATTTTCCAGTTTGTGATTGTTTTATAAGTTTGTCTGGATTTAATATCACGACAAGGATATTTTTGATGAATTTAATATTACCTATATCCCGGAACTGATGGAAGAAGTGGTAAAAGAACCGTTTTTCAAGTTGTTGAACTTGGAGAAAAAATACGTTAGATGCTCGAATCATCTAAATTATCTGAAGGAGTGTGAGACGAACAATGTCATTTCCAAAGGATTCATATTGAGAAAGTCTGCGAACATTGGACATGTATCCATGTCTTTTAAGAATGACTGGGACAAAATACTTGAAGACGGCTCCCATCGTTTGCAAACATTATTGGTTGATGAACTATCTGTGGTGCTAACGTCGTTACAAGAGCAACGAGAAGCCCTTATTGCCCGCTTACCAGAGCAACAGTATTTGGAATACGTGGAGAAAATGCGTGGTATTGTAACGAGGGTGGAAACTGCGACGAAAGAAAAACACAAACGGAAGTTAAGATCCCTGGGTGTTGGCCTCGGCGAAATAGCGGTTGTTGATAATGAAGCTTCCCGGAACTTGCCTCAGACATCACAAATGACCTCAGTGTTGTTTACACCTCAGGCGTCGGGACGATTGGAGAATCGTGATACACCGCGGACTGTGGTAGAGACTACATCTGGCTTAAATATGGTCGGAAATCTCTCAAGCCGTGAATTTGATGTCGGAGAACGATTACCAGAGGAGGACATGCTTGACAGAGGCAATGAAGAAGATCACTTGGCTGAAGTTATTCAGGAGGCTACATTCTTAGATGGCCGGGAGACGACACGTACTGTTGCAGAAACAACGGAGGGACTAAATACGGTTGTGAATCTATCACGCCGTGAACTAACTGATAGTGAATTATCATTATTATCTAAAGGCTTAAAGTTCTGCCCAACGCCTAAGGATCTTGATAGGTATAACTTACGTAAGGATATTACTGATTTTATTAGACGTATTAGACTTAAGGAGTACTTTTTTGAGGGGGATAATGTTGAGGGAGATTTTTCGAATGTTCCTGCGTCTAGGAATAAATCAGTATGGTGTCCCGAACGTGGTAGGCAGTTAGCTATAGAGGCATATGCACAAGCTGTAGAGGAGGAGATATTGTCCTCCATTAAAAACGAGGGGGCTACTTATAGTAACTTGTCTACCTCGGAGCGCGAGGCTTTAAAAAATCTTAGAACGTATAATGATATTGTGATTAAGGAAGCAGATAAGGGTTCAGGGGTGGTGGTTATGGATAGGGATAGATACATAAATGAGGCCTTTAGACAACTCGGGGATCATGATGTATATAGGGAAACTCCTGTTGATCTTACTCAGCAAATTTGCAAAATTGTTAATGATAGAATTAGGAAGGTTTTTGAAGATGGCTACATTGATGAGAAGACCCTCGATTATCTTTTGGTCAACAGTAACCCAAGGGCGGGTCGTTTTTACCTATTACCAAAAATACACAAGAAGGGTTGCCCGGGTAGACCTGTTATTTCGGGTTGTGGTACATCCACAGAGAAGATTTCAGAATTTGTAGATTATAATATCAAGCATTTGGTTCCCGAAATACCATCTTTCTTAAGGGACACAAAACACTTTTTACAGGTGCTAGGGGAGGTAGGGACATTACCAGAAGGGGCGATATTGGTCACAGCGGACGTGGTGGGATTGTATCCTCACATTCCCCATGAGGAGGGATTAATAATTTTCAGGGAGACGTTGACCAAATCTAATGTAAATTCTTCTGTCCCTGAAGATGATTTGGTAGATCTGGCGAGGTTGGTTCTAACTTCTAATAACCTTTCATTCAATGGCAAACACTATTTGCAGATAACAGGTACTGCTATAGGTACCAAGATGGCGCCTTCGTACGCTAATATTTTCATGGGGGGATTAGAGACCAAATTATTTCAGCAGGCGCCCGTTAAACCTGTCCTTTGGCGTAGATTTATTGACGATGTTTTTTTCATTTGGACGGAAGGGGAGGAAAGTCTTAAGGAATTTATGGGACTCATGAATACGTTTCATGATACTATTAAGTTCACTTTTAGTTGGTCGGATAGTCAGGTTAGCTTCTTGGATGTTAATGTTATGTTAAATAACGGGGTTATCTCTACAGATTTGTATAGTAAACCTACAGATAAACACCAATATTTATTTCATAACTCATGTCACCCTAACTCGTGTAAGAAGGGTATTCCCTTTGGTCAAGCACTCAGGATACGCCGCATTTGTTCTACGGATGCGTTATTTGAAAAACGGGCTAATCAACTTTGCGGGTATTTAATTAAAAGGGGTTATAACGCTGAGTATGTTAGAGGGGAGATAGATCGGGCTAGGAGAGTTCCTAGGGAAGAAACCCTTAGGGATAAGCAGCCAGTAACTAATCAACGGATTCCGTTTGTGGCTACTTTTCATCCGGCGCTTCCCAATATTGCTAAAATTTTGCACAAACTTCAACCAGTTTTGCAGTCCTCTAGACGTTGCCAGGGAGCCATAGGACAGGTGCCCATGGTGGCGTTTCGCAGGCCTAATTATAAGTGCCTTAAGGACATTTTAGTCCACTCGGATCTTAAAACGCTAGAACCTGATAGGGGTTGTAAAGGTTGCGGGGATCGACGTTGTAGGGTTTGTGACTTCCTGGTCGAGGGCACCGGTTTTAAAAGTAATGTTACTGGGAGGGAATTCGTTATTAATTTTAGGTTAGACTGTAATTCAGATCACGTTGTTTACTTGTTATCATGCGCAAGGTGTGAATTGCAGTACGTAGGATCTATCATTAATAAGTTTAGAACTAGGTTTAATAACCATAAATCAAGACTTAATGCACACAGAAGGCTATCTGCTGATATTAAGTCAAAGGATGATATTGTCTATAAGCATTTCAATCAGTTGGATCATAATGGTTTGGATGATGTTAGAATTCAGCTAATTGATAAATGTACGGTGGAACAACATCTTAGGGAGCGAGAGGCCCAGTGGGCTTACCGGCTTCGGTCTATTTACCCACAGGGTTTGAATAGTGACGACTTCTTTTGTAGTAGGAACCCTAGAAGGGATGTATTTTAGAATTATTTCCGCTATATTGTTGTAACGCGCGCGCTTGATAGTGCGCGTGCAGATTTAACTGTATTGTAACATTAGCGTCTCGCATCATCTAACGCGTATTTAGTAACGGTTTTAACCGCTGTAAATCAGTTGCCCTGATGAAGTCTTTTGTAATAAAGACGAAATATCGGCAAAGTCGAATTTTCCAGTTTGTGATTGTTTTATATATATATATATATATATATATATATATATATATATATATATATATATATATATATATATATATACAGTTATATAGAATATCCAGTTCTACACTTTATATACATATACATGTATATACACACACACACACACCTATTTGCCATAACATTGTCATAGAAGAATGGAAAAAAGACAAATGGGAATAACTGAGGCTTAGAAACTACTTCCTTTGGATTTTAACAATTTGTACAGTATACAGTTATGTTTTGGACTGCATACCTTCTCATGCTATACTTGACAGTTGTTCTTAAAGAATGAGATAAGCAGGGCAGTGACATACAGCATGGACATGTGCCAGGTTCATGATATACTGTGTACTGTACATGTAAATTTATATCTAAATTGCAAACATTGGTTTTCTTTTCAACAATGTTTTTTTCTTCCTTGGTCTTTCATTACTCATAGCCACAGTTTCTAAATACCCTTCGCATAAATACCCTTTTCTGGGAAACGTGTTTGAAGAAGCAACCTCGAAATGTATGTTGCAAGATTTTGCTCCTTAATTCCTATTTAGCATTTTCATTTTTTATTTTTATATGACAATGTTATTGCAATAAGGTGTGTTCCCGTATTCTGTACATTTTGATCTATGTCTTATTAGCAACAACTATTTTCTTGGATAAGAAAACAAAATGTCATATCAACCTACACATATTTGGAGTTAATTGTGGCAGGTTGCTAAATGCAGAACAGTGACAAAAGCTCACCAAGAAAATTAATAACAATAGATAAGAAAATGAGACATGGATAGTTAATTAGTTACAATGACAAATAGATGGATTTCTATCAGCATACATATGGACAGCATACATGGAATTCTCACAACCAATAACATCAGACTTTAACACTAACATTAATAGAGACACCTGTCACTGATACGAGTCTTGGCAGCCAAAATAATCATGGCAAAACTGAATAATGACAACAAAAGCCACACAATACCATCAACTGATGGTTTTCCAATTCACGTCGCTCTGGAAATGACTTTCGCTCAGATTGTCAAAATGTAATTTCATGCAACAAAATCTTTCAAAGTCAATGTACTGTAAGTTGTGTGTAATTTGTTGTGCAACAGTACCCAACATTTAATCAATTTTTCTTGGTCTTCAGAAACTGATATTTCGAAAAGAAATGGTGGAAAAGTCAAATATACCTCCACAGGACAAAGAAAAAATTACAGCATTGCTAGCACTTGACAATGCTGTCAATTTTATGTCCTCTGAAGAAAGTGAAGGAGAGGAGGAGAGAATAACTGGTCCGCCACCAAGGAACGTGAAGCCGCTTAAGTGGGAGAGAACGAAATTAAAGACCATCAAGGCGGTCCTGGATGCCACTTATCAGGAGCAAGAGGCAAAAAAGGACAGCCCCTAAAATTTCAAGAGTAGCTGACCAAAACATGTCGGACAGACCACTCCCTAAAAACTGTCCCTCTTGGGGAGGACGACTGTCTGAAAGACAGTTAATATTTATTGATTTTCCATAGTAATGATAAAGTGCCTCTTAAAGAAACATGTTCACGGTTTTCCGCATGCGTTAGTTTTTTTTTTTTTTTTGCATTGTCCCCGTACAAAATTTAAATAATTGATGAAGTATATGATTGCAAATATAATTTTATTGATCGTTTCAATGATCCGCTCTATGGATTAAAAACAAGACTCGATTCAAAAGTCGGAATTTGATGCCATATGCAAACAGCGATTTGGCAAAAAGGTAAGAGAAGAAATATGTGATGCTGAGACATGCGCAAAGCCGTGAACGTGTCCCTTTCAAATTTCTATTTCACACTGCCTTTATAAAGCTGATAGCATTTATTGCTATAAGAACATTGCATCATTACCAGTTGCAAATTGTTTTTTGATGTTTTTTGTTGCTGGGAACTCAACATTGTAAATTATAAGGGAATGAACGCACTTTTTTACTGAAAATTATATTTATTGTGAATTATTTCCTAGTCAAGTGTAAATGAAAAAGTATATTTATATGAAAATTGAAATAATTATATTGACATTTTTTACGTCAGAGTTTAAGAAAAATATACCATATTTTGAAATTATATATTGTGATAACTTTCTCTTTAATGGTGAAAATAAAACGAAATCCACTCTCAATGAAGGTGATGTAGGTCTGAAGAAGTGTCACAACGCAATAAACTCGATTACAACTGTGTCTATCCACGTTACAAATTTCTGTTCATGTATTTTTGTGTTGCCCAAGAAGCATGAACCGATCGCGCGGTATTCTCGATGAACGTCCACATTTCAAAAGTGCTAGTTTAGTTGTCTGCAACGTAAGAGGAAATGTTAATCCGATCTCAAACCATTTTCAACTTTATATTTCATTCACGAAATAATAATGTTAATTTTGTGTCCGCCGTGTTTAAGAGTGCGGTTGGCGAATTTTTCAAGTTTCCACATTAAGGAAACCCTATGGATAATTGTGTCCACCGAATTTACGAGGTGCGTAAACATGACGGTTAATAGCGAATTCTCAAAGTTTCCGCACTTCGACATTCAGGAAACCCTACGGATAATTGTGTTTCCGCCGAATTTACAAGGTGCGTAAACATGACGGTTAATAGGGATTATGCAAGACGTAAACCTTGCGGAAACACGACTTTAAGTGATGCATTTCCGCGACTCCGCAGCGACTTAAACGTAACGTATACTCGTGTTTCCCGCAACGGATAGTTAAATTTCCGCTTACGGAAATCCACGTTTCCGTTAAGTAACCGTTATAAAAACGGAGACGGAAACGCCTTATTTCACCCTGTGATATACTTCATACATAACGAAATTTAAGCGACAAAACACTCGCATATCGTTTCGTTATGTATATAAACACTTCATACATAACGAAATGTAAGCCACAAAACACTCGCATATCGTTCCGTTATCGTTATCCATCGTTTGCAAAGATGGACCAATGTTTCTGACCTATCAAAAATGAGTCGAAATAAACAAAATTATTATATTTATTTATTATCTCAACAGGTAATAACAATGGACAATTTTCTCGGTATTGAAGTGGAACTACAGCTTGTAGTAGTTCATGTGAGACAATCTTTTCACATGCAGATGTTTTTTGTGGCTACTGATATGTAATACCAGTAGCTACATTGTCATCGGGTTGTAAGTAAGTAAGTAAGTCCGTAAGTCCGTAAGATGTAAGACCGGAAGTAATGTAATTTATGTCAGTTTCGACCGTGGAGTTCCTGAAAAAATGCTTCCACGAGTCACTTTGAAGGTTTTCCTGACCATGTGGCGAATTTTGAATCGTTCCATAAGCGTTTTCCCTCTGGAATCGTTAGTAAAAATATTTATCGAGTGTGTAACAGCCGCCATCTTTGAGAAATGACGTCAGTTTAAAAAAAAAAAAATAATTTTACGGGTGTTGTTAACGATTTGCTGTGCTAGCCCAGTGGATTGTTTCGTCGGATATGTTGCGTAGTTGTACGTCGCAGGTGTGACTCCCGACCGAAGCCAAGACAACTTTTATTTTTTTTTTCTTTTTGTCGCTAAACAAGCCTGCAGGCCGCATTACCATCACGCGTTTTAAAAATGTCAATCCCGTCGATGTAAACTCGCAACGTGAAGACCTTGGGGAGCCCACTGGGCATGAGAATACGATGATGATCCGATATGTTGTGCGATGTTTTCCAATGTTTCTTCTTCATCATCTTCGTGAATCTTCGGCGTTTACGGCGAACAACGATAAACTTCGACGATTGTCGTCGTCTATCGGAAGTTATCGACTTTCTATTGATTAAAAACGTTGCATGCGTCTTTCCACGTCTTTGCATGCGTCTTTTCACATGAAAACAGATAGCGTAACTTAATATCATTGACTCCAAGAATTAACGTTTTCTTTGTTATTACTACAAAATCTTCTTTTACACTCTGCTACGCATTCTTGCATATTCTTCGTTTTCACATGACGTCATAAAAATTAAAAAAAATATGAAGTATACACCCTACAAAGCTGTCTCTAACATGGTATGTGGATGCAAGTATTATTAATCTTTCACAAAAAGTTTTAAAGTTTTAACGATGTTTTGCTTCCGATTTACAAAGGTTTTAAATGTGTCACGCAATTCGTCACGCTATTCCAGGAAAGCCATGAAAATAAACAAACTTGAATCAGCTGAAAGTTATTGTTTGCATTATAAGTGCTTATAAGCCGACTTAATGGAGCTTATAGCAAATACAATATTTTTTTATTTGATTTTTGGTGTAATTTAATTATGACTTTGAATTTTTGGCCGCCATCTTTGTGCCCCTGAGTGGGGCACAATGATGGCCGCTCTATACATTTCTTACTAAAAATGTCTAATACTCGTTCGCCTTTAACTCTTGAACTAAATGCTTAGGCGCTTCAAAATTCTTTTCGAAGTTTGGATCCAGTAGCAAATCCATTCTTTCAACTGCAGAGGCGATTTCCACTGGCGAAGTTTAGTCTGCTAATACTGAAACTCTACGTTCCAGCAAATATTTTTAAGTTCTGCCAAATTCATAGCGTTAAAATCGCTCTTATTCCTCTGCTTTGACATTTTGAACCTGGAACTATTCGAGTTTTAAAGGCTTTAAGCAACGGAAAAAATATATATTAACGGGAACTTGAAAATAGCGACTCGTAGTTCGTACACTTGTAGTACGTCGCTCAGAACGAATGTCCGAACTTTGGCGGTTTGTTTACATGAAAAGTCACGTGACACTACACGTGAAATCTTGCGCCGAAAAGGTGAATTGGGAGGAAGGAAAATTTGTAATGGCGGATGCTCCAAATCGTGATTTCAGAGCGCAAAATGTTTACGTTAACAAAGATAAGTGTATGGTAAGTGCACTTTAACTTTCACTAAACAAACGAAAAAAAATAGTGATGTCAACACAAAATGTTACTCACCGCCTTCATCGGTGGTGACCAACACATTTGTACTTTTAACTGGCGTCCCGTCACCACTCACGACTATAACGCTAACATTATATTCTGCATCAGCATCAAGCCCTGTTATCTGAAAGGAAGTTGTGTTTGATGATGGCATGATTTTTCCCGTGAGCTCGTTGCCAGTAGTCTTTCTGACAAGGATGATATACTGACGCACTCCACCATTGAGCTGATCAGCCACATCCGTCCAACGTACCTCAAGACTGGCTGTTCTGCTGACCACTGTCACGTTCCATCCAGGCAGGAGTGAGGCTGCAGTTTATTATAAAAAAAAATAATTTAATATTCAGAAAATCTCATTTTAACAACCTTATACTGTTTTTTATTTAAATCCACAATGATAAACTTTCGGCTAACGCTTTGGCCGGTTTTCTTATTTTGCATATTATTTATTTGTTTATTTATTTAATCCTAGAACTCTGTCTTTTTCTGACTAAGGCCCTGTTTACATGAGGTAGGGTGCCCCTAGGGTGTAGGGCCAACTCTCTTTCTTTGAAAACCTCCAGGGAAAAGAAAACAAAGAGAGTTGGCCCTACACCCTAGGGTCACCCTACCTCATGTAAACAGGCGCTAAGATCTGCGTCTTTATCATAAGTACTGATATTTATCAATGGACGGATCAGCGTGGGTCAAAAGCTTTATAGGCCTATCAAATTAGCTTTTCTCTTAAACTACGATTAGTCGCTCATTTCTCTCTAGGATATTCACTTCGTACAAGCGAGTGCGAAAATTACCTTGCGCTCGAGGACCCGACACGCATGAGCAATTTTTTCTCCGCTCCCGCGAGTCGTGTCTCCTTACAGGTGGCGATTTTCACGCGCGCTCCCATGATCGCTCGCCAGACTATCCCAAATTTAAAAGAGAGTCTAAACGATGTCGACTTTTTACTTCGATCAGGACATCATTATTTCTATAAATTACTCCTTACCTGAATTCAGACTTGTATTTAAAGTGCCGTAAACAATCTGGACAAAACTCCATTTGTAAAAAATATAAACTTGAATAGTGACGTTTGCCAATTCTCCCAGTGGTATCTCTAGAAACGTCTCCTTATACGAATAGTCGCATCCATGTCGAACGAAAACCTCAGTTCCATTTCCATCAAACACTTTCACGTATTCGCTACAAAAAAGGTAAAAACAATTTATTAGTTGTTACAAACGTTTTTTTATGATACAAAGCTACTGCGAGTTACAAAACGTTTTATGCTTCGTGAAAAGGGTTTACTCATATTTATGGTACATTAACAGCATGCGCCTTATCGTTTTTTTTAGATTTGTCAATACCAAAGATGAATTTAAAATATTAATGAAATTTAAAAAAAGGAAGCGGATATATCAACGTACCTGCAATCCCCAAAATACGTCCAGTGGATCGAGATAATAGCAACTGCCTGAATATTTCTTTTAATAACCCAGTTACAGTGATGGCTAAAATCATATCTGATGTCCACTCTTCCAAAAGGTTGTCTCAAGGTTTCTGCACAAACTTAAAATAGCAGACAATAGTGTCGTTAAAAATCGGTGGTAGACTGATTTATTAATGTTCAGTTTTCACAAGCAACATATAGCCAGGTATGTTCCCTGGCAAAATAGAAGAAAAAGCAGAGGTACATGTATATGGTGTGTATATATCACAACTGTTTCTCTCCCGGGAAAGCATTCTTGGAGTCCCTCATACAGATACTAGCAGTAAGAAAATATAGTTCCTAAACGGCCAGCAAAAAAAGGATTTGCTTAGAGTGAGCGTGCAAGGATCCCTAAGCGAGCAAATGACCAACTTAAGCAACAATTGGGTGATTATTTACATGTTAGACACCGTATTTCCATTTCAGAACTACAATTTACAAATAAAAGTTGTGGTTTAATATTTGGTATTTAACAAGAGGCTCCGAGTAGCCTATACTCATGCGCATGAGACGCTATAAAGAGGCCAGTGGTGGTTGTGGAAGGCATCATGGGATGAATTATCATTTCAAGCGGCTTTCGGTTCAGTTTCAAGTGAACCTTCGAGCTGGGAGGACCTCGAGGAACTACAAATTTTCAGAATTTTAGCCGTTATGGAAGCACAAATCGGCCTAAATTGAAGTTTATGCGATTACTTTTGTATAGATAACATTTTTTTACAACTGAATGACTTGAGGTATCATTCTACATCAATCGATCGATTACTCGTGCACTGACTTCAAATTTGAGCCACAACACTACAAGCACAAATCGGCCTTCATTGAAGTTGATAAGATTCCTGTTGTTACTTAGCGGGGTTTTAAGCCGGCTGATCGATCGAAAGCAGAATTCCAACCGAGGAATATTTTGTAATGGAAGCTATAAGCTTAAATTGTGAAATTAAAATTCCAAGGTTGGCAACCGCAACAATCCATTGTTGCATTTTATAGTCCTCTTGAGTTTTAGAATGTTATAATATTGAAATACACGACGGCAATTTTATTGTTCTGAATACTGGTGGTGCTGGATTTGTGTTGTTGTGAAGTATAAATAAATAAATAATAAAGCTGTAAAATCATCAAGAAATAATAATGCGGATGAAATCCATAATAAGTTTACAAAAACAGATTTCAGTCCCATTGACCATTAAAAATCTGACAACTGTTGTGTTTTTATTATAATATCACAGATTATTCCTTGCTATAACTTCAAGAGGAAAACATGACTTATATCCTAATGGAAATAAAGCAGTGACTAACATACATTGTTGCATCTGAACAACAGCCAACAAAAACAAACTTCTAGAAAGAAATCTAATTCTGCCCATAAAGACCTGGTAGAAATTGTGATTAGGGGGACCTCAGGCAAAAAGGAATTCAAACTTCTGGGCTTGAAAATGAAAATGCAGAGTGTTTTGGCACCATACTCTGAGTTTGTGGCAAAACAATTTAAGGTACTAAGGAACCCTTTTTTCTTTGGGCCCTCTTACTTGGAATGTAATTAGAGCACAACAATCAGGACTGTGCACATGAGAACAACTGCATGTTCTTTCACTTGAGCACAAATCTCAAGGGTAATTTATATCAAATCTACAATTGATTCTGTCATAAGCAACCAGGAATTGGAAAGTGATCCCTTAGGGAGAATGGTTGCTTACAAGAGTCATAGTACAGCAATAGAGAATGGTTGCTCAGAGAGAGAGCAAACTGTAGTTGTTATAATAACTTTAAGTAGCAACTTTCCTAACAGACAGACAATTCTTAATGAGGTATTTATGTAAACTGTTAAACAATCCCCTCCAAACTTAAATGCCCATCAGTGGTGCAGCAAGGAAAGAAGTGTTGAAATGTTTTTATAATTTCTGAAGTAGAACTATTTTTGCAACTCCCCCCATTCTCCTTCATGGTTTTATAAGATAAATGCGAAAGTAAATCATGATTGCCACAGCCACAGGATTTTGAAATTCCCTGACTTTTCCCTGACAAATGTAAAAATTTCTCTGACAGACTAAATTAAAAAAAATTCACAAATTAGTCCTGGTAATGGCCTCCAACCTCCCCTCGCAGCCAACCTCTCCACCCATTTATTTATGCTTTCAGAACGCCACATGCAGTGTACATGAATTGATAGTTTCTTAACATAACATGGAAAAAAGGAGTGATTTTCTTGGAAACCATCAGCTTGTCGTTCAATTAGTTCTACCAATCCAACACATTTCATGTCCGTAAAATGTACCAAAATGTCACTTTTCCCTGACTTCTCTCAAAGATTTAAATTTTTCCTGACTCCGAATGAAATTCCCTGACTTTTCCTTGACCTTGAATAATTTTTTTACCCTGACCATTTCCTGGCCTGTGGCAACCATGTAAATGAAGCCCTTTGAGAAGTCGGTACACAGAAATGGGAAACAGAAACAGAAACTACACCTGCTGGCTTACAGCCCCCCTCTCCTCCCTTGCTATCCTTGATAATCAAGGCATACCATAGTTAAATGGAGTTGATATTTTGATAATAGAAAACAATTAATAGAAATCAAAATAATTATAGCTATTCATAAGTAATATAAATTTTCCCCAACTATGAAGGTTATTCTATGCCACCATGCAGCACTTAAGTCTGTAATAAGTTTTTATTGTCAACCGAAGACAAAAGTAAGCAACCCGGGGCTGCTGTGCTAGCAGGCTACTGCTAGAGCACAATCCATTAAATATCGGTATAGACAATTGTTATTAATCTTAAGAATCAACAAATAAATATATTTAACAGACTGATTAAATGATTGATGCATTTTATCTATACAAGTTACTTTATAATTTTATTTATATAATAACACCATATTGATAATTATCTGCCAAAATATGAAACAAACTGGCGATATGGGGGCATTTACTCAAGAATTCACAGTTCTCAACCCAATGGTGGGTCTCAAGAGCTTTGGATTTTAAGCATTCTGTTGCTAAGAGCAGGACTTTACAAGACATGATAATTACAGAACAAAACCCTCACTGCCTCAAGCCCCAATATTTTTGGTCAAGCAATAAAAATGTAACTCTTGTTTGGCTGCTATTTTCAGGAAAAAGAGCAGAATGAAGGGCTGCACATTTTGCTGTTGAACCTAAAAGAAAAAGACTTCATTAGGAAGCCACTCCATGAAAAAAAAAACAATAACAAGCTCATATACGGTATTTGCAATGTTCAAATCTCATGATCAGTGTGTAGATTGCACAAGAATATGAATCAAATATCATGTTTTTCCTCAGAAGACAGAAACTTTGATCTCAAAAGGTCGAAGCGACCTTAAAAATTACAGTTTGAAGTCTCAGAATACTCAATACTCAAGTGTCATAAAGCTGACTCGTGTTTTAATACTTCCAAAAATCTCCAAAGTTTGATCGCTAATAACAGAAAAAGAAAAGAGGTGCGATGGGGTTGGACGTCCTAAAATTAAAGAATGACTATTTCTGCAATAGATGATGTAGATTTCTTGGCAAAAACCGACAAGATATCGGATCAGGAAGCGAACGCGTTGGTTGACTACATAACATGGACAAAAGCCGCCATATTGGAAAGGCTCGCGAGGAAGTCAAATAATGACAAAATTTATGAAGATAGTTATATTAAAATGTAATAAACAGTAACTTTAACAACCCACTTTTTGTTCTAACTCTTTCATTTGAACAAATATCCGCACATAAAACCTTGATATCTTGCGTGTTGCGATTCCTTCCGAAAAGACTTGTGAATAAATTCAGTGATGTGATTGGTTGATTACCCCTACCAAAATGCCTTTCGGACCGTGTCAAGACGCGTTGATCGAAGCTACCAATTTTTCTGTACTCGCTTTACATGTTAATTTATCGATTCCCGATCAAATCCACACTCGTCTGTTACCTCCCAAAGCGTGAATTATTTCTGTTAGATTTGAAGACTACTTTTAAAAGCAGTGAAATCAGTAAAAATTGACATTAATATAACACGCATTCCACAGTCCATAATCCACAGAAGTCCAGTCCCAAAGTCTAATTTTTTTAATCCGATAGGTTGCAGTAACGACGCCATTTTCCCGTGTGTTTCTATTGTTCGTTCCACAGGCAGCGAGGACTGCTCCGACACAGGCATTGTAAAGAATCGGCAGTAAAAAGGGGTATAAATTGACAAATATGCTTACGAGCGCGAGAAATCGATGTTTGGCATTTTTGCTTCGGAAGAACTCTGATTAAAAATAGCTCTTATTTCTACAGAATCGCGACAAATTCGGCCTCAAGTTGTATGCTGTGTATAAAAGCAACGTTCACCTCGATGGAAGAAATACAGAATTCACTATCAAGACCAAATTACGGAAAACGTATGTCATGCGCATGCGTAAGAAACATTTGTCATATATTTTATTGTACCACAAGAAAAGAAGTAATTTTTTTCTAAAGCATCAAGACGATAAGGACCCGTATGTTCCCAAGAATTACCTCTTGCACTTTATACACATACTTAACTGTGTAAATTAATTACTCTTATCAAGAACGCTACCACAAGGGAACCAGAGATTCGTTGGAACGTTATAAATACGTAATTTCAGTACCAATGTCAGGGAGGCGTTGGTGGTTGGCGGCGTGACGCTTCCATGACGTTGTTTTGGTGACGTTACTGATTACGTCATTCCTGAAAATTGGAGGTCAACTATGCACTTTGTTGACCGAGAGAAAAGCGGAAGCCTGGGAATAAGAAATTAAAATATGCGTGCATAAATTTGCATGCAAAATCGTGACACAAAAAATAATAACAAGAAAAACGGAGCCGAAACCTTACCTAGTAATAAAGTGTTGTTGTTGTTGTTAAAAAAAAAAAAACAAGAAATTGTACACAGCCTGAACTCGGCTCGTGGCGCCTTCATTTCATTTCAACATTGATTCACGAGTGCTTCGAGTGCTTTTACAGAGAAACATAAGCTTAAAATTATGTCTAATCAAAGGCTCTTAAGAGCCAAATGCTAACGCGTAACGCATTATTGCAGTAATCTTATGTTTTCACACTGACACGGTTCGGTATTTTTTTTTTAATTAAACGTAAGGATTTTTGACGAACGCAAAAAAAAAACAAAAAAAAAAAACAGTACAACACTTTCATAATGTCCAGTCGTGAGAAAGAACTTTGTCTCGCTTTACGCCTAAAACGAGCCATTCGTATCGGTCTTGTCTCGGCGATAATCTGGCTAGCATTTAGCGTGTTTGAGCAGGACTGATTTCATCCGATTTGTGAAACGCAACAGGACATTTGTCAGTCTGTACTCTGGACGAGAATTGAACGTGACAGAGAGAGAGACAGCAAATCTGTATTTTTTAGAATGCGTATATTTAGTTAAACACATAAACTCACTCTGCACTCTGGGCGAGCATTGAACGTGACAGAGCGGGACATTTTAGAATGCGTATCTTTAGGCTAACTCGAGCACTCACCAAATTCACTGCACCCTCTAAAAACGGCAAGCAATTCGAAAAATACATTGGCAAATAATTTTCCCAGTCTGATGACATTCCTAAAAGGAAAAGTTTATCCTGTAGATCAAAAACTTTTAGTATTTCAGCGAACATATTTATGTTCACTTCGTATCGTAAGTCCCTTGGGACTAAATTGAACTCATTTGTTAACCTTTTGTTTGAGATGTGATTGGCTAGTTCGCGGTGGCATGTTTTAGGTTTTGCGTTATCGGTAAAACATTTTTCTACACTCAACAAAGATGTCTCGATTCTGCAGAGAAGAGAGTTTCTACACTAGATAGAGCAGCGTAAATTAGTGGAAAGCTTTCTGCTTTGTAATTTATGCAGAATTTGGGAAAGTATTCCCTCAATTTTGTTGGATCATTTCGATCATTTGTAATCTGATATTTTAACGAATTACTCTGATGGAGGCTTCCAATGTGGAACCAAGCGTATGTCTTCTGCCGTTAGGATCTCTAGTCTGTTGGGAAAAATATGAACTGGTTCTTTAGGACTCATGGTTTATTTGATAACATAACGCCCCGAAGAGTGAGAAGAGAGAATTTGAGGTGAGCAGTTACATTGTACATGGAACATTAATGAAACGTGATTTTCTTATCGTTCATTGTTCTTCAGTGATAAGATTTGCTGCTAAAAGCATAATCAATTTTGAATGACGCAGGCTGGAAAACTTCAATTTTAATTAAATGAGAAATATAACATGATCTTTATGTCAATAATCACTTTGACCGAGGTCGAGGATGCTTAAATTAGTATTTGTTTTACACAGGAAAAGTGAAGTGACATTTATTGAGATAACTTGTAATGCATTTGTTAAAGATGTTATGGCTTAAATGTTTTAAGCTTATTAGTATTTTGTGAAAGAAGGGTTGAAAAAACTAACGGATTTAATATGTACCTTGGAGTCTTATTATAAATTATCTTCTATGATTTGTTTGATGTAGTGTTATCTTTTATTTAGTCTTGAATAAATTATTACTACAATAGATCGCATTTACGAAACTCTAAAGGTACAACGTGGTAATGTTTTTCTTTCCGTGCAGTGTATAATGCTTGAAAATATCATAGTATGATTGCAGTTGAAGAGAGATTCTCTTTATTTGAAATATTTGAGATTAATTTTTAAGGTGTAAGATTTTTGTGGTGTCGTATAGTCTTGAATATGCTTTGTGGAAATGGTAATTACTGCGCTTTTCAATAACATGTGGAATCTGAAATTCAAATCACCGCCAACGGTTGCGTTTTTCCCTGCCGTCGATGAAATTTTCGGCGGTTTCCGATAACTAGCTTTCGAGCGTTTTCGTATCGTTAGTGAAAGTAAACATGGTTCATTCGTAAGTGAAAGTGAAACGTGGTTCGTAAATACAAAACATCACTGCGTTGGAGATTCGTTTTACTACGCGTCAGTCATCATCTCTCAGCTTTCGTCCGGCTTCTGAAAGCGGGCAAAATATTTGTGTACTTCGTGATCAAACAATATAGAGAGATGAAAAGAGTTGATTATTAGGAAAATCGTGACAGCGGCAAGCGACGATCATTACAGTGTCGTTGGTATGATATTTTTGACACTAATATATTCGCCTCTTCTTCCAATGCTACCGAGCTTAAATCCCTAATTAACCAAGAGCTTTTAAAAGTAAAGGAATGGTGTGATAGAAATAGACTCTCTATAAATTTAAAGAAAAGTAATTATATGATTATTAAATCATCAAAAAAGAAAGTGAATGATATATTCAACATAAAACTCCCTAACAATGATGGCTCTGAATACACATTAGAAAAGAAAAACTACATAACATACCTTGGTGTATTAATAGATGACACAATTTCATGAAAATACCACATATCTCATATAAGCTCAAGAATTTCAAAAAATACAGGGATTTTCCTCACATTAAGGAACTATCTTCCCCTACAACAACTTAAACAGCTTTATTTCAACTTGATATATCCATATCTATCATATGCGATTATTGCTTGGGGGAGTGCCTATGCATCTCACCTGAGGAAAATTCAAGTCAAACAAAATCATATCGTTCGTCTAATGTTTTTTTGCTTCTCTGTATGGCAAAAATACAGACAGTGCTCTTCCGCTACTTAACTTATTAGACCTACTTACAGTACAATGGTTAGACCTTCACGTGGCTCGGATGACCACGTAGAAATGGCGATTCCGTCTCCGTTGGGGACGTAGAAGAACCACTGAGGACGTAATTACAAACCCTGGCTGTGACCACCCTCAGTGTTACTTGTTCATGGGTGGGGTGGGAGAGATGAGATCAACAATGGACCGATAGCGGCTGCCTGCGGCGCCTTCATAAGCTGACGTCCGATCTCATTCTCATAAGTGTATGTAAAGCGCCATGAGACATGTGTGATATGTGCGCTATATAAGTGTTTGTATTATTATTATTATTATTATTATTATTATTATTATTATTTTTATTATTAGAAAACATTTTTACATCACAATTACTCAAGTTCTCCCACAAGTGGCATAAAAAGCAACTTCCCAATATCTTCGACAACCACCTTCGCTACGCCAGTGACATCCACACGTATAACACTAGATATGCTGCAAGAGGTAACTTCTATAAAGCACGCTTCAGGACTAATATCGGGAAAAAAAACATCATCAGCTTTAGCAGTTGATTCTTGGGAAAAATTAACAAAAGAAATCAAAGATCTTAGTCATTTTGATTTCAAAAAAAAAGGTTAAACGGTATTTATTGTCGAAACAGATATACTGTCCCACCCCAGTCGTCTTCTAATTTTCGCTATTTTTTGCTATTTTTGCTATTTGTGTGCAGTGTGTGTGTGTTTATGTGTCTATAATAGATGTCTACATGTGAATTGTTACTACAAAAGACTAGCGTAACTAGAAAACTGTATGGTCTACTTAAACACTAGGCATTCCCTCAAACGGTATCATATTTAGTTATTCCTCCTATTGTTCTAGTAATTTTAGTTTAGCTAGATATACATTTTCTTGTAACAAAAAATGTCATGGAAATGTGAAAATAAAGTAAAGTATTGTATTGTATTATTTTGTCTGTAATCGCTCTGTGCACGTTTACTGAACATCTATCCTTTGTTTACATGATTTTTTTCTTATTTCGATTTTTTTTCAGGGAGAGATATTGTGCTCGTTAGTGGACTTTTGAGACAATTCTTCAGAATTATATTTAGGCGAATTGCATGACTGGATTGAATTCCTAACTGGAGAATTGTACTCAAAACAAAGAAAGTATAAAAGCACGATTCCCCCTCGTCGCAAATGAAAGTATTTAAAAAGCCTAAAGCATAAGGCTTTCCCAGTAAGATTTCAGAGAGATTTGCGCCTTTAGATCACAGTTATGATTTTTTTTCTCTTCGCCGATGGTACTGACCTTTTGATCTCGGCGGATTATCTCTCAAATTGAATTTTTTTATTTCTTTATGCTCTTGTTCGGTGCTCGCTCTTTTGCCATACATTGCGGTTTCTTTGGCTCACTTTTGTTGCAAGATAAATACTTATCGGCTAAAGTTTGTTATCACTTTGAAAGTGCTAAGATCGTAAATTAGTGTCTGAAGGCTGTGGTTTGCCTGACTTGTGAAAATAAAGTGTTTCCCATCACGGATAACCGATCTAGGCGTCTTAGATCCGAGTCCCAAAATGCCGTAGTCTACAATTCCACTGGAAAGACCAAACGGTAAAACCGTAAATTTGAAAAATTTAGTGACGCCTTCGAAAACCCACGCGAAACCCAAAAATTGTTGATCGGGTTCAAAAATCTCAATATGATGATAGCCCGATTTGATATCAAACGAGCAAGCCCAAGCGCAAGGCCTGGCTAGCAAACACTGAAGGAACGATTTAGCATCCTCAAACTTAATCGTAGACTTCTTGACAAAAAAATTTACGTGCCTTAGATCCAATATAAGCCTTTCCTTTCCGTTGGGTTGAATGGAAACTGATAGGGGATTAATAACCATCGGCGGAAAAGCACACTCCACGACCGAACCAACTTTAAGAAGTTCGGTGACTGCACTGAAAACAAAATCAGAATTCTGCAAGGCAGACTTATTATTTTGAAGATAAACTGATGTAGGAGTATAGTAAAAAGGTATTTTGTAACCTTCCTTAATAACGCTAAGGACAAATTGAGAGGCACCGATGCTCTCCCAAAAATGAACGTTAACTCTAAGCCTACCCTTAACAATGACTGATTCAGAACCTTCTAAATAGTCCTCATAACTACGTTCCAGTAAGTCTCTTTCTTCAATCCCAACAGACGGAGAATGCAAATCAACAACAACATTGAAATACCCATCTGTTCCAAGTCTGTTCAATGCTTCACTACTTGTTGACGGTAGCGTTGGACGTGCTTGGCAAGGCTCTGTTGCTGTAAAGGCGACTGTAGTTTGGGCAAAATGGCGAGTTTGCCCAATGCCCGAACTGCCCACAAGCGAAACATTTGTCGGAAGGTTGCGGCTGTCTGTTCCGAAATGACTGTGGCCGGAATGACTGCTGAGGAAATGGTTGGGGACCAAAAGGCTGTGAAACAGAGCGATGTAAAGAACTCCCAGCGGCCAAAGATGCCTCTTGAGGGAATTTACGGTTCTGAGCAGTTCTGCGATTCTGCTTACGAACACGAAGCTTGGTAAGCGCCCTTCTTTCAGCAGACCGAAGTTTCTTCTCATCCTCCGAATCGTCAGCTAACTCGTCAGACTCGTATTCTTCGACCGCCGTCCAGCCTGCCGGACTCTTGTCTGCAAACCGTATCACTTTGTTGCGTTTATTCAGCAAAGTTTTAGCGTTCTCCAGTTCCTTATTAACTCCGGCCAAATTGCCCTCCAGCAGATGATTGGAAGCCGAGTCAATAGAGTCTATCAAATTCGAGTTGAACTCAAATTGTATCTTATTACCTTTAAACTGAAAAGTGCTGGAAGCCTTCGCTTCAGTCATTAATTTCTTGATTTGAGTGCTTGTCGCAAGCTCCTTCTGTTCGAGATCCCGCTTGAACTCTGAAAACTTCTTGTCGAGCTTCGAATCGAGGAGACGGGAAACTAAACTCACCGTTTCTTCGCCGGAAAGACCACCCTCAGCTCTTGAGTAGGTTTATCAGGATTAACGATTGATGGTAAAGGATCACTGCCCGTTTTATCCATAATTTACAGAAACGTAGCGAGAGATGCCGTCGAGTGATCTAGCAAACTGCGAAAAAACCTTATATACCTACGGGATACCTAATAACAAATATTCACGCACGCTGTAATACCGACACATTCGTACAAGCTCCAAAACAAGCGTGCATTCCTTAACGTGAGAAAATACATTTGTATTCGCTACGCTTTATAGCTGTGTAGAGCTCGCTAAAACCTTCCTTGGCATTTTTGACAGTCTAGCGACTGCTAAGTTTATGCCAGCCCACTGTTTGATTCAGGCAAATATATGTATATTTTTATGAATACATGTAGGTGAATGTAGTGTAGTATTAGTTTTTAGACGGAAGTAATGCGACTTGTTGCTTGTGTTTATTATAGCCAGCGTAAGAGCAAGAGCCCTTTTAGGAGCCAGGAAATCAATAAAAGTCGTGAGTAACAAAAGAGTCTCGAGTGTGACTATAAATAATTTTCATGTTAGTGTACCGTATTTGTTCAAAATAGTCTTTATTTGACTGAGGGGAAACTTCAACTTGATTGTATTACGCCACAGCCAACCCGTGAATGAGGGTCTCAATGGGGTTAACCGTTAGCCGTAAAACGGCCCAAAATTTAGCCGTTAGGCGTAAAATTTGGAAAAAATTAACCGTTAGGCGTAAAAAGTCGAAAAAAAGTTTACCGTAACATTTTTATAGCCACGGTTTGTAAGTTTCGAAATCTCTTGTTGAGACGTACTGTTGTGATGCTATACATGTATCTTGTCTCCACGACGGCTACGCGTTCTGCCCTGGAACCGGAAAAAAAAAAGTTGGCGTAGGCTCCTTTAGATTCGCTGCCCTCGGCAAACCGAAAGTGTCTGTTGACAGCTTATTGTTTAATACACTATTTTTAGATGTTATTCAGTTTCTTCATCCAGTCTTCTACTCAGTGCCTGCTGCGACTGCTAATCCTTATGGTTGTTGTGAAAGGAATTATTAGTCTGTATCCAGCTGCGGAGAAGCCAATCGAAAAGTATGAAGCGCGAATCCAAGTGAAAGATGAGCACCATTCTATTGGCGAAAACTACTCCATTTCCACCCAGCAGCAGCTGGATCTGGAATTACCGCTGTTGCTTGGCTCATTCTATATAACAACTTTGGCATAACTTGCAAAGGTAGTACTCCTAAGCCAGTGACGCCAGAGCAGGTCAGTCAGAATGTGAAGAAGGTACACGAGAACACTGATGAAATCTACTGTGGCGAACGTGAATTCAAAGAAACCAACCACCTAAAGGAAGATCCAGAAACGAATGGCCCTCAAGGAACTGTGTCTCAAAAGACAAAAACTTCTGTTGAGCTTCTAATGAATGGTGTGGACAGCCTTATTGGAAGGATAACATTGATTGAAAAACTTTACTTACAACACAAGTAGAGAGCCTACACGCGGTATCTCATTTTAAGCATGCGACATTTAGTGCCCTTCAATATGCCACAGACTTCGGCACTATATCAAAGGAATCTTTAAAGCGAATAACCAAATGGAACGCGAAATACAACACTCGCCCATCTTCATACTACCCAGTGTCACAGACGGGGATGACATTCCGGGATGTACAGTTTTTGACTCCACTTCCTCCTGAGGCGTTTTCCAAAATCTGTGATTGACATTTTGTTTGTGTTCTCGTTAATTTTGGAGAATTGTTTATAAACGTGTGGCTTAAATTCAGTTGTATTTTAATTTTTTTGAATTTCATCGAAGACACGGCTCGGCCTCGATGAGCTGTAAATTGTACGCGTTTTGCTTCTAAACATAAACTTATTGAGATTTCAATAAAATGTTTCGAAAGAAGATTGTGTTGTCCATTTTTATGTGTTTGTTCATTCATTACATAGATTGAAAAGCGATTTTATGTAAACAAAACAAGACTTAGATTTTATACTCGCGTCGCCTTGTGCAAATATGTTTGTGTATTTTGGCAAATCAGTTTCTCGGGCATTTTGTGACAAGCAACAACTTTATTTTATTCGGAAAATAGTCGTAATAGTTATTCTAGACGGAGAAAAAGTTGTTTTTGTGAACTTGTGTACGGTCTAAATCTACTGTGCAGACGGTCGGGTAATACTGCTTTTCAGAGTTGCTAAAATTGAAAAATAGCCCGGTCGTCAATCTTAATTCTTGTGCTTCCGACCTTTCACCTAAGTTAAGTTTCATCTTAGTTAAGCTTGTTCAGAGGGTCTTCAGAGGGCGCCGCTGTTAGGCTAAGGCTAACTATATATATGTATTAGAGATTATCAACGAGCGTGACAGCCGCGTGAATTCAGAATAACATTGCTACCCACCTGGTGACCCAGTAGAGTTGGCGTAAGGTGTACGTAGACCCCAAAATGTCAAGAGAAGAAACTTAAGGTTGAATTAACTGTACATTCCAAAAATTACCGGCGTGCAGAAGACACATGCTCCACAAAGGGAGTGATACTGTTTTCCTATCGGAATTGCGGGCGATGTTACAGTAAAAAAAAACCCAGGTCCTTTGTTAGTTGACCCCAGCTTGACCTCAGCGGTTGTGTCAGAATTGTCAGTGCCATCCGTGAAACAATAAGCAGATTAACAGTTACTGTTTTAAAAGTTTTGTATGCATGACTGTAAAATCGCCAGCAATTTCGATAGGAGAACAGTGTCACTCCAAATAACAATCGATCGTTTTCAATTACTAAGCAGTTTGTTTTTCTGGCTTTGAAAGCAACATCAGATATAAGATGTTGCAGAGAATGCCATATGAAACCTTTAATAACCGAGTTATGGGGAAAATAATATTTCGAAAATTAGACAATTTTGTATGCATCCGCCATGTTGGTTTACACTTTGGTACACCAACATGGCAGCCACCAACATGGCAGCCGAATTTACATTTTTAAGAAATTCTTAAAATATAGCTTAATTATCTTTATAATTGTTTCTGTTCAGTTCAAATGTTCAAAATACCTCTGGTTTGCATTCTCGCTTTATAGCAAATTTGACAAACTGAGTGAAAAAAGATTTGTTTTCGTGTCGCACATGGAAGATATAGAGACGCTCCGGCTGCACCGCCACAATTTTTAAAATACTACTGTAAAATAACTCAAAATCATAATTTTTTGACTTTCCACTAAAAATATTTTTGTTAACTAAAAGACTGAGTTGCGCGGGAAAATGCACTAAGATACGAAAGTTGTTATGCCAATAACTGACAATGTGAATAAAATATAATCATGGGACATTGAAAAAGACTGTTGACTAGCTTGTTACTCGTGCTATATGACTGTAATTAGTACAACCCGCCTAGATTAGCTATGCTATAAGCGGGTTTGTAGATATTTAAATTTTATTTCTTTAAATTTAGATCAATTAATTAATGTAACAGTGTTGTTGTTAATTAATTAATGTAACAGTGTCGTGCTCTTGTATTTTTGTGTAGTGATCAAATGATATCTTCTCCTGTTATGATTTCAGTACAGAGCATAATTTATGCTTCCTTATAAGTAACACTCCAACTTATCCAAAGGAAAAAAAATGAACCCTCTTGACAAATATTTTTGCATTAGTTTTTTTCTTTCATACAATAGCATGGTTGTTCACCCTGAACCCAATTTTCTGTTGGGATATTTGACAATGGAAAAGACTTTCTAAATCAAATACAATAGATTGCCGCAATTTCAAAACAATTAAAAGCTCACATCGATAATACGTCACGTGCAATGACTTAATATCTGATCAGATGAGACATTAATATTAATTATCAAAATATCAATTGACACAACAAATGGTGACTGAATCTTTAATATTCTTTAAAGTAAGGCCCGTTTCAAACATTGAACTTCACATTTGCCGAATCTAATGTAAGGAAGCCGTAACAACATGTCATTTCTCTAGAGCTGCCTTTCCCCATGCCAGGACAATTTGAGCTATGTTTAGCAGACATCGCGCCATCAGCCATTTCTTGTTCAACTCTCCAGCAGTATTCAAAAATAGAACGAAAGTCAAAATTTATGGTATTTTGCTGTTCCTACTCTTGCATAATGGAACGGAAAGTTTTGTAGTTAGCTAAAGTATCAAGTCTGCTGTTTTATATATTTTGACGTGAAAAATGGCGGGAAAATGGTGATCACGTGGTCATTTTTCGGTCACGTCTGCTATGGACGCACTTACATAGAAAATATTGGGTCTGGAGCGGATAAACAGGGCACCACTCCTGGCGGTCACTTTTTTAGTTTCCCTTAGATCGAAATGAGGTTCATGACAGGCCTGCACCGACTCCGCTATGTGGTTTTGCGGTTGCGATGCATTTATATTAGCTTTCAAAGTCTGGCTGTTATGAGTCGTGTCGTTAAGTGATTTAAGTCTTGTATGATGTGTTAGGCGGCGTTTTGTAAATAGTTTTCAGGAATGGTTGGTTTGGAACGAAACTCCATTTTTCATCAGTATTTGTTTAAGGTTTTTCAGTCGTGGGTGAAATGTTGTGACAAAAGGCATTATTATCTCGCGAGTTTTTCTCGTTTTGTTTTCATGCCAATTGCGTTCCGGCAAAAGTGAAATTCAGAATACCAGTGCATTTAGGAGGGTGCTGATGGGGTTAACAGTTAACTGACAATTGCCCAAAAATATAGTAGTTAACTGATAAATGAAAAGTTGCCGTATTTTCTCTATTAAATGCCCTCGGCGTTTATTTCAAACTTGGCCTTGTGGACCCGGCGTTTCTTTGTATCAGCAGTTTTTTCTCGCCCGCCATTTTTTAAGAAAGGGTTATTATTCGTTTTTCTTGGCAGCCTTGTACCTTGCCCTTAAATCTTAAGTTTATTATACCACAAACAAACGTTTGAGGAGCTTACTTACAACTTCCTCAATTATACCCGGCGTTTATTCGGGGCCCGGCGTTTAATCGAGAAAATACGGTAACAGTTAAGTGACATTCTATTAATTATACTAAATTAACGATTGTTGTTGTTAATAAAAGCAACATAGTTTTTTTCCTAACAGCAAAGCTATTTTGTGACTTTTACCTGCCTCGCTGCGTGACCAGGTGACATATTAACCGATATTATTTGCGAAAGGTACCAGGGTCGTAGAGCGTTGACCTTGATCTCCGTGATGGCGTCGAGTGGCGTGGTCAAAGTTATTCTGAGTTTTTATCGAGATGATGGCAAAGGATCGGCATTCGAATGACACATAAGTCGCATATCGTTTGACATGACAAAGCACAATTCAATGGACATATAATCAAACAATAAGCGGAAAGTTTGGACTCGGTGAGTTTGATTTAAAGTTGTTCCGATTAGAGAAGATCGACGGGAAAGCTGTTACAAAGGCTCAGTTGGAAATGGAGCTACCTTTTCTAATGGGAAGTGCGACAAGTGAGATACATGGTGTGTATTTTGTTTCGTCATTTTGTCCTAGCACGCGAACGCGGGTTGACCCAAGGGTTGACCACACGAGCCCTTTTCAGTGTTAGATTAAATGAGTAAGATTTCTGATTACACTAAAACCTGTATTAAGCAGACTCCAAAGTAAGTGGACACACCGTATTTTATTGGACACAAGCATCAGTGAGTTTCGATTTTTTTTCCTTCCCATACTCTCTGTGTACGATCCTGTATCAAACAGAAATCTTTAATACTGACGATCCTTATTACGGTTTTGGAAGCTATCTTGACAGGTGAGAAATTATGGTTTTTGTATGAGAATCTAATGTCGAATAATTTTCGTAAAGCGGCTGTTCTAAGTCTAATCCCGAAAACGCATTCACTCTGGTCATTCTCATGGCCTTTAAAGTAACCTTATCTTAACTTTGCAAATTTAAAAGCCTTACTGATATACGTAATTTCCTACTTGTCAAGCTATATCACTTGATAAGATCAATGAATGAAAATATTGAAATGAACCGATTTCCGACAGCGTGACCCAGTTAAAAAAGAAAAACATAAAACTTTCTTATAGAAGCGCATGAGTATAGGCTACCAGTGTAGCCTCTTGTTAACTGACAATTGGCCGAAAAAATAGTAGTTAACTGACAATTGGGTAGGCTTAAACGTAACAGTCGCTAGACTGTCAAAAATGCCAACGAAGGTTTTAGCGAGCTCCACGCCGCTATAAAGCGTAGCGAATACAAGCTAAAATTACAGCCTTTACTGAGACAGCTGCTGAGACACTTACGATACGACCAAAAACAGATCGCTGCATTCACCCCTCTCATAAAATAGAAGTCTGTATACAGGTGAACATTTCAAGTTCGTTTACCAACAGGTTGCAACTGAACTGACTGAAAATTCTAAAAACTGACAGGAATCTTCTGCGACACATCCTTTCAACAACCTTGACGGGCTTTTTTAATTTCGTTCCTATTACAAATTAAGTTATCGTCTCTTTCGTAGAAAAATACGTAAACATTGGGAATATCAAACTTTAAGAGGGTATAAAGGAAAAGTAACACACATCTGAACAGCGCCACCATTTTGGACGGCAATCTGTCCGTTCCGATGTTAATCGCGTAACTCTTTCCTCCTTTCCGGTTCTAGATTTCTGTTCGTGAAATGACCAGATTTTTTCCGGATATATAATTGATACTATCCATAAGATTATTACAATGGAACTCAATTCATTCTATAGGTGTCAGAACATTCACTGAAGCGTGATGCTTGAAGTTTTTTCTCGCGGTGAATTTGCCTGTAAAGAGCTGTAAACCCGGCGCAGCTTTTTCTCGACAGCTACAGTGAGCTTACTTTACCATTTTGTAAACAAGGGCAACACACACGACAAATTAATCTATAGCTTTTTCAGCTGCAAGTAGAAGGTAAGTCTTCTAAAAACCTATTAAGAAAAATTTAATACAGTGCACCAAGGATATAGATAGGTACAGTTTTAAGGGGTTGCAACGGTTAAATTCCTCTTCATAAATATTTCAATACTATTTATCTTTTGAATTAAGAGTAAACTAAATAGGTATTGAGTCCATCCATTTGAATTAATGATTTCAACTGATTTTTAAAGGCCTTAATTATTATATTGTCTACGAACTTCTCATTACGTTAAAACCACACGGCTAGGCCTTGCACGCTCAGCTTATTACAAGTGCACGACTCATCGTCGTACATTTTTATCCAGTTGAATTCCGGTTATGCAAAAATTGATTAAACTCGAACCCTTCGTAGAACTCGAAGTTTACGCTAACTGTAACAAAAATCGATTACATTGAAATGGCATTATTTGGCAAGAGAATAGACCAAAATCTTGTAAAATTTTAAACTTTCCCGGAAATTTCTTTCACGGTGTGGCGCGTATAAGCAACTGATCTTGAAAATCCACCGGCATAAAACCATCCGAGCCAAATGAACAAGCATTTGAGAATGCAATGAAATTCATCGGAACTTGAATATAAAATTTGAACTCATTTGAGTCAGAACAGCGAATTGATAATAATTATGTTTCGTTTCTTGATAGATCATGGCAGGTAGATTCATACTTGCGTGAGAGCTCTAGAATAATTCAGGAAATAACGCTTTTCCACTTATGCTGATAAGCGTTCATGTTTAAAATTCTAAGCCGCCACCCGCGTACTAGAACAAACGCAAATTTTGCTCTGCCATATCGCTCATATTAAAACACAAACTTTCCCGTCCCATTTAACTTTCTTAAAACGTCGCCATTCGTAAAAATACACCGTGAAATTCTCACTGAACTGCGTTTGCCAAAAAACGCATTTGACCTATTTTTGGCTTTACGACAAATGACTGAAGCTGATAGGTAACGTGAGATATCGAAACTTAAGAAAAACTTAATGCCTTTGCGGTAACGTAATGTGAAATATGAAAAGTTCATGACAAGTTCTGACATCCCAATACCCTAGTGAAATTAACAATAGGTCCGGGGGTGCTCCCCAAAAATTTTAGGTGCAGTATGTGACGCCCTTCTTGAAATCCTAACCGGTTTAACCAACCATATCTTCAATGCCCTAATATAACTTCTATAAAGAAGAAGGAAGAAACCCCCCAGTCAAAAGTCCACAAAATTTTGTTAACAACTTTTGTCCCTGTTTTCGTGACTGACTCCGAAATCTCGCTTAATGCGCATGCACATTAACGAGATAAAAACCAGCAAAGTTTTATCCATGCATGGATGACATCGGCTGACAAAAATCCGAAAACACGCTAAAGATCTTAACGCTTCAACGAGGTATCAAAAAGACTCAATGAAGAAAGAGAGATTAAACTAAGTGGATAGAGCAATCAGCCGTAAAATTAAAGGCCAATGATATTCCTCGAAAAGGCGAGTACAAGTTTGGATTTTATGATTTGTCGATTTTATAGTTTGTTCGGCGTTTGTTGTTGTTTTTTTGCAAAGCGGCATTTTTGGCTTAAAAATTACTGTGATTGGACAATCTAGCGCTTGTCTACAAAGGTTTTGACTGGATTTGATTTAAGTGTTCTTATTTTTCCGTTTTTCTTTTTCTTCTAATCGAGATTCTGTGAAATTTCATTAAAAAGTGTTGCTTAAATTGTCATTCTAGTTTTGTACGGGTTGTTTTCAGTTAATTTATACACATTTTCGCGATCGGATTTTACGAGATAATTCGTACTTTAACTACATTGCTCGGCTAGTATGCTTGTATTCCACAGTTTTTGCCCTCTTTTATCTAAATTCTGTAAGTTTTCATTCAAGAAGATATCATTTTTAAATAAGAATAGCTCAGTTTAAGCTTTCCCACTGCTATGAATGAATTACGCTCGACTTTCCATTTGTAGAAAAATTTGAAAAGTTTTTAAAGTTCTTCAACTTTCCACGGCATTGCTGTAGGCAAGAACATTTCACTATCATCGCCGCAGGCAAACACAACAGCCGTTTATTCTACCGAGAGAAGTAAACTGATAGAAATTAGTTCACTTTGCAAAGTATGTTTTTTTTGTTTCTGAATGAAAAAGTTGTGAAGATTACCGAGTTACTTTTTGCACGCGTTGTGTCAGTTTTGCTTTACGCGACAGGTAAAGACATTTTTTGAAAAGCTGTACAATTATATCAATATCTTCTCGGCAAATCGCAGAATTGAAGTAGGAAAATAAATAAGTTCTTTACCAGCATTGGTCGGTCCGTATAGTAAAAAACTGTGCCCTCGGCACGGGATACGCGCGCGGGTATTCTGAGACGCGGAACGAGAGAAGCGCGACCGAGGGGAGCGCGAGGGGTGATGGGAAGTTGGAAAAGGAAAGGGAAAGACGACTGGCTGATCTTGAGTCGAAAAGTTGTGAAGATTCGAAAAGTTTTCGCCGTATATGTATTTATTATGGACAAAATGCCAACTTGACGGATTTTGTTAATCGGTTGCGTTACCAGAAGCGTTTTTTTACGTTTTAAAAGTGTTTAAAGACCTGACACGACTCTTGTAGGTTTCGTGCTGTTGTTTACTTGACCTTTGGAGTTTAGCTCTTGCAAGTGTATCTTTTGAAGATTTTTTTGCTCTTGTAAGAGTATTTTATCCGGCTTTAGAATAAGGTTACCCCAATTACGTGCCTTGGAGATTTTTCCTTTACGATCAACATTAAGATATAACAAGCTTGTTGTTCACGACCCTCAATGTTGTCGATTCTTTCATTTAAGGAAAAGGGTCTCCAACTGACAGGAGAAATTTACGCTTTCGAGAGCCGTTTTGAATATCTAGTTCTGCCGTTGTTTGTTAGCTCTGAGCGGAACAATACAGTTTATTTGGCTCACTTTAACCCTCATACTACCAACATATTTTGCATAGAAATCATACCAACAGGTGTGAAAACGGACCCCATAACAAAAGTAGTATTACAAACTTTACAATAGTTTACAACCTTTAGAAAATTTATGTTGAATAATAATAAAAAAAATTGTGAATGCAAATAAACCTTGCTCCTTGCAATTAATAGAATATGGTTAAGTAGACAAACTTGCTTCCTAAGTGATTTTAACATCTTAGTACAAACCATGACTGTTGGGGTCCGCTTGGACCCCATCGCAGAATTCAGTAGGATTCATAGTAACTACTTTTTAAATATGAAATATAGTATACGATGCATAAACGTATTTGTTTTGTCGTTATTTATGTTTTGTTTGTTTATTTGTATTTTTGTTGTCACTGTCGATGCTATTGTTTTTGTTGCTGGGGTTGATTTGGACCCCAACAGAAAAATGAGCGTCACATTTCCATATCCACGTGTAATATATATAGAGATTACTTCATGGGCAGTGCGTGTGTACGGCGTTTACGCACGTACGAGTTGGTGATGTATCAGAAATCGAACGAGTGAGCGCAGCGAACGAGTGAGATTTCTGATACAAACCAACGAGTGCGTAAAAGCCGTACAAAGAACTGCCCATGCTGTAATTTGTTTATTTTATACATACTGAGATTTTATGCGAAGGTATGTTTTATTTATTTTTGTCTCGAAAATAAACAGCTCTGGAATAAATTACTTTGACCGGCAGTCTTAAACAATCAAGTACTGAGAATACAATAATAATTAAAAATTGTACAGAATCGATCGGAAATCATAAATAATGTTCACCTCCTCGTCGCTTAAAGCTTTGGCTGCATTTGGTTTGTTTCCTTGCCTTCTTTTTTCAGTTGTTTGCTTCGAGCTTCCAGACATTTTCTTGCTTTTTCAAACGCTTTGTCCTCAATAATGCTCACAGGGTATTTTAATACTTTCTTTCAAATGCCGGTTGAAACTCCAAATCAATCCTCGAAGGCTTAAAGGCTCGTAGTCTTCGCCGTCTTTTCTTTTAACACTTAAAATAAATTTGCATACGTACTTGTTGAGTTCTTCTGCATGGTTGCATTTCTTGTTGTTGTTGTTTCGCTCTTCTCTTTTAAGAATACGGTTAGTAGATTAACATCTCTTCGCGTTTTCGCTCGAGTGTTTTGTTTTCCTGCTCTTGAATGTATTCTTCAATTGGTTTGTCCAAGGACATAAATCCGGAACTTTCAGTCATCTCTTGAGTTTTGAATAAAGAATTAAAAGTTCAAGCAAATATTTTTGTGAATGAAAACGCTAGCGCCAGCGACAGTACAAGCGTCTTTGAAAATATTGATATGTTTTGACAGGTGCTTTGTGATTGGACGAAACGCTGTTCTCACGTGTGAGAAAGTCGTTTCGCCATTCTGATTGGCTGCAAAAATTCCCGAACGGGGTTTTCACGCGCGAAATTCTATCAGAAAATCTCAGCATGTATAAAATAAAAAAGTAATATTTGCATTCAAGGTGGCTCATACATAATGACAAATTCCTTAAATCTCGAATACATTGTCCAACAATGTGAGCTATGGTAAATGTTGATTATCAGCTGGGGTCCCATTGACCCCACTTGGTAGTATGAGGGTTAAAAGTGTTACAAGTTCAGTAGTAGCCGCTTTATAGTCAATTTAAGTCGATGCTTGAATGCTAGGATCAGTTAATTTTTCAGTCCGTGATTTAATGTTAGCGCAAGTTTGCGAAATTACAGTAGCAATAAAAGCGACAAACCTCGGTTAGGCGAGGAGTGGACAGCCACTCTACGTGATTCGAATTTTTTATCAAATCTGACTCATATATGCTTCGCTCTAAAATGTTGAAGCAGCCCTGTTTCCTCCAAAAATTGTAAAATTTCACCGCAGTCCGCCATTATTTCTTCCGCCATCTTGAAAACAGGATCTGCCAGTCGTCTCCCCTCTTTCCTCCTTCCCATCACCCCTCGCGCTCCCCGTGGCTGCGCTTCACTCTTTATTATTAATAGGAGACTGAGAGACGACTGGGGACTTGTCAGGTTCTGCTTTGTAACATTTGCTCTAGAAAACATATCTGTACTTTAATTAAAAACTTCGAAAATTGTAATGAAAATTAGTAGAATTACTGGACTTGATGCATGAAAAGTTCTAGCGGATCATCGTTGATGAAGAAGCTTAATACCTAGCTAGCTTCAACGACCTGTAGCATTTTTCGAACTACATTTTAACTGTTCTTTTCGTTGTTAATGCTCAATATTTTTACTTAAGAATTTATCTTGCAATTTTTATATTACCTTCTTGTTTTATTTCGACTGGACATTTCGAAAAGGTTTGTGACAATTAAAAGAGAAGTCAGCTTTGATATTGACAAACAAGTCGAGGGAATATATGTTAATGACCTGTCTTAACCAATCACAAAAGGCTTACTTTTGCGTTAAACTATAACTGGAAATAAACTCTGAAACCAGTTTGACTAGTTTCCCGACCAGTCAACACAAAATAATAACATTATTTTTTTAACGGAGAATTGTAAAGAAGTCAACCGGAGAATACCCTTGAAAAATAAAGCAGTCAGCAAGAGAAAACAAGCTCATTCGTTCTGTGTAAAGGAACCTGCTCGTTCCCAAGAAAGTTTCTTTACACTACATCTCCAAAGCAATGTAATATATAGACATGAAAACTAGGCACGACTGATATGAAGAATCTGTTTAACGAAGGGCCGTGTAAAAATAAAATGTTTATATTTTAGAATTGTGATGACGTCAGGTGAAAACGATAAATTAAGCTTAACAAGTTTTAAAACGCAGCCACATAGCCTACACCACCCAGCGGCTCCATGAATCATCAGCTTTAAACGTTTAACCAACACAGAGTAATGTAAACAGCGTGCGTCAGCAAAAGTTACTGAATATGCCTTTATCACGCGGCGGCCATGTTGACTCCCCGGAGAATAAAATGTTTTGCACTGGAAAATTTGGACCATTTACAGACTTCATAAAATGTCTATAAATCTTGAATTTACAGACTTGGTACTTTCACCTGTTAAAAACAAAATCTCTGTAAATTCTTTTGACAGACATTTTGTATAGTTTTATTGTCTTGTTCTTTTTAAAATGTTTGTGAAATGTTCATAAATCCTAGGAGCTGTAATGAGAGGAAAGACTTACAATTTACAGACTTTACAAAATCTGCCAACAATGTTTGTAAATCTACTGTTTACAAAGATTTCATAATGCCTAGACTTCTAATATAAAATGTCTGTAAATGGCACTGTGTAATTTTAATGTTAATTCAGTTACCAAATCTCTGTAAATTAATGTCGTCCCCAAGCGGAACATCTAATGACAAACGGGGAATTATAAAATCTCTGTAAATTGACACAAACAAACTAATCTTTTTCCGAATCGTCTAAATAGAATTTTTAAAGCTACATCCAGTGTTCACTCACATGATGTAGGAAATTCAAAATACAACCTTTTCGTTCCTAGACCGAGTACTGAAGCAGGCAAACGAAGTTTTCAATATCACGGTTCTGTTCTCTGGAACAGCTTGCCTTTAAGCGCTAAGATGTAGCCCATTCTTAGCTCTTTTAAATCATGCGTTAAAGCGCCATGAAACATTTGTGATATGTGCGCCATATAAGTCTCTGTATTATTATTATTATTATTATTATTATTATTAGTATTATTATTATTATTCATAAAGGATACTTTTCATAGTGTTTAGTATAATCCCGTATAGATAATGAATTTAGTTAGATAACTTGATTTTGTTAAGTAATTAATCTATTGTCGTTTAAGGCTTGACAGAAGAACATGTATTATGAATTGACAACGCGTAATATAAATAAAGTTTACCTACCTAACGGGGCATTATAAAATCTCTGTAAATTGACGCAAACGGGGCATTATAAAATCTCTGTAAATTGACGCAAATGGGGCATCATAAAATCTCTGTAAATTGACGCAAATGGGGCATTATAAAATGTCTGTAAATTGACGCAAACGGGGCATTATAAAATCTCTGTAAATTGACGCAAACGGGGCATCATAAAATCTCTGTAAATTGACGCAAATGGGGCATCATAAAATCTCTGTAAATTGACGCAAATGGGGCATCATAAAATCTCTGTAAATTGACGCAAACGGGGCATTATAAAATCTCTGTAAATTGACGCAAGCGGGGCATCATAAAATCTCTGTAAATTGACGCAAATGGGGCATTATAAAATGTCTGTAAATTGACGCAAACGGGGCATCATAAAATCTCTGTAAATTGACGCAAGCGGGGCATTATAAAATCTCTGTAAATTGACGCAAAGAATAAAACTGACTAATTTTGTTTAGCAGAGTAGGCATTTACTCGATATTTTGAGTTAGTTTACTTAAAATTTAACTTAAATATTTAATTCAACATAGTGAGTTGAAACAACTCCTTAGTTTGAGAAAATCAAGTGAGAGTCACTTTTACTCAAACATACGATTAAAAACTTACTCACTGCAGTGAGTCAGTGCTTCTCACTCAAATTAAAAATGAGTTAATTCTTAACCCAATAAAGTGAGTTGATACAACTCTTTATTTTGAGTGAACAGGGGGTGCAACAGTCCGACATCTACTCAAACGTGAAAGCACACACATAAGAGATTGCGAGGGTCCTAAAGGGGTAAAATGGGAACTGGAATTGGCCTGATTTTGCCCTGGGAAATGGGATTTGAGTCACTGGGACTGGGATTTGCTCACTGGGAATGGAAAAAACGTCGTAATTGGAATGGGACAGTTGTCATTAAGCATGTCCAGTCAATGCTTAACTGGTCTTAACTAGTCTAACTAACTCCCTTAGTGAAACAAAAGAAACGGAAAACTAATCCTTACGGCAGAAAAACAGAAGCAGAATCAGAAGCAAATAAAATAAAATAAAATAAAAGTGGAATATAATAGTGCCCAATATTTCGCTTTGCAAAACAAAGCTTCTTCAGGGGCTAGCACTATAAATGATAACATATGTAAAACCGTTATACAAGTGGTTTTGAAAAACCTAAAGGATAACAGAAACAATGAATATAATTGGTGAAGGGTTTGACGGGTGATAAACTAAACTGACTAGTGATGAAAAAGTTAATGAACTTCGTCGCGTCTGTTGATTCCAAGTGGTTCTAACGTCTGGAGTTTGTCTATGCGAAATGCTTCACGCACTTTTCGTACAGAGTCTCTGCTATTACGTATTAATTCCAGTGGTATAAGTTGCATATCCTTACAGGCGCGGATCCAGGACTTTTTTATGTGAGGTGGCTACGGGTATTTGCTTAAGTCTATAGAACTTTTTATTGTTGCAATTAAAAAGAAAACTGTTAAAACCGACGGTCTAAAAGGGGGGAGGGGTGTGGCTAGCCACCCAATCCACCCCCCTGTATCCGCCCCTGTCTTAGTAGAGTGGCCTGGTAGATTAAAGTGTTCTGATATAGGAGTAGGGCAGCTGAGGTGATGTCGATTCTCTACAGAGCGGCGATCTTCACCAAAGCGTTCATTTATATTAGTTTGCGTTTTGATGTGATTATAAATATAACGTTCCTCTTTAGTAGTAAGAAAAGTGTATTTCTTTTGGCCTTGTTGAATAAACTGACAGGTCAAACAGCGTGGGTGGTTGCATCTGTAAGCTCCTGCTGGAGGCACCGATCTGATCTCTCTCGCTGGTTGGTTTCCTTAGTTTAGTTTGTAGTAGTTTAGAACCACTTAGGACGAACTTTGTTAACTTTCTCATCACTAGTCAGTTTAGTTTATCATCCGTCAAACCCTTCACCAATCATATTCATTGTTTTTATTATTCTTTAGTTTTTTCAAAACCACGTGTACAACGGTTTTACAGTTGTAATCATTTATAGTGCTAGCTCTTGAAGAAGCTTTGTTTTGCAAAGCGAAATATTGGGCACTATTATATTCCACTTTTATTTTATTTGCTTCAGTGAGTGTTCTGTTTTTCTACCGTAAGGATCAGTTTGCCGTTTCTTTTGTTTCACTTCAAGTATTAATACTGATCTAGGCCTGGAAACCCAAATCCGGCCATTCTCAACGGTTTGTTGCAGTGATCGTGAATTATGTTTCTTTTTAATTCCCTTAGTTTGGCAAACATCAGAAAACTGTTAAAAGTGCCTATTTTACGGCCAATTCTACGATAGGAATATGAGAATATTTTATTTTTTCACTTGTCTTGCAGTCAACGATATTTGTGTACAGCGGTGCAATCAAGCCAAAAACGTTGAGCATGCGTATTTTCATGTTAAAAACAACATGGCGGAATGTCTGCAGGCGACAGGAATGTGAAGTGGCAGGAGCATATCACCTGATATGCGGATGTGAATAGAAAAGAGTTGGTATGAAAAACACTGGTATTTTTCCAGAATTCTGCGAGTGGGAATTTGGAACTGGGAAATGGGATTGGGGTCCCCCCCCCCCCACTTCTCAGGACCCTCGATTGCCGCTTCGCGAGCGAGAGCGGGAAAAAAAACGTATCTTTCAAAGAAAAGATAATATTTCAAAATAAAAGACACAGATCAGAGTTCAACGGCGGTATTACTGTTGTATGAGGTATGTGTCTTATATACCATCTTTACTTCACATGTCAATAGCTGACGCAGCATTTTAATATTTTAGCCTTGCCTAAACAGCTCTTGAAAGAGGTGTTTTTAAAGCCTGGATTTACCTGGAACGGAAATAGGAATGATTTCCGAAGAACGAGAGATTAAAAAAAATGCATTGAAAAAGCCGTATGTGAGCTCGAAAAATAATAATGGTGAATACAATGTAAAATACAATACAGTAAATCAAAGGCAATCGAAGGCAATCTTCCGCTTGGTCGCTCGGCCGAGAGGTCTTGGGTGCGAATTGATCATGCGCAAGCGAGTCATTCCCGGGGGGCAGCTCGTGTTGGCGCTTCTTTTAACGAACTTCCATGTTTAATATTACTCTGTTATTACTGTCTTGCTGCTCGCACTTGCTTTGAAAAGACAACTTGTGATTTGAGCCTTTTTCTCGTTTCACGTTTTCTGAATAAGGTGCATGCAATGTTTTTACAAAATATCAACGATCGCTATGCATTCGATTGCTTCCAACCTACATCCATCGTCGAGTCAAGTTGGCTAGTTGTCAATATATGCTACACCAATTCAAGTGCTTCATTCTTGCTGCCCTTGTGATCCCAAAGGTAGGTAAGCTTACGTTAAAAATGTAAACCAGTTTAAATATTATTTTTGGCTACCTGTACTGAAGATTTTCTACGAATTTCAGGGTTCTGTCTTGGTGACTGTACGGGCTCACTTCGCAAGGGATTTTGCGTTGTAATTTGTTTAGTCTTTTGTTTTAGTCCGTGTGTATTGGTACACCAGAACAGAACCAATTTCAGCCTGCTCATTTGAATAAATAAGCTTCTAAGAAACTAAAACTTGAATTTTAATATTTCTTTCAATCTTGCAATTCTGTTCAAGTGATGTTGATTTTTAACATGAAGTACCTGTACAGTATTATTTTCTTCTTATTTGCTGGGGCCTTTGGTCGTCCATGCTTAGGAAACCATACTTTACTGTAGGCGATAAGACCACTAACTTGTTATGTACACATGCTAAATTGTTTTGAGGTAAAACCTTTGGAAAAGGCGAACATTGCTCAGTTAATCAGTACCAAAAATGACAATAGTCAGTTCAAGGACAGTATACAAAACATGGACAAGACCAACAAAACATGTACAGTATACAAAACATGGACCCAGGTACATGGACCACCTTTAATTTTCGTCAGTTTTAATATAGTATATTTTTTTCTGAATTTTTCTGTCATTATTATAAAGGATGGACTGGGGACAGGGTATAAAACACAGTCTTCAGTTTAAATAAATATGACATTCAACTTCAAGCAGCCACGTCAAGACACAAGTACTGTAGAACAAGAAGGACTGGACTCAAGGTACTATAATTATGGGATGCAGACAATCCCATGTGCTTTTCTTTTGGATTTGTTGTGCATGTGCTGTCAAGAAAATGCTGATAGGCCTGGTGGAGTATAAACAAACACATGTGCAAGCAACCATACTGATGAAAAGACAGTGTCAGATCAAGATAAAGATTGGTTTGTTTGTTATTATTTCTACAATGTAGATGCTTTGTGGATACTTGTGAAGAGCAGTGTTTAAGGTTTGAACATAGCCTCACCTTCCTCTTCCCTCACCGAGAACTCAAACTGAAAACACTGCTTTCGCGAGTATTCACGAAGCACCTACATGTAGAAACAATGAAAACAATTACATGTAGTATGGTGGCTTTGGCATGTGTTTGTTTATACTCCACTAGACTTTCGTTTTAACCGAATCAAAAAGAAAAGCACATGGGATTGTCTGCATGTCATAATACATGTAATAGCACACTGTACAGTGTAGCTTGGGACTTGGCCCAGTCCTTCTTGTTCTACATGCATCAAAGGAAATCTGTGGGGAGAGCACTAAAACTTCACATCATTGCTCGCCTCCTGCCACAACAGTACCGGCCAAGAATCGGACTGCATACATTGTATAAAATGCAATGTTGGCAAAAGGGTAAAATAGTAGGGAGTTAAATACCAATCGATGTTGAATGTCATATTTATTAAAACTTAAGACTGTGTTTTATACCCTGTCCCCAGTCCACAGTCCATCCTTAAATTGACAAAAATTAGGGGTGGTCTATCAGATTGTCCATGGACCCGGGTCCATGTTTTGTAAACGTCCTCAGTTCAGGGTATTTTTTATAGTATGATTATAATACATGTACAGCTGTAGTTCACAAATGCAATATCAGATGGCTCTTTGTTAAGAGAAAGGGCAACCAGAAAAGAAGGCAATTTTAATTTGTTGCTGTACATGTATGTTGATTGATCATGTAGCTGTTGCATCTTCACTTATTTTTTTTCTTTAGTCTGTGTGAGATACATGGAATGTTTGCTAATGAGGATAAAACAAAAATAGAATCAATGATAGTTTTAAGCACAACATAGGCTGTACTTCAAATCTACATTATTGGTGCCAGCTTATAAGTTTTGTGAAAACCTACATGTTTGTACACTTTCTGATCACCCAAGGTCAAAAGTGATATGCTACGGGCCACCGTGTGTTGCTAGAGCACAGCCCAACAATGCAAAATTTTACCTTTGGGCAAGCAGGAAATCTTTGTTTTTGCACCAAACTTATACTGTATGCTGAGCACCCCAGATTTCAAGTGCTAGGAGATTTCGGGCTCCCAACTTTTTTTTAGAGCACAGCCTTGGTTGTCTGATACTTGTACAGGTGTACATGTATGTAGTCAAAGTTTATAGTTTTTGATCTAAATGGTGACTATTTCCTTTATTTCTTAGAAAACTGAGTGACAAAACTACAGTACTAAAACACGCAGTAATGAAAAAGATGTACAGTGTACATGTACAATTGTAGAATGGTCTGAGCCAGAGGTATGTGTATACTATCTTTCATCTTGCAGCAATGGAACTTGTTGATTAGTTTTATTTTGACTAATCCCCAACCTGATACATGTACACTGTATTGCAAGTTACAATGCATTGCATCGCCATGGAAATTCCTCTTGATTTCTAACTTTCCCATGCATGTAAGAGTGTATGTGGGCATCATAGACATCAATATTACTGTACATGGAACTTCTGCTTATGGACTCCACCTGTCTCTTTGAGGATAGATTCTGTAGTCATGGTCTCAATAGCACAACGCAGAGTAGACTTTAAACTATGCAGGAGTTGCGTGACTCTGTGTTGTGTTTATACATGTACAGGAGCATAATTTGCACTGTTCTTGCATGTATAATTATGATAGACACATAAACATAAAGCAGTTGGTTTCAAATGAAACTGTGATAATGAATTGGTGGGGGAGTGAAACAAAATGTTAGTGTTATCAGCCTTGTTGATAAAGTAAATTGCCACCATATATGTATAAAAGGATTAAAAAGGTAATGTTTTTTAGTGCTAGTCCTCAAAACATCAGCCTTAATTTACTGTACATTGTGCGTATCAACAATTCAGTTGATCAAACTAATCTACACGTAAACAATGAAACAACTGACATTCTTCTAACAATTTTTTTTCTAATTACAAAACAGAACAACAGGGTACACTGTAGAAGAAGATACATGTACATTGTAGTGATGATTGCAGTGACACTGTGCATGACAAGTAACCATACTGATGAATAGTGTCAGAACAAGATAAAAAATGGTTTTGTTTGTTATTATTAATTTTCTTGATGCTTTGTGGTTACTCGCGAAGTGCAGTGTTTAAGGTTCGAACGTACATGTGTAACCCAACCTTCCCCCCTCCCTCCCCCTTTCCCCCGGCAGGAACACTGGGAAACTAACACACGTTAAGAAAAGTGAAACAGGAAAACTCATTTATACATTTTTGAGAGCTTGAGCATTTGCACTGACTTGCTGATATTTGAAGTCCTGGGTCAATCAGTTTTTACTTCCCAAGTTGTTTAAGTGTTCACTTTACCCTTGCAGTGCCTCGTTGCACATTAGGAGTAAATGAGTACTGCCACATTACCAGACAACATGCAGAGTCTTATTTGTGATAACGGCATTCCAACCAGAGGAGTAACAGCGTATTTAGAGTGTGCAGAATTCCTCTGGCTTTTGTTTCAATTCATTATTTTTGTGATATGGTGCATTGTTTTCTTAACTTAATGATAACCAATAAATTATGACTCCCTGTACATAGATAAATTCCTTGTGAAAACACTTACCCTACATGTATACTGTCAGTCAAAAATGTTATTTTTCTGGATCATAATTTATAGATTGAGGACAGAACCAAGGATAACAAACAACCTGATGCCATTGAAACAGAATCTAGTATATAGTAAGTTGACACAGTTATAATGGGATTGATATTTGTGGTGGTTAGATACAGGAAATTCAACATCATTTTGATGAGTTTGTTGAATAAGCTGATTTATTATATTACAAGGTTACCCATTACTAGGCAGGGATGACAACACTGATGAGGAGAAAAGGCAGGTTGTGAAGCAAGAGCGGTGGCTCTTCAAGGCTGTGGTCTGAGAAAGATCGCAGGAAACCGAAAGCTCTGAACCTGTGAAAAACCAGGGTGCCCAGCATTATGAGTTTTATGCAAAAACTTAGATTTCCTAGTTGACTCAGGGCAAAAGTTAAGTTACCAGGAAACACCAGGCACTGCTGGAGCAAAGCCTTGTTCTTGTATATCACAAAACCTTAAGTTTTCGACCTACCGTGTGTACAGTGTAGGACATGGCTACATTTTCCAAAATTTTGAAAAGCTAGTGTGAGACTAGTTGGTTTGATGGAGTTCTCAAACTCATTGTTTAAAATAATTATATAAAAAAAATACATTCTGACTTGCATTATTTTGTTTCCTTTCAGATTTCAGCATCCTATGCATCAATTACTGCATTGTTTTTCTGAAGGCCAAGAAACTTAGTGATGTAAAGTAATAAATTTCAGAAAGTAGCTGACCAAATTGGGCATGACTTTTCCAAAAAGGTCAAACATAATTATTCCAAAGAAGCTTAAGTCATAAAGTATAAAAGAGTACATTGAAAATTTATATGTCAAATACATATGGAAACATTATTGAAGGGAAGTTTATAATAATTTTTTTATGTTAGGGACGGACCATTTAATTTTTGTGGGGGGGGGGGGAGGTGGGCAATTTCTTCTGAGAATGAATTTTTTTTCCACCATCACTATTTGCAAGAATTTTTTTTACCTTAATGCCTGAATTTTTTTTCACGTGCTTCCTTGTGCACTATTTTTTTTTCTCTTAAATTTCTTCTGCAGGATTTTTTTTTTGGTAATTGCCCAACCCCCCCCCCCCCCCCCACAAAAATTAAATGGTCCGTCCCTTAGGCCAAGGTAAACATTAATGTTACAGTTTATTACATGTGATTATTTATTTATAATCCAACCCAGATAAGTAAATATTAAGTGAGAATTAATTTTAAAAATGCTATACAGTATTGTAGTGCTATTTTCATGACAGTACAATTGATGAATTTAATGTCTTATTTAATTTTTTTTATAGAAGTATTTCCCATGTATCAGACCATTATGTGTGTTGTATTTTAGGTTTTATTTGACAGCATTTAGGTTTTATTTATCAGAATTTTTATACATTTTAATTAAATTATAGAGATTTACATGACTGTAGAGAACAAAATTATTATAGAAAATTATTAGATTTACCTTCTAAAACAATCATTATTTGGAGTTGTAGATAATATTTTTATGCAGTTTTTCTCCCTGAGATTGTCTATGATTGGTTTCTTTGGGCATACCACTTTTAGAGGAAATATAAAGCTTACATCAAGATTTAACAGATTGAAATATATCTTAATGAACACCTTCATGTAACTTTGTTGAAATTTGATTGTGCTGTATAATGAGACTTGAGCTACATGTATGTCACACACTGGGCACCTGTCAGACACCATTTTGAAACATAAGCATAGCAGGGAATTATGGGTATGTAAAGCAGTGGATTGAGGGTCAAGTGCTTCTAAGCAACGAAATATGCTTTTGCACAGAGAGCAGTGCTCACTTAAGTGCCCGATAATTAATTCTCAGGCACCAAGTGTGAACTGAGCCTTACTGAAGACCGTTTAATTTCAATTAATACAATGTATAACTCTGGTGTTTAAAATCATACATTTTAAAACAGTTGCTCTCCGCTGCCATTAGTTTTATTTGAACTTCAGAGTTAGGGCCTGGTCGCACTACAGTCAAAAACAAAAATCCGCCCGTGCAAAATGACATACAATGTAAAAACAGAAACATTCCACAAAAAGCATGTCCCACCGGAGCGGTTTGTTTTGTTTTCCTCGATTTTTGCATAGGTGGATTTTTGTTTATGACTGTAGTGCGACCAGGCCCTTATTAAACAAAAGGCAGTAAAGTTGTTCAATCCTTTTGTTTAACTGTAGCAACATTTTTCTTCCTACAGCTAGATTTTATTGAGTAATGTAGACATTTTGCAAGAATTTATATTTACAATAAAATTTTAGAAATTTACAGACATTATATGAACTTCTCTGAGACATTTGTGTGGTTTATTTGTGGACATTTAACTAACATTTTATGCAATGTTTCGTTTACTTTTTATAGATATTTTAGTGAGATTTTATGCTATGCGTGTTTCACGCGTTCCTTTTATACATGCTGATTTTACAGAGAAAATGTGGACATTTTGAATAGATTTAGTGCAATAAAATACATACATTTAACGAGCATTGTATGTACTTTTCTGTGACATTATGTAGTTTTTTTGTGTACATTTTACAAACATTTCATTAAGTTTTTTTTACTCACTTTTTACAGAGATAATAAGGAGATTTTATATTTACTGGTTTACAGAGATTTTTTTCTCGTGCCATTTTACAGAGAAAGTAGAAAGATTTTACAGAGATTTGTTGTTTGTAACATAAAATCTCTGTAAATTTTACACAAAATTTACAAGAAAAACATCAAGATTACATACAGACACATTTTATGCGATATTAGCGCAGAAAATGTGCTGTAATTTACAGACTTTTTACGAAGTTACAAAATCTCTGGGAATGTGCACGTTTACAGAGTTCGTAATTTACAAAGGAAATGTAGACATTTTACAGAGATTTAACTAACTTTAGTGAAGTCTGTAAGTGGTTCAAGTTTTCCAGTGTTGGTTTTACCCACCCAGCCTCGCAGTGAAAAAGTTGAAAACGAGGTTGGGCGGGCAAAAATTTTTGTTTTTATACAAAATGGCCGGGGCATGATAAAGGCCCAAAAACTATTTTCAAGAAACAAATGTCAACGTTTTCTGCTGCAGTGAACAACCTCAATTCTGACACCTGGGGACGTCTGGGGAATCCTGTGACAGAAGTGATTGCTACACTTGCCACCCACACTTTCCTTCTATCTGAACTAAAAACAGTCCTTCGCACGCAAAGAGTGCATTCTAAAAACGGTAATTGTGCGTTTGCATGGAAGGCATGTGTTTATCGGACGATAACTTTTTTCAACTATTCAAACCGTACAAATATTCCGCGCAGTTGGCGGTATTGTCAGCGAGCGATGGCAAACATTTTGTCGGCGGAGGGGGAAACGATGACAGTCGACAGGCTCTATTCAGCATTGTTTTTAAAAGCCACTTTTATAACGCTGATCAATGTGGCTATTAAAGTGAAGAAAATGTCAGGTTTCTTGTGAACACCCTCACAAAAACAATCATATCTTATTACTAGTTTATCACTAACTTTATGCTAGTTGCAACTATCTCATTCCTAGTTGACTGATGAAAATCACTATCTTTTTGCTATCCAAGAGGTTTTGTAGATAGTGGATAGCTATCTTTGACCTAGCTTAAAGCTAACTGATATCTATCTATCAGATAGTTAGCAAATAGATAGACTATCTAAAAACTAGCTTCCTATGTAGATAGTCAAAAGATAGCCTATCTATCTACTAACTTGTCTATCCAAAATCTACCACCACTGTAGTTAGCCAAAAACTAGGCTATCTAAAGACTATCTTACTAATGTACAATAAAACTCTATCCTATCTGAAACCTATCTTTACTGTAGATAGTAAAAAGATAGCCTATCTGAAAACTATCCAACACTCATGTGGCACTTTGATAACCTACCCAAAAGCTATCTTTGTCAGAGATAGTAAAAAGATAGCCTATCTGAAAACTATCCATCACTCATGTAGCACTTCAGTATTAAACCTTAGAACCCAAAATCTTTCTTTGCCACAGATAGTGAAAATATAGCTAGCTATTTAAAACTGCTACAGCTGTACACATGTCAAAGATAGTGAAATCTCTTTGATATAGTAAACATATTATATAATAAGTGGTAGTCTTAATTAGTTACACATAGCTACAGCTGTATATCACTATTTAAAACTGCTACAGCTGTACATTTAGATTTAACCTGGCACATGCAGATGCAAAAAAAAAATAGCTGGCTGGAATGAATTTCCATTATGTACAGGCTTGCCCATACTGACTGGTGCCACAGAAATTCTGCACTTTTACATCGACTGGTGCCGCAGGAATTCTGCATCCCCATATCGACTACTGGAATAAAACGTACACAAAAAGTGACATATCTCTGATTAATTTGTATAATTTGGTATATTTGGTTTCATTTCATCTTTTTTTTTTTTAACAACAAAAATCTTTATTAGTTAGTTATTATAGAATTTATAATACTGGCCTGCAGGTAGCAAAAGCTAATCTTGGCAGGCCAGTGAAATTAATTACATGATTAGAAATCGCTACACACACCAATTTGTTGAAATAAAAAGAAAGGATCAAACAGTAGAAAAAAAAGAAGAAAAAAAAAAAGAAAGAAGTGATTGAAATAAAAGAAAGAGAATTGTGAAAATATTAATTAATTACTTTTTGATTTAACTTTAGAGATAATCTCATCAATATTAATATAGGAATCTGCGAAAGCACATGAGAACTTATTCAATAAACAAGTAATAGAGATCAGGGAACAAGGAAGTATAAAAAAATATTGACAGTATCTTACTTTTGGTTTGCGAATGACGACATAAACAAAGTTGAAATTCACAGACATCCTTTATCAAGATTTATCAATTTATGGTAATTATAACCTTTAAGTGAAATAAGCAAAAAAAGGCAAACTTACATGTACTGTAACCTCACATTTTCCCGCATTTCCATGGGTGAATTTTTCTAAAACTTTGCAAATGGTGATATACTAACACTACCTTTCACATATTCTTTTTAGAAAAATATCTGTTGGGGCAATTTAGTGAAATAGTTAAATATGCAACATTCATGATATTGGGAAAACCGTCTAAATGACCGTATGTTTTTTCTTTCCAAAACGTTGGCCTGAACCATTTCCGTAGGATAGCTAAGTTAAAAAAAGTAACCGAATTAAGGAAAATTGAGGTCATTTCTCTCACAATATTTGCTTTTCAACAGACGCTCTGTTGCCAATATTATTGGCAAAGAATAACAAATATAAACTTATATTTGATGTGCAAAAATCAGCTAGAGTTAATGACATGGTAGATTTATAAAAAAGGACTATACCAAAAAAATAAATTTGTTTCTGATACTATAAATAATACAGATAGTCATCTCACCATGTTCACACCTTTGGCGAACGTAAGTTCCGTTTATGTTGTCAGATTGATCGTTTTGGAGAGCTGATTCTTCGACGTTCAACAGCAACAATCGAGTGCACATCTCATTTAGTTTGCGTATACCCTTCGAATCCCATTATGTGCCAATATAAACGATTTCGCTGTTAATTATACATGCATTTGGTTTCGCTATTTGATTTCGCTATTTTGTTAATTTGCAAGCCTTTCATATTCGTGGACGAACATTTAACACGCGTTTCAACGGTTTCAATGTTTGTTGTAGTTGGTCACTTTTTTCGCTTGAAACCACACTTCAAAGTTTCTTCTCACTGTTAATACCTCAAAAATGTCGGATTACTGCATTTTTTCCCGAAGCGAGCACCCGTTCTACGACTTGAACATGTTCATCCTTCCGACTCGTCCGCCATGTTTGTTGTTAAGCAAGCTAGTTCCCAGGGACATCGTGAGTTTAAAACATGCGCATTTTGATTCCACGCGTCACGTGGGGCTTTTGAACCAATGAAAAAGTGTGAAATTTTCAGTTTCGACTTTGCGCGCGGGCTGCACAATGAAATTAACGGACGTTTTACAGCTCAATCAGCTATAAAAGAGGCTACATTTTGTACCTTTTACTGTCTGAAGTACTGCCCTTGAGGAACATTTCAAGTCACTTTAAAGAAAACCAAGTTTCTCTGGCAGTGTGAGAAAAAAGGTAAGAGTTAGAGAAGACCTGCAAATGTAAGATTATATTAATCTAGTGTTTCTCGAAATTCAAATTTTGGATTAAGCTTAAGCTTAAGCTTATATTTTGTATTTTCTATCCTCTGTTTCATTTGTTATGCACTTAATTTGCCATCGACTTCCCCGAGCGGTGAGACCCCAGATGTCTTAGCTATTTGGCATTTCAAAAGTCCCCAGCACAATGGGGAAAGGGATGGACCTTATTTTTTTACGTAGTGGCTATTCGTACGGCACCCGTACGGCGACTGCCATTTGCTATTCGTACGAGAGTCAGAATATTTCCTGAATTTCTACTGATGTAATTGCTGATTCTTGCCAATCCAAAATATTATATTTACCTTTAGCAGAATTAAGCGATTCTAGTGAGCGCTGTTTATTTGAGCCTGTATACTACGCGAACGACTTACTTGACGACACTTACAATTAATTTTTACCCAACTAAATTCACGCAAATGTCACGCAACCTCTGCCTCTCAGATTTACTAACATTTGACTACAAAGTACACTTTCACACTTTAGGTTGAAAATTTGCCAATAGAATTTCTTACAGCCTTTAAAAAAGATAGAATACACTGAATTGGATCGAGTAAGTGATTTTTTTAAGAATGAACTAGTGAGCAGCACGTCTGCGAACTCTTAGAGTTGTAAAACGATTTATTTTCTCCTACGCGTTTCGTGTGACTAACGCACACTTCGTCAGGGAGTTTTACAATACAACATAAGTGGCCTGTATATATACCTACATAAGAGACTAGAATAAATTTTACATTTACATAAAACCGTTGCGTGCAGGAAACAGGCGAGGGTATGCAAGGCGCGACATATTTCATGCGTGACATAACTATTTGGGGCCCACAGTTTTAGCTAAAACTGTGGGCCCCAAATCATATTAATGAATCTAAGACAAAAGAAAAATTGAATTGGTTTGAAAATTTGTAAACCAAAAAAATATTAAACCACAACATCGACATGTACATCAAATGGCTGTGCATCTTGTAAGCACTGCTAAATCAAACTTAACATGAATCTTTTCTTAATTTGCATTTTCCTTTTGTCTATTTGCAGAAATACAGTGTACATGTAGTCACAAAGCTTTATATCCAAAGCTAAAAGTTGCCATTCAACACTCAGAGCCGTCCTTGATCTGCAAAGAAAGCACTACAATGCAAACACAGGAGGTGGCGCAGACTGCAGCTGAGTCCTGATTACTAGTTATCATATATTTATCTGTCAGAGAACTATAATTATAATATGTACAAATTTGATGTGAACTTTTAATAACAGCTTGTGATTCTGAAACTTAAATTCATTTTTTTTGAAGTGAAAATAAAACCTTTCACTGAAGGCATGACAACTGCAATTTTTGTCTCTTGTGGTGTGCAGTTTCAAATTGTTAATTTATGTATATTTCATTTGTGATCTACTTTTCTGATACCTTGCTCTATGCTGCATTTTGTCTATATTTTGCTTTCTGATCCTTTGTTTACAGAAATGTGCTTAAAATTGTGATGTGTTAATTAAGCTTACTATCCAATCACTACTTTTTAGCTAAATCGCAGATATCTAGTTTATTGCTATTCAATAACTACTTTTTAGCTATCAGAAATCTAGTTTATTGCTATCCAAACACTTACTTTTTAGCTGTCAGACATCTAGTTTATTGCTATCAAAACACTACTTTTTATCTATCCCAAATCTAGTTTATTGCTATCCAAACACTACTTTTTAGCTATCAGACATCAAGTTTATTGCTATCCAAACACTACTTTTTATCAATTAACCCTATTCAGACTGGGCTTTTTTAGGCAATCTGTGACTGGGGGGGGGGGGGGGCTCCTCGGACCCCCCCCTTTCATATCTCTGGAACCAGTAAGGCTAGGACCATGAAATTTTCACACAATGTTCATCTCTATACAAGGAAACCTCACACCCAGTTTTGACCTGCCACACCCAATTATGACGTCACAATGACGTAATTTTTGTTTTTCCGACGTTTCTTTGATATTTTTCCATCCAGATACTTAAAATATCAAATATAACTGTAAAATCATCTCTTTAATATTAAAACATAATAAATACAAACAAGGACACACTTGTAAAGCGAGAAAAGGCAAAAAAGGCGATAAAACTATAATTTTGAAATTATTGTCCGCCATCTTGGATCCGCCATCTTGGATTTCCTTGTTTTTCGTTTAAATTAAAATTTAAAAAATATCTAAAAGAGAAAAGGATCAGAATGTATAAAACACGTATCAAACTAATGTCTATTATCCAAACAATGAACTTAGAAGCGTTATTTAATAAATAGTACAACATTTTTCTTTATAAGTAAAAGTGAGCAAAAATTTACCTACCCCTCCCCCCAAATATTTGATGTTAAAAATTTTTGATGTCTTTCAAGAACTAGTCCCAAGAAAAAAATATTCTAATAAGAAAATGCACTATAAGTCAAAAATCAAGATCTTAAAATAAAAAAATCACCATATTTTAATATTTTGAAAACCTGTTGCCATTTTGAAAACCGGTTGCCATGGCAACATGGTTAATCACACTGACATGTTATGGATACCAAAATGTCCCTAGATAAATTCTAGGAAAAGTCAGAAAATTTCAGCCTCATTGCTTTTTCGGTGTAAGAGTTATTACAATTTTACTGGAGGGGGGTTCGAAAAGCCCTCCCCCAGTCTGAATAGGGTTAAAAAACTAGCTTATTGCTATCCAATCACTACTTTTTATCTATCAGAAATCTAGTTTATTGCTATACAAACACTACTTTTTATCTATTAGAAATCTAGTTTATTGCTAAACAAACACTACTTTTCAGTTATCAAACATCTAGTTTATCCCTTACCAAACCAAACACTATTTTAAAACTGTTTTTAATGTATTTTGAATAACTATTTTTAATATATTTTTGAAAAATATATGAAAAATATATATTTGAATCATGTTTTTTAAGTAGTTTTTGACTTATTTTAACGATGTTTAAACCTGTTTAAAACGATATTGAAATATATTTTTAAAACCTTTTCAGAGTGTAGTTTCGATGAATTCAGATCCGCATATACGTTTTAAAATATATTTCAAATACGTTTCAACACCTTAAAAAATAGTTTTCAAAACAGTTCACAAATCTTTTAAAAATACATTATAAGTTCTCCAACTATTTGCAAACTGTTTGGAAGGCTATTTTGAATGTATTTATATTCAAAATACGTTTAAAATTCGTGCTTTAAATGTAGTTTTTTAGTAGTTTTTGACTTATTTTAACGATGTTTAAACCTGTTTAAAACGATATTGAAACGTATTTGAAATAGTGGAAAATTAGCATCAAAACAGTTTACAAATTTTTAAAAAAAAATTCTTAAACGATTTGCAAACTGTTTGGAAAGCTATTTTGAATGTATTTGTATTCAAAATACATTGAAAATTCGTGCTTGAAATATAGTTTTTAAGTAGTTTTTGACTTATTTTAACGATGTTTAAACCTGTTTAAAACACTATTGTGACGTATTTTGAAAGGCCTCTATATTTCGTGAATGGAGAAAATGGGTGATGTTTCAAAATATATTATAAACAGTATTTGAATCGGGTTTAAGAGCCTTTCAAACTACCTGGAAATACACTGAACATAGATTTTAAAAGATTTTAAAAACAGCATGGAGTAGCATTTGCAATAAATGGTTTATTCATAATTCATAATATACAATAAAAATATATTTGAAATACTTTCTAAATTCCTTACAAATAATTTTAAAACATAGTTCAAACCCTATAATAATATATAAATTTAGTATAATTATAATGAAACAGTGGATAGCATTGTTGGCGTGCTCTGATTGGCTACTGAAACTCGGAATAGCAAGTGCTATTCACCTCCCAGCAACTACCCACCACTACCCACCTCCACTTAGGTGAATAGTTGTTAAATACAATTCGAATTTACTAATTCTTTCTTAATATAAAAAATTCAATAAAACAGATGACAACTGTATGCATGTAATTTGCTGACCCCAAAAAGGGTCAAAATTTGAGTATTTTAAAGTCAAAATTTAAGTATAAAATAATATTTTGGACGTCTGAAAATTAATATACTGATAATTTATATCAACATGAAAACCAAATCCGTGAACTTATTACTGGTCTAAATTCTTGATTATGCAATTATTCACAATCATGATTTAATTCACGAATCCCATTCCTTGATTCTACATTTTGATTTTTGTTCAATACAAAAATTACGATGCTTGAAGATATTTTTTTTGGCACCTTGATAAATATGCTTTGTGTTTAAGCAGTCAAGTATTACAGTGCGGCTACTGTTACCGGGGTCACGAGACAAAGTTAACCAATCACAAAACAGAACGAGAACAATAGATTCCAACATTTTTTACTTTAGCCAATGAAATGTCGAGTACAGAACAATGAAATTTCAACTTGTTCGTTCGCCATCAAAACAGATCAATACAAGTTTTGGCTGTACAGCGTTGGATTTTCAATTAACTTCGATTCCATCCCTTTTGAACTTGACTTGTTTTAACAGCGGGATTTGGAAGGTTGATGTCGGCGATTCGAGTGAAACAGAAACTCCAAACTGTGTGCAAATATGGAATGCGACGGCTGTACCGTATTACTGTACCAAATAAAAGTGCTGGTGGTGGATTTAAAATAATTTGTTTAATAGCTCATAACAGATTCAAGTTTTCTCTACGGCGTCAACGGCGGGGTTGGAAAATAAATACACTTGACGACAGCAAAAGAAGATATTCTTAACTGCATAAGTACAAGTGAAAGTGACGGTCATAGTTCAGGCAAATTAAAAAGTGACCTATCGATTTCAAAACAACGAAAACATGGCTTGTTCGCAGTCGTGGTTAATTAAGTTTTATGCGCTTTGAGTTCCACGCATTAGGTTCCGGCAGTCAGATTAAGCTGAAATAAAATAAAGTAAAAGAGAAATTCAAAAGTGCATAAAAAGAGTATCGTCTTATAGAAACGGCGCATTCTTCAACATATATTTCACTGCCGGAAAATCCATCTATATTACAGCGGTTTGCCAGTTGAGTTATTATAATTTTCCAGACGATTCAAAACAGTAAATCCAACTCCCTCGCATGAATTCCTGACAAAAAAAACTCAACCATCAGACTAGAATATTTTTTTTCAGAGTTCGAGGTTTGGTAAATAATTATTTCTATTTTTTTGGCACATACAAATATAGACTTGTAATACTTTCACCAAAATGAGTAGTCTATCCCGGATGACTAGACCAATTTATTCATGTATGCAGCAGCCTTGAGTTAATGAGCTGGGACCAATTTGAATTTATTCATATATGCAGCAACCCTGTGTTCATGAGATTGGTTCGGTAAAAACCGGTTTTGAATGGTTCGGTCACGAGATAATGAGATGCATGCCGTATAGGTACAGGAGGGGTTTAATGAGATGCAGGCCGTATAGGTGGAGTCATTAAGGATGCATGAATTGGGAGAGGCGTATTCTGAGATTTTATTGAATATTAATAAAGTGTTTAAAGAGAGAAGTGTATGGTGTGGTGGAGTTACGTGTCCGCCCAACCATCCGGGTGGTGGTTTCAATTTAAAGGCAAAAGAACAAAGGACGGGCGATGAACCAATGAGAATACACTGACGTCATCGTCAAACCGGTTCATACTAGTTTGTCAAGAGGTAAAGTATTCAAAATGGCCACTCTTTAGAAAAACTAGTCAAACCGGTTTTCTTCACCCTTATTTAGTATTCAAAATGGCACTCAGAACGATGTTTCCACAAAATGAATACGACACAGTATTTCATGGTATCATAATTATTTTATTGAGTAAACAAAAACAATGATTACAATCAGTTCTGTTTTGTTTCAGAGAGTGCGATGTTTATGTTTATTTTACAAACCATCTGCAATTAATTGTACAAGATCTCTTTGACATTTTGATTTATCTATTCTGCTAAATTGTCTCTGAAGTGTAGGTCGTTTGATCTTGTCTTGATTTTTAATGACCATGTTCGCTACAGTTTAAAGCATTGTTTGGTTTTAAGTAAACACGAAATGTGTCCTTGCAATGCGCTTGGCTTAAACACTACATATACGTAAACGGTTCTTTTAAAGATAAAGGTAAACAAAATTCAATTTGTGAGTGCATTTACTTTGCTAATGGTTTGAACTAAAGAAGGTTATTGTAAACAAAATATAAACTCAAGCATGGCTTTAAAAGGAAGCGCGAGTTACACGCTTAAGTCAAGCAACACGAACGAAGCCAAATAATAGAGTTTAGCGCGCTGCATTCCTTAGCGCGGTTTTTCTTTGACCAAGCCATTTGACGCTACTCAAATTGAGTGAATTTCAGGTCAAAACAAATATAGACTTTGAATTTAACTTGCAACCTAACAGCTTAACCTTACGCTTAAATCAAACAATGAGCGAAGTTAATCGAGTTGAGCGCACTGCCTTACTTAGCGGTTCTTTTTTCTTTGACCAAGCGCGATAAAAATTTACTTACGAGTCAAAACGAATGGCGATTTGGAATTTAACTCACAATCCAGCTGCATTACAGATACAATGGAAGAAATACTTTTCTCTTTAGTTAAACAAGAAGGAATACTTAATTACAGAGAAACGTAGCGCACTGCAATTCGTAGCGAGGGTTTCTTTGACCAATAAATAGAAACAAAACTCCAAAACTCAACTGGACAAGGCGGTAGCGCTGCATTAATCGATTGTTTTAGTTGCTCGATACTTCGATTAACATTAACGAACATTTCTTTCGAGCATTTGCATTCAAGTGTGTTCTTGAATATAAATGACATAAAGCTTTTGAAGAAACACTCTTAAGAAACAATAAATGTAATTACCTTTTGTTAACACTCACTCAACCACGAGCGTAGCGTAATGCAAACTTGAACGTACTGTAATATTAATTGAAGAAACTGATCACATGAAAAGAATAATAAGGTGAAATTGTTTTCAACAAGTGACACTTTAAAGTAAAGCAAATTGCCTCATAAACTTTTCTTTAAACTTACTGAACGTCAAACCGAAAATATCAGCGAATCTACTATGCTAATGTTTAGTTGAAAACACAATTAAACGCGCTGAGTTGTTTAGCAATTGTTTTAGTACTTCGAATAATGGTGAGCGTTAAAGACTTTAAAATTCAAGTCAAAACGCATAGAGATTTTAAATTTAACTCGCAATCTACTGATACACAGAAATATTTTACACTTAAGTCAAACAAGGAGTGAAACTAATGGAATTAATATTAGCGCGCTGCAAAACGTAGCGCGGGTTTCTGTACAGTTAAACAAGGAGCGAAGTTATTCGAATTTAGTGCGCGACAATAATTGACTTTCATGTCCAAACGAATACAGAGTATACAATTTAACTCGCAATCTACCGATACATAGAAATACCTTACGCTTAAGTCAAACAACGAGCGAAGCTATTCGAATTTAGCCCGCGACAATACTGTATCTATTTTCAAATCAAAACGAATAGAGATTTTAAATTTAACTCGCAACCTGATACACAGAAATACCTCACGCTTAAGTCAGACAACGGGCGAAGCTGTTCGAATTTAGCGCGCGACGATAATTTACTTTCAAGTCAGAACAAATAGAGATTTTAAATTTAACTCTCAACCTGATACACAGAAATACCTCACGCTTAAGTCAAATAACGAGCGAAGCTAATCGAATTTAGCGCGCGACAATAATTTACTTTCAGTCATAACGTAACGAATGGAGATTTTAAATTTAACTCGCAATCTGCTGATACACAGAAATACTTTAAAACGGCGAGCGAAGCTATTCAAATTTAGCGCTCTCGACAATAATTTAGTTTCAAGTCAAAACAACCTTCTGATTCACAGAAATACCTTACGCTTATTAAGTCAAGTAGCGAACGAAGCCATTTGAATTTAGCGCACTGAAATATTTACTTTCAAGTCAAACCGAATGGAGATTTTAAATTAAACTCGCAACATACTGATTCACAGAAGTTCTTTACATTTAAGTCAAGCAGCAAGCGAAGCCATTCGAATTTAGCGCGCTGCAAAGTGTAGCGCGGATTTCTATTCAGTTAAACAAGGAGCGAAGCTATTCGCGTTTAGCGCGCGACAATAATTTACTTTCAAGTAAGAACGAATGGAGGTTTTGAATTTAACTCGCAACCCAATCGCTTTACCAATACATTGTCAGAAAATTTTAAAGCTTTAGTTAAATAACGAGTGAAATTAATCGAGTTGATCACACGGAGAAGTCTGCTTTAAATCCTAACGAATGAGCGCAATGACATATTAAACAAATGTTATGAACTCACCGTTCTGATTTCAACTCTTGTAATTTGACAGTCCATGTTGGCTTGAAAAGAAGTTGAAACTTTTCGACAATGCTGATAGCAGTTATAGAAACAAGTGGGTAACAAGTCTTAGTTCATCGCTTATTCGTAACTGTAGTAAACCATTTGATTAGTCACTTTACTATGCTATCTGATTGGTGCGTTTCGATCCTACAATTTTCATAGTCGACTTGATTTTGCCCTCCATGCGGACGCGTGAGGAAAAGGTTTAATTTTTTGATTGGTTAATTACAAAACGCTATTATCTATTCAAACTTAAACAAGAAGAATAAATTAACTTTCGAGAAACAAGTAATTCTTGTTCCTGAAACTAGTTTTTAACAAAAAGCACAATGTATATTGTTATAAAAAAGGTTTTGATTAGTGTTTTTCGATCCGGAGTGTTCCCTCGGTATTCGCATACTCGTTATAAGAAGAGCTACGTAGTGTAGATTTTTTCATTCAGCTTTGACAAGAGTCACGATGGAAAAACAAGTGTGTCTGCATATGACTCATGATGAACTTGTACAAGCGATGGAGACCTGGGAGGAAAATGAAATGGAAACTGCATTGGACTGTTGGGATTATGGTTACTTGTTAACCGATGAGGTAAGTTAGTCCTGCCATTATGAATTAATTCAGGTCCTTTCCATTTTGAATACATTAGATGCCTCTGCCCTTTTGAATTAATTAGATGTCTCGCCCATTTTGAAGTGTCCCAGCCATCATTGTAAGTGACGTTACTGTTTGTTGGTTCTGTAAGTCATTCAGCCTCGTTGTCAATCTTTAGCTAAACTTCCTGTTACCACTGTAAGTTACGCTACTGTTTGTTGGTTTTGCAAGTCATTCAACCTCGTTTTCAATCTTAAGCTAAACTTCCTATTAGCAATGTAAGTTACGCTACTGTTTGTTGGTTTTGCAAGTCATTCAACCTCGTTTTCAATCTTAAGCTAAACTTCCTATTACCACTGTAAGTTACGCTATTGTTTGTTGTCTTTGAAGTCATTCAGCCACTTGGAACAGACATTAGTCTATTGTTTATCTCTGTAAGTAACTCACTTTAATTTTTAATACCAGGTATATTACTGTTTAATTCACATTTCGCTCTTCTTTTTTTAGATGGAAGACGAGGAGTGCTTATTGGCAGCGGAACAGGTTGGGTCCGGAAACGATTTATGGACATCGGATCGACACTACACGCTTCGTGAAGTGGCCACAAGAAAAGTCCGCAAGTTTAACACGTCGGGCACAGATTACCTTCTCTCATTAAAGCCCCAATCTGAAGGAATCCCTCTTATGGAGCAGCTAGGCAACATTTTTGATTCTATGGTCGATGAAATGACAACAGGTATGGCTGATAACGATCTTGTACGTTTTGTCCTTCAAAGTCAGTCACTACAGTACCCCATCTCTCTACCTTTTATGCCACGACATGAATTAAATGCCGAGCGGATCATGAGCGAGGTGCAGCGAGTTTTACAGTCAAACGAAAACGTCAATCTAAAGGAAGGAATGAATGTCCATCTGGTTCACGTTGGCATGCCGCAGGGTGGGGTTGCTACTCGCAAGAGAAAACACTTTGGTTTCAAATTGTCCAAGTTTCTCGATGCTAAGCAATGTGTCCTTCGCATCAAGAACAAAGATTTCTTGTGCCTGGCTCGTGCCTTGGTCACTGACGTGGCTCGTCAAGAGAAACATCCCGACTGGAACTCGATTCGTCAAGGACGCCAGCGTCAAAGCATCTTGGCTAAAGATTTACACCAGAAGGCCGGAGTTCCAGAGGGTTTCTGTGGACTCCCAGAGTTGGCCAAGTTCCAGGAAGTGATTCCAGACTATCAGATTGTTGTCCTCTCCGCTGAACACTTTAACGCTATCATCTATGAAGGACCCAAAAGAGAGAAACAAATTTATTTATACTTTCACCAACATCACTATGACATCATCACATCCGTCTCCGCGTTTCTTGGTAGAAGTTATTGGTGCCTAGAATGTAAAAAAGGTTATGACAAGAAAGAAGAGCATCGTTGCAGTAAAGTATGCAAATGCTGTTTCACCGAGGGGTGTCAAGGGTATTTTCAGAAAGCACCGTGGAGAGAGTGTGGTACCTGCCACAGAATCTTTGCTGGAGACGAATGCTACGCTAACCATTGTCGACCCAATAAAGAAGGACAGTCAGTGTGTCAGAAATATTACAAGTGTACAAAGTGTCACAAAGTCATGTCGTATAAAAAAAGAAACCCTGAAGCTCACACGTGCGGTGAAAAGATGTGCTGGAATTGCGAAGAATTTGTCGACCCTAACACACACCGTTGCTACATGAAACCCATCGAGTTTCAAGACAACGACGAAGTAGAAAGTCCAGAAGCCCAAGAAAAACAAGGAAAAAAGACGAAAAACAGAAGAAAACGAAGACGTGTTGCAGAGGAGTTGATCGACGATGATGTACAAGAAAGCGAACTAGAAGAAGAACAAGAAGGGCAGGAATATTTGTTCTTCGATATCGAGAGCAGGCAAGACGAAGGACGACACATTGCAAATTTATTAATCGTGCAAGATGAAACGGGGTTTGAAATGGTGTTTAAGGGGGATGACTGTGTTGATCAGTTTGGTTCTTGGTTGCTGGATGGAACTCACGAAGGTGCTATCGTCATCGCTCACAACCTGAGGGGTTATGATGGGTTTCTCCTCTGTGAATATTTCTACAAAGAGTGTCTATTACCAAGCCTGATCCTGAACGGTGCCAAGATCATGTCTATGGAACTCGAACAAGCCAACATCAAGTTCCGCGATTCTCTCAACTTTTTACCCATGCCGCTCAAAAAGTTACCAAAAACATTTGGATTGACAGAACTCAAAAAAGGTTACTTCCCCCATTTCTTTAATCGCAAAGAAAATCAAACCTACATTGGTCCGCTCCTTCCTATTGAAAACTACGACCCAGACAGTATGAAAATCGAAGAAGATGATGAAAATGAACACGAGGAGTTTCTGGCATGGTATAAAGCATTAGAAAAGGCTGAATACGTGTTTGACTTCGCGCATGAAATGGAAGAATATTGTCGCAGCGATGTGGACATTTTACGAAGATGTTGTCTCAAGTTCAAACAACTCATGGAAGAAACATGTAACCTTGACCCTTTCAAGTATTGTGTCACTATTGCCAGTGCATGCAACCGTGTGTTCCGTCAAGAATTTTTAGAAGAAAAAACCATTGGTCTCATACCTCCCCAAGGGTATCAACCTGCTCGCAAATACTCTGTCTTGGCTTTGCAATGGCTGTCTTGGGTTCACCATCACACCAACAACCGAGTTCTACACGCTCTGAATGGTGGAGAACAAAGGATCGATGGTCATTACGTTGACGGCTATGATCCAGAGAACAGAGTCATTTACGAATTCATGGGCTGCATGTGGCATGGTTGTAACAAATGCTATCTGCCTGACACCATAAATCCAGTGAACGATACCAGTATGAAAGATCTTCTGGAAGGGACCACCCGCAAGATAGAGCGTTTCAAGAAGCTTGGATATCGAGTGGAAGTCAAATGGGAATGTGAATTTAACCGAGAGTTCGCCACTAATCCAGAGATGAAAGCCTTTATCCAAACGTTGAAGTTTGATACACCCTTAGTACCCCGCGATGCTTTCTTCGGTGGAAGAACCAATGCCGTGTCTCTCTTCAAAGAGGTGGCTGAAGATGAAAAAATCCACTACGTTGACTTCACATCCCTGTATCCTTGGACGAATAAGTATTGTGAAGTACCTATCGATCATCCAGAAATTCTCACAAGTGAAGCATTAATCAACCGTTCGCCTGGAGAGTTCTTTGGCCTTATCAAATGTACCATTTTGCCACCCTCCTTCCTATTCCATCCTGTTCTTCCGTACCGTGCTCAAGGCAAACTGATGTTCCCCTTGTGCAGAACCTGTGCTGAAAATAAACAGCAATCACCGTGTGAACACAGCGACGAAGAGCGTATGCTGTCTGGGACTTGGTGTTCCATTGAAATTGATAAAGCTTTGGAGTTAGGGTATCGTGTTGTTCGACTGATCGAAGTTTGGCATTTCCCTGAGAAATCATCCAACCTCTTTTCAGGATATGTTGATACATTCCTTAAAGTCAAGCAGGAAGCAAGTGGTTGGCCAAAGTGGTGTGTCACTGAGGAACAGAAAACACGATACATACGAGAATATGAACAGAACGAAGGCATCAAACTGAATCAAGATAAAATCAAGAAAAATCCCGGTCTTCGTTCATTGGCCAAATTAATGCTGAACAGTTTCTGGGGAAAATTTGGTCAACGCGACAATATGCCACAGGTGGAGCTCGTCAAAGATCCAGAACGCTACTTTCAACTCCTTACATGCCAATCCACACAGGTTAAAAACATTCAATTCGTCAATGATGAATGTGTAGAGGTGTACTACACAATGGGAGATGGTTTCGTATCTACCTCTGACAAAACCAATGTTGTGATTGCAGCCTTCACGACCGCGCATGCCAGACTAAAGCTCTATTCTGTCCTTGAACGTCTACAAACAAGAGTGCTTTATTTTGACACCGATTCTGTCATCTTTACAAGCCAGCCTGGTGAATGGATTCCCCCACTGGGTGATTATCTGGGAGAACTAACCAATGAACTTAAAGGTGATGACTATATTACCACCTTTGTCTCTGGGGGACCGAAAAATTATGCCTATCAAACCAAAAATGAAAAAACAGTCTGCAAAGTGCGAGGCTTTACTCTGAATTATCGTGGTTCTCAAAAACTCAACTTCAACACCATGTGTGCCCAAGTGTGTAACCCAGATGGAGAGGAGATCGTCATTGAGAATCCACACTTCATCAAACGTGACGCCCAAACAAAAACAATTCACACTGTCAAGTTGGAAAAGAAATACAAACTGGTCTATGACAAGAGAGTGGTTCATGGTTTCACAACAGTTCCTTACGGTTACCGCTGAACTGATAAAAAATAAAAAAGGAGGTAAGGGATGGCTATAAGGGGAGGTTGGAGGCCATCTGAAGCTCAAACTGTATCGAGCTGTCAACATGAACAGGTTGTATTTCTACCTGGTTCGTATTTGTGCCCAACACTCTTTCTCGCAGTACACATTCTGTACTATATCACGTGACCATTGGCCAGATGTTCTCAAGCACCTTGAACCGATGAATTATGGCCGCTTGTTGGTTTTTTATGCTTACATGAATCAAAGTAACATCACACTGGCTGAACAATACGGATTTCATCAAACATTGCGTGTGACGTATTCAGCGCATTACCCTTCCACCTGGTGGATGTTTTGGCAGATTATAAAAGGCATCTGGACAAACGTTTCTCATCAGTTGTTTTGAGACCATGGGAGGTGTCACAAGTCGCCTCTGTGGAAGTTCATCGCCTACCTTGGCTTTAAGTGATATATGTCAGAGGATGCGTTGTTTAGTTGCATGTTGCGGCAGCGAAGTACACATCGATTTTAGAGATGCCCCAGAAGAGCAGGAAGCGGGTAACCAAGAAGAAGAAGACCAACAATCAGAAGAACCATCTATTAGAGAAACTCTATTATGAATTTAATCGTCCTTCAGCTTTAGGTGGCGCAGAAAAGTTGTACCGTGCTGCTCGTCAATATGGAATAACCCGTTCGCAAGTACTTCATTGGTTACAATTACAACCAGGCTACACCCTTCACAAGCCTGCAAGAAAACACTTTCGTCGCAATCGAGTTTTTGTCAATGGTCTTGACGAACAGTGGCAGGCTGATTTGGCAGATCTGTCAAGTTTAAGTCGATGGAATCGGGGATACAAATATTTATTGACTTGCATCGATGTCTTATCGAAATATGCATGGGTAGTGCCGTTGAAGACCAAAACGGGGACGGCTTTGGTGGCTGCATTCAAGAAAATATTTCGACAAGGACGTAAACCCGAGAGATTGCAAACAGATGCTGGTACCGAATTCCTGAACAAAACCTTTCAAACATTTCTCGAAAAAGAAGGGGTTCGTCATTTCGTGACATACAACGAGACGAAGGCTCAGATTGTAGAACGTTTCAACAGAACTCTGAAACAGTTGTTATGGAGGTTGTTTTCCACTTCCAGTTCCTACCATTATTTGGACAAATTGGACAGTTTGGTCAATGAAAATTATAATCAGAGTGTTCACCGTAGTATCAAGATGAAGCCTGCGGATGTAAACGTGTTCAACGCGCAAGATGTCTGGAGAACCTTATATGGTAATCAATCAGCCTCAAAAAAGTATAAATTCCAAGTGGGACATCAGGTCAAAATCAGTAAGCATAAACGCATCTTTGAGAAAGGTTACTTACCATCTTGGACAGAAGAAACATTTACAATTGCAAAGAGACTTCCTCGAGATCCACCCGTGTATCGTTTAAAGGAAGCAGACGGTGATTGGATCCAAGGCACATTTTACGAACAAGAGTTACAGAAAGTGATCGAGAAGCCTGATCATTTGTTTCGCATTGAAAAAATTTTAAAGTATCGCGGAAAAGGTGTCCACAAAGAGGCTTTGGTCCATTGGAAAGGTTGGCCCAAGAAATACGATAGTTGGATTCCCTATAAACAGCTGGTGTCCCTGCAACAAGCATGATTCAAGATGATGATTTTTACGTTATGCTTCCGAGTAATGCAAACACGAACTTGTTCCCAACCAATTCAGAATCATACTACCGTGTTGCACTACCTCGACAAATTCATTTGAAAGACGAGGAAGACTGGGAGGTTGGACTCCATCATGTTATCTATCCATTCTCGTGGTTCGAAGTTCCCCACGAATGCAATCATCCACACGTCATGTTCCGACGTTTTGGTACGCAAAAGGTAGACGCTGTGACTTTACCCGTGGGAAGATATCGAACAGCTTTAGATGTTGTAGAAGGATTATTACAGTGCATGAACAATCCAAGCAATCCCTGGTACTTTAACCTTACTGTAGATGATGAGTGGAACATTACTCTCACGTCACGTGACGTTTGGATGATGGTTACAGTACCAATTGCTCAAGCCTTAGGATGGATAACCAATGACAAGACAATTCGAAGCCATGGTCTGTATGGATTAAAGATTCAAGACAGTTTGAAATCAACCCCTGATTACGGGTACGAATGGTGTACACTACCGCTACATTCATCTATAACCTTTCCTGGCACCTTCGTAATCCCTTTAACCGTTTCTCTCTGTCGCTGCAAACACAGAGTCGTGCAAGTGCAAACCAACCTGACAGAACCACATCAAGTGGGTGAAAAACGTCTTCATCTGCTACACGAAATGGTACCACATGGCATGTTTCGAGAGACCTTAATGGAGGAACCAGAACATATTCATTATCTTCCACTACGAACCAAAATATTCCAAACCATTGACATCTATTTAACAAGTGGTTGTGGACAACTACTTTCATTTCAAGGTGGTATCGTAAACGTGACACTTCACTTCAGACGACGAACAAGATGAGTAATAGTTTCTACATTGTCGTACCAAGCGATGCAAGTACAGCTCAATACCCTGACAACAAGACTGCTAGTTTCAAAATGCAACTACCAAATCAAGTGCATTTGAGTGAGGATTGGGAAGTTGCAATGACAAATGTCATTTATCCCCATACTTGGCAAAATGTTCGTCACAACCAAGTATCTTATCTTCTAAGCTGTCATCATGATTTCTCGTGGACGTTACCAATTTATCTGCCCAGTGGTACTTATCACACTGTGGACGATTTAGTTAGAGGTATGGTGACAGGACTGCACAGTGCATTTCCCGATATTTTTCTTAAAAGTGGAGAAACGGTAAAACGTATCGGAGGAAGTGAGTGTTTCTACATTCGTACAAAAGCACAGTGTTACTACGAGTTCAATTTACCTCCTGGCTTTCAAGTGACGTTACCCAAGAACCTGGCTCGAGCTTTAGGGTATTTGAACCATCGAGATCTCGTACCAGTCCTTTACCGGACCAAAAGTCCTACATCTGTTCAACTGAATAAGAACCAGAGTGTGACCCTTACAGCTACAACCACCACGGTACGACGAAACGATGAACTGGTATGGGGAATGTTAAGCAAGCATTCGTTTCAAACCATGTACATCTACTCTGACCTAATAGAGTCCTTAGTGGTAGGGGATGTACAAGCCAATCTACTGCGTATGATAGTACCTCGCGGTCAACCTGGTGAGATGGTGGCAGAGGAAATAAAGATACCTACCTACCATCGGTTACGTACATCCATATTCTCTTCGGTGGAGATTAATATAAGAGGTGACACTGGGCAATTAATATCATTTGCGTCTGGTGCTGTACGAGTAACATTACACTTTCGACGTCGTGCAATTCTATAAAATGATTTTGCCTATGAACCATCAATTTTACCCTTACCAACAACAAGTCATACCTTTCGGACAACGAGGTAAAGGCGATATTAGTATCTTTGGTGGAAAACATCCTTATGGTCAAGGAGGCAATGGAATAGGGGGAATGTTTCGTTCTCTCTTTCGAACAGCTACACCCTACCTCAAGACAACCGTAACGAAAGTTGGGAAACGTTTGCTCAATACGGGATTGGACACCGGGATGCAAATTGTTCAAGACGTTATGAATGGTCAGCCTTTAAAGAAAGCTGCCAAATCCAGAGCAAAAACTGCTGGTAAAAGCTTTCTGACAGGTGCTTTACAAGACATTACGCAACGAGGTCGTGGAGGAAGAGTACTTAAACGCAAGCGGAAAGCTACTCCAATCAGTTCAAGACAAACCAAGAAACCGAGAACATCAACGTCAAGGTTCAAAACTATTTTTGACTGAATATGACCTCAGCACATCCTCGCTCTGCTCCAGGTGAAAACTCCAGTTTGCAGTTGTTCCAAGTACCAGTAACAGACGTCTCCATTGTTAAAAGTAAATGGGTGGATTATGAACCAATTCAAAGCGGGACCAATCCTATTGAATTTGTTATCAAGCCTCTATCAGATTACATCGATATCAACAAGACAGAACTGCGGTTAGTGGTGAAAATTACAAAACGAAATGGCGGAGAGACAGGAGCTGGGAAGAAGTATACGTTGATCAACAACGCTCTTCATTCTATCATCAAACAGTTCACTATCAAGATCAATGAAACCCTTGTCACAGAACAATCAGACACACAAGCCTACAATGCTTATATTAAGACCTTGCTTAACTTTACTGATCAGGCCAAGAAATCGTACTTGACAAAAGCGTTGTACTACAAAGACACTGCTGGGCATATGGATGAGGTGGATAATACGGCAGATCGAAATTTGGGTCTAAAAAAGAGAGGTTCTTTTACCACTGGAGATGCTGAAGTTGGAATGGTTGGTGTACCCCTGTGTGATGTATTCAACATTGATAAGTTACTGTTGGATGGATTGGAAATCAAAATCAAGATAGATCTAAACAGCAATGAATTTGTTCTGATGGGTGGTGAAGATGCCAACGATTGCAAGTTACAAATTGTGTCAAGCACGCTCTGTGTACGTACCGTTCATGTGGCAGACAGCACTAAATTGGATCACGTAAACACCATGACGGGTCAGAAAGCGCTTCCTGCAATCTATACACTAACAAGAACCCCTACACATGCTATGATCATCCCCAGAGGTGTGTTGAATCACACAGAGACCGATCTATTCAATGGTCTCATCCCCCAATGCATCATATTTGGAATGGTGCGGAACGATGCTTACAATGGAAACTTGGGGAGGAACCCATTCAACTTCCAGCTGTTTGCTCTGAATGCTGTTCGTCTAACAGTCAATGGAGAAGAAATGCCTTACTCAGGCATCGACTTGATAGGTGGCAAGAAAATCGATGGCTACAACACACTTTTCTCAGGCAGTGGTGATATGAACTGTGGTCACGGAATAGACATTGACAGAGAAGAATGGGAGCAGGGGTATGGTTTATTTCGCTTGGACACAACACCAGCTGGAAGTGGTCATCCAGATCATTTGATTCCTCATCGTAGCGGAAATGTCAACTTGTATTTAAAATTTGGTACTGAGACCCCTGCAGTTCTCAATTTAATAGTGTACTCAGAATTCCAGAATCATTTGGAGATTGATCGTAACAGACGCGTGGTTTATGACCTGTCTCAAGGCGCTTAAAAGATGCACACTACCTACGAATTATGGCAAGCTGCTTTACAAGATCATGTGCTGGCACCTATCATGAGAGGCGTATATCCCAGTGACAGAGTACCCATCATCAACACCTTTCCATCCTGCCTGATTGTGAATACAGACCCTCATGATCTACCTGGAACACATTGGGTTGCAATGTACTTTGTGTCGCCTTATGAAAGTGAATTCTTCGACAGTTATGGTTTCCCTCCTGAGACGTATGACATGAATGGATATTTGTTACAGGATGAAACATATTACAACGACAAACCGCTCCAGGGACTAAGATCAGACACATGTGGAGACTATTGTTTGTTTTACTTATTTCATCGAGCACGCAATGTAAATTTGAATGCCATACAAGCTAAATTTAGAAGGTACGATTCACAGTGGAATGATGCACAAGTAGCAAAGTTTGTACACACGTTTGTTAAAGCCATAAGCAATGTTAGGAATAATAATGAACAACAAGTTTGTAAAACATTTCAGTGTTGGCGAAAGCAATCAATAAAATATTCTTGAAGTTAACATAAACAATGTGTGCGCATCTTTGATATCTATTTAAAGGGAGTGTGACTTTAAACAACCCCCAAACTGCATCTGCTTTTCGTTGTGACAACATGTCTCAGTTCAAATGTCCAAGCAGTATTATGATAGCGGGTCCAAGTCAATGTGGCAAGACAACGTTTACAAGACAGCTACTTCAACAGGCGGATTCTTTATTTGAGCGACCTATTCGTAAAATCGTATATTGTTATGGACAGTGGCAAGACTGTTTTAAGGATATGACAACGCAGGTGACATTTGTAGAGGGTATTCCTGAGGATATTCCAAGTTTATTCCCAACCAATTGTCGTCCAGGAATACTCGTGTTGGATGATTTAATGAGAAATTGTAGCGATGACGAACGCATTCTGGATCTGTTTACCAAAGTGTCACATCATTGCGATGTCACCTGTATTTATCTGACTCAAAACCTCTTTCCACCAGGAAAGTTTTCCCGGAGTATCTCTTTGAATGCTCATTACATTATCGCTTTCAATAATCCTCGCGATACACTAGGGTTTCGAACATTGGCCCAGCAAGCATTTGCAGGAAATGTACCTTACGTATGGGAAAGTTTCCAAGACGCCACTTCACAACCCTTTGGATACCTGGTCTTGGATTTACACCCTCGTACACCCAACATTCAACGACTACGGACAAAAATATTACCTGCAACACATTCTTACCCAGTGATCTACATAAACAAGAAACTCTACAAAACAGATGAACCACTACCAGTTTATTTCAGTTAACATCATGCCTGCATGCAAGCCGCATCAGCGAACGAACCGTATGAAAAAGAATCAACGTGGTGGTAAAATGGTCTTGCGTTCTGGCACTACTACGACTCGCTCAAAACGAAAGCGCCCAGGAATGTCTAAACAGTCTAAAGTTGGCCAACATTTACCCTTTCTTTGTACGTGTTTTAAGAGCAACGGAAAACAACGCAAAGATATGATATCCCATGCGAACAAAGGTCAAATGGAAGCTATTGGCGAGATTGCTCTAAATCTCCTTAAAGGAAACATTGTGGTACCGAGGTCATCATTCACACGATTGAAGCCGCACAAGTCAAAGCTCCTGTATTTGACCCGCAAGACACCAAGCCTCAAAAGAAAAAAGGAAGTGCTCAATCAGAAAGGAGGATTTCTACCAGCGCTAGCTGCATTGATTGCTCCTCTGGCTGTTGATTTATTGGGTAAAGTTTTAAAATGAAACATGCACAAAAGATGTTGATGGTGCCCGAACACTTATTGCAAAGTATGGAAACAGAACATCGATTGACTGCTCCCGCTCAGCTCCCGACTCTGACGCGTTTAGATCAAGATATGAAACAAATCATGGATTCGTCTTTACCAGAAGATCAAAAAGTCCTCATGTTGGATCAAATTCTACAGAGGTATCAAGGGTTGACAAAACAGATGAAAAATGAAACCACCGTGAAACCCACAGTGGTACTTCCTACACCAGAACCATCGCCTCCACCGACCACTTCGCCTAAATCTGAAGCAAAAACGACCAAAACAGTTAGAAAATTGCCTGTTACCCCTGTGTCTACGAAAGAATCGAAACTGCCTAGACGAAAAGAAACACCGTCTTCCGTTTTACCCGACGAATCAGCACTTTCTTTGTTTTTGGAAACGCCACCTGATTCCATGCGCAAAACTGTGAAAAAACGCAAGGCGAGAACACCTGTGGTGGCCAGGTTACGAAGCAATAAGCAATGGGAACCTTACTAAACCGGACGAACCAGTTTTTCAAGCTGAATTGAAATATAAGGGCAGACACTTGTGTTGTCAAAACATTTTTTCTGTATTGGATTGCCTTTACATCATGACTCCTGATATCATTAAGCACTACGTCCTAGACGTGAATGATGAAAAAACAAAAGACGCCTATTGGATATGTCTGGCTTTCATGGTGTATGACGACATACAGAAGAGAGACCCCAGTTCTGTACAAGACAATAAACAGCTGACGACATGTTTGGATCATGCGTTTACGGTTTTGGATCAGTATCGCACAAAGGCATATTGGGATGGCACGATTTATTGGACATTCTGGATTTGCTAGCACCTTATGAACAAGACTGGATTGATAATCCACAGCAAGAAAGAGAACGCATTGAAAGCGCCATTTTGAATCCCGATCAGTTTTGTAAAACCTGTTGGTACTGGTTAGACATATTAATAAATAGCATTGATGTGGTGGACCAGTCCTAACCAGTTCGTACTTGTTAAACAGGTTTATTATTTGATCAAAAAAACTGGTTTTTAAAAACTGTATAAAGTTTCTGCGACAGTGTTCATCACACATCAGTTTCAAGATGAGTTACTCAAAGTGTGGACTCTGCCTACAAGACCTTGAGGTGATCAAGCCCGCATCAGGTATTCCCTACATTCGCTGTTTGAATTGGAGAGAGTGCCCCTTCTTCTGCCGTGAAGACAATGTCTATGGCTATCAACAATGTATCAAGGATGGTGTGATACCTGCATATAAAGTTCGCAAAGGTGGAAAACAGCTCCATTGCAAACACATGGAAGTGTCAACCTTGAGGGTGTCAAGATCAGAAAAGAACCCTTTCAGACCATACTTCATGTGCAGACAAAAGAAAACGTGTCAGTTCTTTCAATGGGCCGATGAATTGCCTGCAGATGTCTTTGGTCCTCCGATGTACAAACCAAGAGAAATTGAAGCGAACATGGTCATTAAAAATCAAGACAAGATCAAACGACCTACACTTCAGAGACAATTTAGCAGAATAGATAAATCGAAATGCCAAAGAGATCTTGGACAATTAATTGCAGATGGCTTGTAAAATAAACGTAAACATCGCACTCTCTGTAACAAAACAGAAATCTTTGTAATCATTGTTTTTGTTTACTCAATAAAATAATTATGATACCATGAAATACTGTGTCGTATTCATTTTGTGGAAACATCGTTCTGAGTGCCATTTTGAATACTAAATAAGGGTGAAGAAAACCGGTTTGACTAGTTTTTCTAAAGAGTGGCCATTTTGAATACTTTACCTCTTGACAAACTAGTATGAACAGGTTTGACGATGACGTCAGTGTATTCTCATTGGTTCATCGCCCGTCCTTTGTTCTTTTGCCTTTAAATTGAAACCACCACCCGGATGGTTGGGCGGACACGTAACTCCACCACACCATACACTTCTCTCTTTAAACACTTTATTAATATTCAATAAAATCTCAGAATACGCCTCTCCCAATTCATGCATCCTTAATGACTCCACCTATACGACCCGCATCTCATTAAACCCCTCCTGTACCTATACGGCATGCATCTCATTATCTCGTGACCGAACCATTCAAAACCGGTTTTTACCGAACCAATCTCATGAACACAGGGTTGCTGCATATATGAATAAATTCAAATTGGTCCCAGCTCATTAACTCAAGGCTGTTGCATACATGAATAAATTGGTCTAGTCATCCGGGATAGACTACTAAAATGATTTCTTCAAAACCGTCACGACCACCTTGGGAGATTAAAGAAACCCATCTAGTGCTCAAACTGCAAAGAAAATCTGCAATGGAAAAAATTCTGACAATTCAATAAAAAAGAATTGAAAGGAGCCCCTCTTTTTCAAATGGTTAGAAAATAAATGCTTATATATGCTATGCTGGCAGTGTACCTTGTAAGATTTGCAAACAGCCGGCGGTGGAGATGTTATTTTTTCCGAGAATTCAAATCCGCCACGCAATTTGCCCAAACATACGGCTGTCGCGTTTACTGCTTTCATAGAGTTTGAAATCAGTTCTCGCTCACTTGCATGACACATGACATTCATTCATGTATTATGTGAAACTACTCAAATTTTTAAATCGAAAAGTCGACGCTAGCTCAAGCTTTATTCAACATAAGCTTCACGAGTGAACAAGTTGAAATTTCATTGTTCTGTACTCGACATTTCATTGGCTAAAGTAAAAAATGTTGGAATCTATTGTTCTCGTTCTGTTTTGTGATTGGTTAACTTTGTCTGGGTGACCCTGGTAACAGTAGCCGCACTGTAAAATGATTCACCAAATTGAAGAAACGTTGTCGGGTGAAAAGCATAAACCATGAACGATGCGACCCAAAGGTTTACTGGGAAGTTAGAAAATTTAATCTTTGTCTGTGACAGAATACACATTATATTAACACAGGATGCATAAATCATGCTCTTAAATGTCTCAAACAAAGAAAACATCTTGATTATCAAGAAATAGAATGTTAATACAGCTGTAGCTTGCCAATGCTGCCTACCCAGAATCCCATTCAGTTTCATCATTCATGGTTTATGCTTTTCATGGGTCAACGTTTCTTCAATTTGGTGTATACAACTTGACATTCTTGTATTTTTTTTTTTGTGGAAATGAAAGTTACTGTGCACCTCTCAGATGAAATCCAAATATTCAGGGTTTTCATTAAGAATTTGAGAAGCAGGAGAATAGTGTAAAGTAACAGGAGCATATTATGAAGGAGCGAAGATAGCTACATGTACATATTGCCATCAAAATTCAGCCGGAGAATTGTTCGTAGTAGGCGGAGAATTCTCCGATCTCTGATGCCTAATGAACACCATGAATATTAAAGGAAAACCGAGCACATACTCAGCATCACATTCAAGTTTAGTTGCAAACAACCTACATTGTTTTGTACAGTACACTCACGAATCCACATGTATCATGTTAGAAGGAACATTTGCATTGTCAAATCAAAATATTTGAATTTGTAATGCAATAATGTAGGGCACATTCAATTCACCATTTTCCAGAATACAGTGCAAACAGAATAGTCTCTGAGAATTGGTTGTTCAGGCACACTTGCTTTGCAAATCTGTTAAAACATGTTTATGATACGACAGTAGCAGAAGTTAAGTGTTCTTATGGCTCCCAAATCTCAAAGAATGTGATTTTTTGTGACCATTCTGCATATTCCTACTCTGGAATCAGTCAATCGGACGTACCCTTATTCTTGTGAGTCAGCCCTGTTATGCATCCTGTACCTGCTGGGCCTTTTCCCCCCTTCATTTGCACATACTTTTCTGTAGAAAAACAATAATAGAATGTACTTATTAATCAAAGTTTATTGAAAAAAAAAAGAATGCACAATAATAAACAATATTGCGGGTTATTTTTAACCTGATACACAACACTGCCACTAGGCCACTCAAAGTAGTTTTGCCTCAAACTATACCGACAGTTCTATGCTACTTGCTTTTGAAAGGTAATGTCAGTACTTCAAACTTTTGAGTGGCCGCTAAGCACAACAAACAAGATGGCGCACAAAAGAAACGTTTTGGCGGCAACTTTAATTTTTTTATCATTCGTTCTGCAAGCGGCTGCTTTTCAGTGTCTGGGGCTATTATTTTGCACTCCACTAATTCATTCTGTTCAGCAGATATCACTGGTAAGTGATAACAATGAAACAATTCCCCAGGATGGTAATTTTATACCACCATTTTTTCGCGGCCTTCTCACCTCGGCTAGCCGGGTAACCCGGCACGAACCGTTTACATGGCAAAAAGATAGAAGGGTGCCTCGGGAAGGTGGGTTACCCTTTCTAACATGTACACGCTTCAATGTATTTTCTAAAGAAACATGAAAAGTTGGCTCTCCCAGGGTAGCTTAGTTTACCAGGGCACCCTCCCTCCATGTAAACATGCCCTAAGTGTCTAGGCACTTACATGTATTCCAATTTAGAAGCTCAAGAATTAGGTTGCTATTATTTTTTGAGATGGGAATTTTATGTTACACACTTACATGTACTGTACAATCATGTGGAGGAGCATTAACATTAGTTGGTTGCACTTTTGAGACTCAGATCTAAGATGCCTAAACTGTATATCTGTGATGGACAACACTTTCTCACAAGTCTTGCACATCATAGACTTTTGACGACCTCAGAAATTTAACGACCCTAGCACTTCCAAAGTGATAGCAAACTTTAGCCGATAAGTATTTATTATACAACAAAAGTGAGCCAAAGAAACTGCAATGTATGCCAATAGAGCTACTGTAGCACCGAACCACAGTATAAAGAAAGAAAATAATTCTATTGACTCTGGACAGCATGAAATCCTCCTATCAATTTGAGAGATAATCTGCCAAGATCAAAAGGCCAACATCATCAAAGAGAACAAATTCATAACTGTGATCTACAGATGCAATTCTCTCTGAAATCTTTATGCTTTAGGCTTTTTAAATACATTTGTGGTACCGAGTGGGAGTCATGTTCAGCCTGTCTATTTTTATACTACTGCATAGGTATCTAAAATTTTTTGACAGTGCTTCGTCCTACTGCGACACACAAGATTACATCTGAACGCATGTGGCACAATACTACTACACGAGGATCACATGCTTGTTGTACAAGATACATACATGTAAATAATGTCTTATTTATTGAGTCATTTGCGAGAACACCTATGTACAACTCTACAAGAGCTACCCTTTTTGTCAAAAAGTACTATACATGTACATGCACAAGAAATCGCAAAAAAGCCTTCTGAAGAAATACAATACAACATCAAACCAAAACTACAACAATCCTATCGGCTTTATTACAAGAGCCAATGAGAAAACAAAACATTTGATCCTCCCAAGGAATACAAAAGTGACAAATTTTTCATTTTCAACTGAATGGTTTCATATCATTCTACATGTACAAGACATATACACATGGTAGCAACTGAGGATGTTCGCCAAAGAACCGAAAGTCAAGTCTTGCCTAAGGACATTAAAATTAATTGTCTCATTCACTGCTTGAGGAAAGAACATAAGAATTTACCAGCATAATTATGTGAGATTTACAATACAGCAACCACGCCACAGATTATCTGTTGGATGCCAAATTAAACGCTATTACAAAACAGCAGAGATTAATCCTAGCTCGACTGAGACACACTACTCAACTAAAGAACTAACTAAGGAGCTAAAAATAATTTCAAGAATTCATGATTTCATTGCAGTGGAATTGTAGACTACAGTATTTTGAGACTTGCATCTAAGATGTCTAAATCTGTGATGGGAAACACTTTCTCATAAGTCTTGCACACCAGTCTTTAGACATTAAATCACGGCCTGAGAAATGTAACGACCCTAGCACTTTCAAAGCAATAACAAACTTTAGCCGATAAGTATTTATCGTGCAACAAAAGTGAGCCAAACACACCGCAATATTTGCCAATAGAGCTACATGTACAATGTAGCACCGAACACCGGCATAAAGAAAGAAAATAATTCTAACGACACTCTGGACAGCATGAAATCCTCCTATCAATTTGAGAGATGATCTGCCAAGATCAAAAGGTCAATATCATTGAAGAGAACAAAATGTACTACAGTAAATTCTCTCTGAAATTTTACTAGGAAAGCTTTCTACTTTTTAAATACTTTATTGTAACGAGTGGGAGTAGCGTTTAGCTTGTCTATTATTATACTAGCATCTCTTCCCTCAGACGAAGATACCTTGGCAGATAAATGGGTTAAATCAAAGAATGATATGTGGAATATTCTTTGTGAAATTAAAACTGATGTGAACAAAATTCTAGCTGAAAATCTGGCTCTGAGGAAAGATGTCGAAGAGTTGAAATCTTCTTTACAAGTCAGCGATGTACAGATCGCCAGTCTAAAGCAAACGGTCGACAACATTGCAACTACAGTTAAAAAGTATGAGAAGGACGTAAAAGATCAGGAAAACTACATCAATCAACTAGAAGATAGGATCTACGATCTCGAGCTGAATCAAGATTCAGTGGAGCAATACACCCGAAAATATAATTTAGAGATTTATGGAATTCCAGAAAAACGTGATGAAAATGTAAAAGATGTAATCATATCGATAGCGACTCAATTAGATGTCGATATTCGCAGCCAGGATATCGACATTGTTCATCGCTTATACAAAAAACCACCAGCAATAAAACCCATCATTGTGCGTTTCTCGTCACACAGCAAGAAGCAAGAATTTTACCAAGCCCGGTTCAAGCTGCGAGAAGCAGATTTTTCCAGCATTCTGCCCGGATCGCTCGAGGGCTCCCACTCTATTTTCATTAATGAAAACCTCACAGCGAGGAGAAAAGAGCTTCTGGCTAAAGTTCGCAAGCTAAAGAAGGAAAAATCCTATCATCGTGTTTGGACAATGGAAGCAAAATCTTCCTACGGGTAGCTGAAGGTACTAAAACCATCCAAATCCGTGAAGATGACGATCTTGATAAGTTTAAATAATCTAAACAATTAGTAAGTTTTCAATTAATTTTTACTGGTTTATTGGAGAAACTCTAAAAGAGCTATTTCTATTTAACTTTTATGTAATCCCTCTGTACTGAGCTTCTTTGGGAAGGTGTTCCGACCTATAGCCTTCGGATACGGTTATCAATTTGTGTGTTCTACAAAGCGGTCCTAACACTGCGTTGTGTGTGTATCTGTGTTTTTTTGTTGTATTGATATAATTTTTTTGATTTCTCTGACATGTTAGATCTGTCTAAGTGTAGTGTACTTTCCTTGAATGTTAGAGGCCTAAAAAGCCAACCTAAAAGAAGAAGTATTTTTAGTTATTTGAAGAACCAAAAATGTTTATTTTATCTTCTACAAGAAACATATTCTGAACCAAAAGATGAAACATTGTGGAAAAATGAATGGGGAGGTGGCATTTTTTCTCCCATGGGACCAATCATCAGAAAGGAGTTTGCATTTTAGTTAACCCTTCATATGATCTGTCCGTTGACAGTCATTACAGTGATCCGGAAGGCAGGATCGTAATAATCAATTTGTTTATTCAAAAGGTTAAACTCTCTATTTGTAACATTTACGCTCCTAACAACCCGGCGCAACAAGACAAGTTTATCCAACGCTTAAATGAGATTTTGTTAAGCAAAGTCGAAATTGATAATGTAATTATTGGTGGTGACTGGAATGTAACTCTGCAACGTATTGACAAAAAAGGTGGCGCGCAGTGGAAACCATCAACCGATCGTGACAAAATACTATTAATGATGGAAAAATTGAATCTATCCGATGTATTTAGAAAAAAGAACCCTTTAAAAAAAAGCTATACATATGAATCCAAATATCTAAAAGTTCAATCAAGAATAGACTTTTTTCTGGTGTCAAATTCCATTACTAAATTCGTTCTTGCTATTGACTCAAGAATCTCTATAGCTCCTGATCACAAAGCAGTCCGACTAAAATTAAAAATTAGCAATCGTAGCCACGGACCTGGCCTATGGAAATTTAACAACTCCTTGCTCGAGGACGAGAACTATGTAAATTTAATCATAGACAATTATCCAAAAATAAAAGAAAAATATCTTGACATTGAGGACAAAAGACTCAAATGGGAATTAATCAAAATGGAAATTAGAAGTCTCACAATTCCTTATTCAAAAAACAAAGCCAAGCAGAGTAGAAATGTGGAAAAAGTCATTCAGAACCGTTTGGATGAAATCGATGCGTTGATTACTAACAGTAATGAACTTCAAAACATTGAATCTGAACTAAAAGAATATGAACAATTGAAACGCGATCTTCAGGATATTTATGACAGTAGAGGAAAAGGTGCAATATTTCGCTCTAAAGTGCGATGGACTGAAGAAGGCGAGAAGCCGACCAAATACTTCTTTAACATAGAAAAGAGAAATTTTAACACGAAAGTCATAGCGGAACTCAAACCTGATCCTGATGGTAATATCATTGTCGACGAAAAAGAAATTATGAGCGAAATTCACTCCTTTTATGCTGACTTGTATAAATCGGAACTAGACGGTGACAAAAGTGAAAGCAGCGACTTTAACAACTTTATTGCCAATTTAGAACTGCCAAAATTGTCTGACAATGAAAGCAATGAAATTGAGGGAAAGCTCACTCTTAAAGAATGCCAGAATATATTGAAGACTTTCAAATTAGGGAAATCTCCAGGAGAAGATGGCTATACTGTCGAATTCTTTAACTGTTTTTTTGAAATTCTTGGTCAGGATCTTCTGGATAGTCTTCATGCTTCCTACGACGTTGGCGAACTATCAGTTTCTCAAAGAAGAGGTGTCATAACACTTGTTCCAAAAGAAGACTCCAATTTATTGCTCCTGTCCAATTGGCGCCCTATCACTCTGTTAAATGTAAACTATAAGATCGCGACCAAAGCTATCGCTAAAAGATTAGAAAATGTACTACCTAAGTTAATTAATCCAGACCAAACCGGATTTGTTAAGGGAAGATTTATCGGACAGAACATACGATTGTTAACGGATGTTCTTGAGCAAACTAAACGGCAAGATATTCCTGGAATCCTTCTGCTGCTCGATTTCAGGAAAGCTTTTGATACTTTAGAATGGCCCTTTATTCAACAAACTCTTTCTGTATTTAACTTTGGTGAAAGTATTAAACGTTGGGTCTCAACATTTTATGCTAAATGTGAAAGCTCAGTCTTAAACAATGGTTTTTGCACGGAGTCCTTTTCTTTGTCAAGAGGAGTTAGACAAGGTTGTCCGCTATCTCCTCTCCTCTTCATTTTAGGAGCAGAAATTCTAGCGAGTAAGATACGACAAGATAAAAATATACAGGGGTTAAAAATTTACAATCATGAATTTAAAATTAGCCAATTCGCTGACGACACTTCCTTATTATGTAAAGATCTTGATTCGGTTGAAAACGCCATTGCCTTACTTAATGTCTTTGGACATGTATCAGGGTTGAAGCTTAATCAGTCCAAAACAAAGGCACTTTGGTTAGGTCCTTGGCGCCTCAATGATTCGAAACCGCTGGGTTTAAAATGGACAAAAGATCCAGTCAGAACTCTCGGTATTTTTATATCTTACAGCTGTATGATGAAAAAGGAAACTATAAGAAAAATATTACTGAAAAAATAGAGAAAATGGACAACCGGCTCAACTTTTGGAGGTCTCGGAGATTAACTTTACTTGGCAGATGTTTAATTTTCAAGTGCCTAGGAATACCGCAGCTGATTTATTCTGCTTCAATGTCGAACATGCCTCAGGAAACGAGTATTAAGTTGATTACAAGCTATTTATTTAATTTCATATGGAATAAAAAAACAGATAAAATAAAAAGGCAAGTAATGTACCAGGACTATATTGATGGCGGTTTGCGCGTACCAAATATCTTAACCACATTCAAGTCGCTAAATCTAGCATGGATACCCAGACTTTTAAAAAATGAAAACTGTTCAAACGAATCTTGGCTGTATATCCCAAGTTATCATTTTAAAAGGTACGGCGGACTCAACTTCTTACTTCGATGTAATTATGATAAACATTTTATTAAACAGATTGACCTATCACTTTTTTACAAAGAAATCCTTCTCCACATGATGGAGTTAAAACAATTGTATGGATATTGCTATAAGCAAGATTTGGTGCTATTTAATAATAGAGAAATTTTAATAAATGGGAAGTCATTTTATTACAATGAATGGCATCAAAAAGGAATTCTTTCTATCCGAGATGTTTTAAATGACGAGGGGAAATTTCTCTCTTACCAAGAATTCCTGCAAAAATATAACATCAAGTGCAACTTTCTTCGATATTTCCAAGTTTTGGCAGCAATTCCCAAACATCTGCGAGAAAAAGCAAGCCAGACCTCGGTTGACAAACACATATTCGAAAAGAACAACTTTATATTTCCTCTGTCACCTACAGCCTCAATAAACTTACTCAAGATAAAAAGCAAAGATTTCTATTGGCTTATTACTAACAAGTCTGTAACTAAGGCTACTGGCCCAATGAAATGGGAACACGAAACTCAATCGTTGAATTTGAATTGGCCTTGCTACTTTAGTAAATTGAAGGTACTTTGTAAGGAGACTAAACTTAGAGAATTCTACTTCAAATTTCTACATAGAATTATCGCTACAAAGAAGGAATTGTATCATTTTGGTATTGAAAGTAACAAAAACTGCCTATACTGTAATGAAAGCGACTCGATAGGTCATACTTTTATTGACTGCCTCCCTTCCAAGTCATTTTTCAGTCAGGTCTTAACATGGTTTAACAGCGAACATGTCACCTCCTATTCACTTTCCACAGAAGAATTTTTATTTGGAAAATTTGAATTTGACAATGATCAATCAGCGTGTTCCGATGACACACTAAAAAAATTAAATTACTGTTTGTTATTTGCAAAATATTATCTATATTCCCAAAAACTAAACAATAAACGAATAAATTTTGATGAATTTACGCAACGAATTGCCTTCAAATTTCGCATTGAAGGCCTTTCTTAGTTCAATCTCTTTAATTTTAAAGTATGCACTTAGATGTGGCTAAATTTAATTTAGGCAAAGTTAACCTCGAAGCAATTGTGGTCAGCAGTTTTCCAGCTATACTGGGGGTGGCCCATCGCCGCTAGCAGGGGCACCTCGTGACTCGTATACGCAGTTGCTTGCTTGCAGTTCTTCGCAAAGTGTTGTCGCAATAGCTTGCTGTTTGCCTACCTTTTCGTGCTGTGGTTTGTTTCTGCTTCAACAATGGCTGCTCGTCGCACAAACAACAGTTTCGCTGCTAGCCTTGACGGCGAGAATTTGAACCCGGTTCCAATTGTGCCCGCCGAATCATCTGATCGTTCGTCGCTCGCTCCCGTAGCAAGCTCGGCGCCTCCATCGTCTGCAACAGGTTCCGCTCCCGTTGTTGCTTCTGGTGTACCCGCTCCGGCCTTGATCGCTCTCATCACCGATGCTGTTAAGGCCGCCTTAGCGGCAGAAAAAAGGCCCTGGCTGTACGTCGAACAACTCGCCTGGCAATGGCAATCCTGCTAGCGTGGCCCAACAATCAGCTTCTGGGGGCGTTCTCGCGCCATCGCCCGGTTTGTCCCAACAAGCGGCGAATTTTTTAGCTTCTGGGGGCGTTTTTTTCAGATCAACCAACGAGCATTTGCCCAGCAGCGACTCAAGGTAGGCCTAATTTTGTTGTGCCCTCCTTTGTAGCCACCTTTGCAACCCCACACTCACCGATTGTTAGCACTTCGATCGCGGGGGGCGTTGCCGTCCCGGTACCATTCAGCGATAGCTCCTTGGTCGCCAGCACGCCAGCGGCACCGCTTCTTCAACAGCCGTTCGTAGTTGGCCCCGGTTTTTCACCAATTCCGGCGAAAACGGTTAGCCAAATTGTTGCTGGCAAGTATGTGGATTTGGGGGATTTGCTATCTGTCAACATCGTTCAGAATGAACCGGAGTCGCAAGCATTCCTTGATGGGCGCTTAGTGTTTCTGCCAAGTGCTAAAAAGCAACGCCGGCGCATCGAGGACATCGTGACGTGGTGTGAAGCTTTTACGATTTTTACGTCGATCCTGACCTCCTATTTTCCACACCGCTGGAAAGACTTAACTTCTTACAAGCTCCTCATCTTACCTACATACCGTCAGTTTAGTGGTCGTGTTTGGCTAGCATATGATCAGGCCTTCCGCCAGCACGCTGCGGCAACGAAACTCGTAGACTGGTCGACCATGAACGTTCAGCTTTATAATTTTCACGCTGCTGGGGCTTCTGTGCGTTCCGGATCTGGTGGTACGTTGAGCGAGCTACCCGAACCTTCTGGAGCTGACTCATCCCAGATCATCTGCCGGTCATGGAACAGGGGTCGCTGTTCGGCACAATTTGCATTGTGTCGATTCGCCCATCGTTGCAGTCTGTGTGCGGGTGCCCATCGTGCTTCAGAATGTTCACGTCGTGCTGACAAAACAGCCATATTCGATCGTAAACGCAGATCTGCGTCTCCATCCACACCATCATCCGCCGCGAAATCTAGGCGTTAGGGGATGTCTTTGTTTTTTAGCGATTATTGAACTGCACTTGATTGACATTAGTTTGTTTTTGGTGCCTTTGATTCTCAAATGTTAATCATCTAATTAATTCTCAGTTGTGTTACATCGCCGCTACATGCAGTAGCTAGGTCTGGCCGTATGTTCAGCATTAAAGTTTTTAAATTGTTTTGAGTTTGCAGTTTGTTGTCCCACATTACCTCCTTAGTTTTGCCTCCCCCCCTCCCCCTTTCCAATTTGGCTCTGCATATGTTAAAGTAGCCTTATTTTTTTCCCAGCTCGCTCAGTTCTCCCTCCTGTATCAGCAGTTAGTCCCCTTAAGGCAGAGGAATTCTCAAAGGAATTGGCCAATCATCCCGATCAGCAGCAGGTTTCATATGTCCTCCAAGGTATTCAGCATGGCTTCCGGTTAGGCTTCCACTCTGTTCACAAACTTAAGCCAGCTAAAAGAAACAAGCCCTCTGCTCTTCTGCATGCCCAGATTGTGGATGCGTATCTGGCTAATGAAGTCTCACTGGGCAGGGTTGCAGGCCCCTTCTCCTCCCCCCCTTGTCCTCGATTGCATATAAGCAGTTTTGGGGTCATTCCTAAGAAAGGACAGCCAGGCAAATGGCGCTTGATAGTCGATTTGTCTTCCCCGGGGGGTGCTAGTGTGAACGACGGCATCGATCCCCAGGAGTTCTCGCTTCAGTATATCAAAGTTGATCAGGTTATTCGTATGGTTTCTCGATACGGCCCTGGTGCCCTGATGGCCAAATTTGATGTAGAATCCGCTTATCGGAATATTCCGGTTCATCCGGATGACCGCTTCTTACTGGGCATGAGATGGCGTGGTCAGTTCTTCGTCGACCTCTCGCTCCCCTTTGGTCTCCGTTCTGCACCATTTATTTTCAATTCGGTTGCTGACATGGTTGAATGGATCCTTCTCCATAAGCATCGCCTCTCCGATTTGTTACATTATTTGGATGACTTTATTACCGCGGGTCCTCCACAGTCTTCTCAGTGTGCTTACAATCTTAACACGGCAGTATCCGTCTGCCAACGGCTGGGATTGCCTCTTCACTCCAACAAATGTGTGGGTCCAACCACTTCTATGACTGTCTTAGGAATTGAACTTGACTCCATCAACCAAGTGGCACGTCTTCCTGAGGACAAATTGCTTGCACTAAGAGAGCTCATTCACTCCTGGATGCCACGTAGCTGGTGCAGGAAGCGGGAATTGGAGTCCCTCATTGGCCACTTACACCACGCTGCGAAGGTAGTTTGGCCTGGGAGAGCCTTTCTGCGTCGGTTTATTGACTTGCTGTGCTGCTTCCGTAACAGGGACCACCCCGTTCGGATTAATCAGGAGTTTCGCCTTGATCTTCAGTGGTGGCAGCCGTTTCTATCCTCCTGGCATGGAGTCGGGTTCTGGTTATACCCTGGAATGTCTGCTGCAACAGATTTGGAGGTCACTTCGGACGCGGCTTGGGCGTTTGGCTATGGTGCCTATTCGCGAGGCCAGTGGTTTTATGGTGCTTGGTCAACAGTGCAGGCTAGGCAGTCTATTGCATATCAAGAACTTTTTCCTGTGGTGATTGCAGCTCACATGTGGGGATCTCTCTGGGCTAGGAAGCATGTCCTATTTCGCTCAGATAACGAGGCTGTAGTCGCTATTCTCTCGGCCAGGACTTCGAAGGTTCCGGCGTTAATGCACCTCCCCCGTGATCTTCTGCTCTCGGCGGCGCGTTGGGGTTTTACTTTCACTGCTGCTCATGTTCCCGGAGTCGAGAACAAAATTGCTGATGCTATTTCTCGTTTTCGTTGGCAGGAGTTCAGGCAGCTGGCGCCGGAGGCTCATTCGTCCCCGTGTCCGATCCCCCAGCTCTTACTGGACAGTTTAACGCCTCCTCCTTAGAACAACGGTGCTTGCATTTTTTGGTCCAGGGCTTGGCTCCTTCTACCCGGAAAGCATATGCATCAGGTCAACGCAAGTTCATCAAATTTTGCCGTCAAGCTGGAAAACTCCACCCCACTGGCTCCCCTTGCCCTGCAGACGAGTGGACACTATGTTTGTTTGTTTCATTTCTTGAAGAATCAATTCAGCATGCGTCAATTAAAGTATATTTATCGGCAGTTCGCTCTTTGCACATAGAGCAAGGTTTTCCAGACCCACTGCTTAATTGTCTGCGGCTTCAACGAGTATTAAGAGGGGTCAAGCGATCCCAAGGTTCCCCGGCGGCACGGCGTCTTCCGATTACTGACAGCCTCCTTTTGGTTATTCATCGGGCGTTGGATCTTAGTAACTTTGATCATTGCGCTTTTTGGGCAGCTTGCATGCTGGGTTATTTTGGTTTTCTCCGTGCTGCAGAATTTACAGTCCCCAATTCAGCTAGCTTTTCTCCAGCTATTCACCTAGCAGTGGCAGACATCGCAGTGGACTCTCTCCAGTCGCCAGCCTGTCTCCGTGTTCGAATAAAAGCCTCGAAAACGGATCCATTCCGCATGGGTTGTCACATTCATATTGGTCTGGGAAGGGCACCTCTCTGCGCAGTTCAGGCAGTGCTGGCTTACCTCGCCATGCGAGGAAATGCCCCTGGCCCCCTGTTCCTACTCGCGAATGGTCAACCCCTCTCGCGCTCAATCGTGACGGATTGGCTTCGGAACATTTTCTCGGCCGCGGGGGTTGAAGGCAACTTTTCTAGCCACAGCTTCCGCATTGGGGCAGCCACGGTAGCAGCACGCAATGGGATTCCTGACCACTTAATTCAGGCTCTTGGACGCTGGACTAGCAATGCATACCAGCTTTATATCCGGACACCTTCTGAAGCTCTTGCAGGCATCTCTAGTCAGTTGGCGTGACTTCCTGTGGCGTTGTATTCACGGGTTCCCATGGTCCTTCGCAGTGCTTGTGTCTTTGCAGAGCAGTTGTGTACCGAAGCGTCTTGGGCGTGCATTGCTGTTAATGGCATCGCCTTCGCAGTCAGCCGCATTCCTTGGGTAAGTGTATTTTTTCCTTTACGCAGTTGCTGCAGCTTGGTGCTTGGAGTTGTTGGAGTCGGAGGTTCCATTTCACCCCTGTTCGCTGGCCCCTCCTTGTCAAGCACCAAGGAGTTTTCTGGTTGGGTGGGGGCCGCTCGCAGTGTTGCCATGGATACCTCCTTTGCATGCTAGAGCATTGCCCGGCTCCACCAGCTTTGTAGGCACCAGCTCCCAAGCTCATCTATTGGTGATGAGTTTAAATGTGGCTAAATGTAATTTAGGCAAAGTTAACCTCGAAGCAATTGTGGTCAGCAGTTTTCCAGCTATACTGGGGGTGGCCCATCGCCGCTAGCAGGGGCACCTCGTGACTCGTATACGCAGTTGCTTGCTTGCAGTTCTTCGCAAAGTGTTGTCGCAATAGCTTGCTGTTTGCCTACCTTTTCGTGCTGTGGTTTGTTCCCATCCCTCCCTCCCTTGCGAGGTAAGGGTTAGGTAAGTATTGGTTGGTAAGTATTCCACTGATTTGTTCAGTGTGACGGTGCCTGGTGGGGGCCGCTCGCAGGGTTGCCATGGATACCTCCTTTGCATGCTAGAGCATTGCCCGGCTCCACCAGCTTTGTAGGCACCAGCTCCCAAGCTCATCTATTGGTGATGAGTTTAACCCATATTTAACATGTCCTATTTTAAGAATATATGTAACAAAAAGTATTGCCCTTACTGCTGTATGTGTATCTTTTGTTTATGTCTCTTGTTGTGTGTGTGTGTGTGTGTGTTTGTGTAGTAAATAATGCAATCGCATTTTTTTCATTAGTGTTAACATAATATACCATTGTAATATACCATTATACTATTATTGTAACTAGATCTTATCACTTTTAATAAAGATGTGCATTATTAAAAAAAAAAAATCTATGATTTTTTGACAGTGCTCGCTCATCCTGCTGCAATGCATGAGATTACATCTGAATGCTTGTGGCACAACACTCCTACATGAGGATCACATGCTTGTTGTAGAACATGCATAAACTATGTTTTTTCTTGTCCCCCAAAGGCAAAAAATAATTAATGAGTTGTACAGATGGTACATGTATTTAGCAGGGATGTAGATAATAGCCGGGAGCCGGGGAAATTACCCGGCTGTGAACTTCATTTTTCCGGCTGTTAAAGCCTAGTGCAGCTTTAAAAGGAGTACATTTTTCAATTTTTTACCCGTCTGTCAGTTCTATATTCCCACCAGTTAAAAACTGAATCTACATGTACATCCCTGATTTAGGTCAGTAACCGAGGTCAAAATGACAGATACATCCCCTTGGGGTGGCATACTATTTCACTTCCTGTGGTGTTCAGATCACTTTATTTGACTGCAATCCTTCACAAAACAATCCTGGTAAAGCCTTTGATCCTTATGGCAGACAATCTGAAAGGTACATTGGCCATGGCCATGCATGTCTAGCAGGCCTTGTATTTCATAATGCAATTTGAGTTAAAACTATCCATTTTCCCTTCAGTTTAGTGAGGTGCTGTAGCAGTTAACAGCTGCTGAAATCTCAAGGCTACTGTTTGCTGCTCAAAAACTACATGTAGAAAATAAAAGGCAATAAACACGAAAGCCACCGCTTCACTTCTAATAGCAGGCATGTTTTTAGAAATTCAAGCCAATTCAATTTGTTGCACTGGTGATTCGAGTACTAACAAAGTAAAGTAACTTGACCTCGGTAAATTGAAACCTTGGTAAACGTTTAAGAGTAAACACAACATTTTGTCAAGTAAATTGTTCACAAAGACAAAATGTTTTTACTTGCTTTTAAATCTGAAACATCAGTGGTCCAACAAAAAATATCCATAACACATGCACACAAACCATTATTTATAGCAGTAAATACTAGATTAAAAGCAAGGGTTCACTACAAGCTTACAGGTATGACACAACTCGCAAAACGAAACAAGACTACAGATGATCTTTCATGTACAAGCTTCCATCTATTAAAGTCTCAGCGTTTTATGACGATTGTATGTTAAACGTAAATTCTGGAGCTCATACATGTAATCTGTATCATGACCAGTTAATTTCAAAGCAAAAACCGAAATGTTTTAACTTACATGTAAGCTTAAATTGTACCAAGACAAATATCGAATGTAGTCTCATTTTATGAGTGTACATCATATTGCATGTACTATCGAGGACCGATCGAGGTTAATATATTTTGAATTTAATTTGGCAGGAGAACGAATGCTGTTTCACCCCAACAAACTATATAATAACACTAAACCACTCACTGTTGTCAACAAAATAATCACGTCTTCTAATCGTACATTGCATAAAGTCGAAGGGTTACAGTATTCAATCTCCTACATGTAGCTTACCGTACGCTATATGCTTCGTTCGATTAACTAAATAACCGCATTCCGGAATAAAAATAAACACTACAGCGCTTTCTTTATAGTTTGTTGAGACACATTTGCACTATATACACATGTAAATCTGGCAAAACATGGTTATAATTCGACAGCTTTCATGTTCTTAATATTCCGGAATACGTTCAATCGAACGCCACCTCAAGCTTCCTACATGACTAAAAAGATTAAAAAAAAAGATTGTACTCACATTTGAAACGTCCCGATGTAGACTGTCGTCTCAGATATTCATCTCTTCTGCTGATAAATTGTTGATAAGCCCATTCTTGGATAAAACAACGTCCACAAAATCGAAATCTCTAAACGGTTGCTATAATGGCCGCGCACAAAATTCAAACGACCTTTGTTTGTGCTCACGTGACATATCTCACGTGATATGTGACGCTAGATAGAGAGGATGCTGGGAACGAGATTAGCGCGCGAGACTGAGCGGGAATTTCACAATCCTTTAGGACTGAATTCGTCGTTCTTCAAGTGAAAAAGTGCAGGATTCCATGATAAGAGGGCCCAAAACAGATATAAGGTATGGCTTTTAATTCTTAAGAAGAGACTTAACTGTAATCATCATTCGTGTATAACTTAATGTGTCCTTTTCGGAGCGCTCCATAAATTGTCTGTTTACAAAATAATGTGTGCTCTCGCATATGGCTTACATGTAAGCTAAATATATACGAGCGATAGGCCTCGCTACTCTAAACACAAGCTTTATTGAGCGGAATAGAATACAACATACGCTGAGGTCACTCAGATATTTGCATTTCGCAGAATAATAATAAAGCATTGCCGTATCGATCGTCATAACATTTATGCTTCGATCTACAACGCGTTCGGACACATCGATATTATTACTGAATCCAGTGTTAAGCGAGGAACTATACCATGGTTTGATTTGACAGCGAGCTACTGCATTTAATAATACCTTTTCAGAAAATGAATATGTCGGGATAAATGTAAAATAAAATGTATTTTGACGCGCCATTCGATATCGCCTTGCTATTCAATTCCGGTTCAATTCCCGGCCCGCAAGTCGGCGTTCGGCTACACGTGTGAGGTTGATAATTAACTTCGGCCTCCGTATATACTGTCATGATGATAAACAAGGAACTGTGGACGTATTTGCAAAGACCACCATAACGAATAGAAGCACCAGATTCTGTAGTAAAGGATCGAATCGGGGTGGGGGGGGGGGGGTGGTTACGGGTATGTGTCTATAAAACTCTATAAACGTTTTCATTGCTGCTGAAATTAAAAGGAAAACCGATATAGCTCTAATTTTCTTCTGTGAGTTTGCCACAAATACGTTTAAAACAGTTTTACTTACTTATGAAGGGGGATGTGAACTTTGAATATATTTTGTGTACATACCTGTAACAAAGTGTTTTTCTCTCAAAATACTAAGAAAATAGTCTGTTTAAAGTCTGTTTGGAAACAGCTCCTGGTTTCAGTATTTTAAAATCGCCTTTCAAATAGCTCTGACTTGTGAATTCAACTTCAAACATGTTTTAAATAGACTATGAGCTATTTAGAAGCGTAGTAATGAATGTCCATTTCAAATAGTATTTAAACATCATATTTAAAACGTATTTTTATTTTTTACTTGTTACAACTACATTATAAATCGACAACATTTTACGATTCTTTTCCAAACAGTGTTCAAATAGTCTATTTAAAACAATTTAGAGTAACACTTCGGCAGTCATGTTGTCAAAATAGTGTTCAAATACTGTATTTGAAATGTAGTTTTGGCGACAAATAGCTTACAAATACATGGAAAAACCTACCCGGTTTATTAAATAGCATTTAACTATACCTCAAATACATTTCAAGCTCTTACCACTATTTTAGAATTTTTGTTAAAATATAATAAAAATACACCATGATGAGCTCAAAATATAGTTCAAATCGTTCAAATACATTAAAAGTACCTTTAAATCACTTTTAAAATACACTTGGTGCTATCCAATCACTATCTTTTAACTAATTAATGCCTAGTTTATTGCTATCTGTGTACTATTTTTGATATCAATACTTCTAGTTTATATCTATCTAATAACTAGTTTTTAACTATGTCAACGATCTCATCTCTAGTTAACATTTATCTGAAAACTAACTTTTTAGCCTATCAAAAGCTAGTTTTACTCTATCTTATATATATATCTAAATCCTAACTATTGCATCAACGTGAACAATCTCATTTTCCGGATAGTATTAAGATAGCCTATCTGCAAGGTTCCAAATAACTAGAAACTAGTTAGGAAAAAGATAGGATTAAGGTAGCAATTAGTTAATAGTAGCTACACAGGGCTTGAAGATAGGAATAAACTAGATAGGAGATAGCATGCAGATAGCTTCATTAACTAGCGATAAGATAGTAAAAAGATAGTGACTCATTTTGTAAGGGTGCACTGGTTTCAAGTTTAGGACCATTCTTCGGGACGTTTACCCCATGAAAGGAAGGGTGCTGTCCGTGGCTGTTTACATGGTAAACTTTAGCATATCGACTGCTGTCACTATTACTAGTTAGGGGGTTATTACATGGGACCGGTACGAACTCAGACCGGTACGACTCACTCGCCGTGTTTTCACGAGCGATTTTTCAAGTCGCTGAGCGAGTGACAGTCGGAAATCACGTGAAAACAGTTGCTTGTCCAACTTGCTTAAAGTTAAGCGAGTCGGCGAACTACAATAGAATTCTCATTAAATTTAAGCCACCAAACCAGGTCGCTTAAGCTTGTCGGCAATTAAACAACAAAGAAGGGCATTGTATTGTCGTTCTTTTGTGTTCTAATTTCTATTGTTTTAACAAAAGAAAATGTATCGCGCATGGTATAAGAAAAATGAATAAAGTTCTGTCCGTGAAAACGCATAAATTTTTTAAGCTGCTTAACGCGGTCAGTAAACGAATTACCTACAGGAATGTTAAGCGAGAAAATACGCCTCGTGAAAACACAGCCACTATGATACGAGTAAGTTTGCATTAGACCGGCACAAAAGTAATAAGCGATTACATGAGACCGGTATGAACTAAAACCGGTACGATTTCAGACCGGCATGGAGTGTTTACATGAGACCGGTATGAACTTAAACTGGTACGATTTCAGACCGGCATAGAGTGTTTACATGAGACCAGTATGAACTTAAACCGCGCGGTACGATTTCAGACCGGCATAGTGTTTACATGAGACCGGTATGAGCCTCAAGCCAATCATTGTTGAAGAAACAAAAATCTCATACCGGTGCGAATTTATTTCGTGTTTACATGGTGCTCCAGTCTTACTTCAAACTGGTAGAACCGGTCCGAGGTGATTTTCCGAACCGGTCTCAAGTAAAGAGAAATATAAATTTGTATGGAGACCGAGTCTCTTTTTAGATGCCGGCAAAAAATCCTGTACTCAGGGATGTGTATTAAGGTCGCGGGGAACAGGTTCCGCTCATCAGTATGCATTTATGAAAAGAGTATGCACGAAGTGCAACAGCTGATACCGAAAATGCGCCAAATGTTCACGAACAGGCTCCGTAATGTTTCTGCATCAATAATTGCACGTGCAAAACGCTGTCTGGTAAAATACACTGGCTGTGTTTTCACGGCCGTGTTTTCACGAGCGAGCAAACCAGGTCGCTTAAGCTTGTCGGCAATTAAACAACAAAGAAGGGCATTGTATTGTCGTTCTTTTGTGTTCTAATTTTCTATTGTCTTAACAAAAGAAAATATATCTACAGGAATGTTAAGCGAGAAAAACCGCCTCGTGAAAACACAGCCAATGAGGCGGTTTTTCTCGCTTAACATTCCTGTAGATATATTTTCTTTTGTTAAGACAATAGAAAATTAGAACACAAAAGAACGACAATACAATGCCCTTCTTTGTTGTTTAATTGCCGACAAGCTTAAGCGACCTGGTTTGCTCGCTCGTGAAAACACGGCCACTGACCGCGTTAAGCAGCTTAAAAAATTTATGCGTTTTCACGGACAGAACTTTATTCATTTTTCTTATACCATGCGCGATATATTTTCTTTTGTTAAAACAATAGAAAATTAGAACACAAAAGAACGACAATACGATGCCCTTCTTTGTTGTTTGAACGCTGGCGAAATGTGATTGGCCGAAATTAATTGCCGACAAGCTTAAGCGACCTGGTTTGGTGGCTTAAATTTAATGAGAATTCTATTGTAGTTCGCCGACTCGCTTAACTTTAAGCGAGTTGGACAAGCAGCTGTTTTCACGAGATTTCCGACTGTCACTCGCTCAGCGACTTGAAAAATCGCTCGTGAAAACACGGCCACTATTTTGCAACGCATCGTTCTTTCTGCATGAAGTGTTGACAATAGCCCGTGGATTAAAATTAGCAAAATTACCATAAATATATTTTTGCATTCGTGTTTGCTCGGGAAGCATTCGGAAGCGTAAAAACAAGCAATTTTGTGTCCAAGAATTTAGCGCGGATAAAGAATTTCATGAGATGACACGGCAGGGAGTTAAACTAGGTGTATTGTAGATTGTCATATCCAACGTAAAAAAATTAAATAGGCTATCAAAGGGAAGATATGAGGCTTCAAATTCTAACGTGGACATCTTTACTCCTTTAAAAGTTAATAGCTTTCAATTTAAGTTGAAATCAAAAAATCGGCTTCAGATATGACACTATAGTACCCTGGGTGCCATCAACTTGCTTTGTGTTCTTCTCGAGGAGCAAACTTGGACACAAAATCACGTTTTACAAATTTTAATTTAAGTACATTAGCATTACCGTAAAGCGCGATTCATTGATTAAAAACAAGTACTGTACAAGTTTTAGCGAATTCGGCTTCTAAAGGCCCAATATATAAAGCTTTTAAAAGTGACACCCCTGCCAAAATTTTGCCTTATGAATTTATTAATGGGAGGTATGCCCCGCGACCTTAATAGGTTTATTTAAGTGACATGTTGAGTAATAAATTAAATATGCGGAAGAGTGTTCTATCAGGATATCCAAACCGCACCGAGTAGTGGGTTGAAAAACGAGGCGCAACAGAGTGTTTTTTTAACCTACTTCGAGGTGTTTGTTTACCTGATGAAACACCCTTTCGAGTGTTTGATATAGCTTCTCAAACTGATCCTTAAATACGGAGACAATGAAGAAATAAAATCGCCAGAATCTATGCAAATTAAGACCGGATATCCAAACCTCCTTCACGGTGTTGGTTTTATTTTGTGTTCTCGTCATGAATTATTAAAGAAACATATATCATAGCGGAGCTCTCGCCGGGCCGAAGGCCCGGCTGCGCAGCTCCATACACATAGAACCGATGCCCGCATTTTTCATGGTCATGGCCAGCGGAATGTTTCGCGGGCGCGTGTGTGTGCCGCCCGCACGCGCCTGCCCGTGTTGGGCAATTTTGACACCAAAGCGAGGCTGTGTTTTTCGCGAGGCTACATGGCCAATGTGACGTGAGCTCGGTAAACACGTCAGTTGGAGCTGTGTAGCGGAGAAAACCGTTTTAAAGAATTTCCCTGCATTTTTTCGCGGTTTGCTACTCAAGACAGGTTTCACATTTTTCAAACAGTGGTCAAGACCGCATTTGAGGCTGCAAATCAAGCGTTTTTGGAGGAATATAGAGCTAAGTGCTTATTTTTAAACCTGATTTCGTTTTAAATTGAAGCTAGTAGCTCGTCGAAGCATTTGTTTACAACTAAACTCTTTTGAGTTTAATTATTGTGCTTCCGACCTTTTCGCCTTAGTTTAAAAGCTTAATATCATTAGTTTACTGTTCTATATTGTGCAATTTTTTAGGTTATATGTTGGCTACACAGCCGTCAGCTCGGTAAACACTTTAAAAGTTGGATCTTTCGCAGTGTTTAGCGGAGCAGTAAAGTCGTTATTTCCCTGCATTTTTTCGTTGTTTGCTACTCAAGACAGGGATAATTAATTAATTAAGGGATACTCAGAAGCCGCTTCAGTGGAAAAAGAAGAACTTTCAGGGATAAATTCTTGCTTCGAGGAACCCTCATACGTTTTTATCAATGCAGGAGCAATGCGGGAAGATGTCTTGTTTTTATTACGGATTTCAGATTTCATAACCGAAGAAGCGGAGTTTTAACGAATTTCCAAGCGGTCCAGTGACTTAAAGGTAAAATAAATCACATTTTACGATGGGAATTTATGTTGATATCAATTTTTGATTGACTTTTCCTTTGTGTTCTCTTAAATTTTGGAGACATGTTTATGAAACGTGCTCAAATTAAGTCGTGTTTGTTATCTTGAATTTCATCGAGGACAGCTCTGCCTTGATGCGCTATTAATGGAATACGTGTTTTTAAACATAAACTAATGGAGATTTGAATAACATTTTTCGAAAGAAGATTGTGTTGTCCATTTTTATGTGTTTGTTCATTCATTACATAGATTGAAAAGCGATTTTATGTAAACAAAACAAGACTTAGATTTTCTGTCAGGCTTCACTCTCGTCGCCTTATGCAAATATGTTTGTGTATTTTTGCAATGTTGATTTCCAAATCAGTTTCTCGGGCAATTTTTGACAAACAAAAAACTGTATTTTATTCGGAAAGTAGTCGTACTAGTTATTCTAGACAGAGAAAAGTTGTTTTTGTGAACTTTGTACTGTGCAGACTGTCGGGTAATACTGTTTTTTGAGAATTGCTAAAATTGAAAAATAGCCCGGTCGTCAATCTTAATCCTTTCACCTTAGTTAAGTTTCACCTTAGTTAAGCTTGTTCCTTTTCTCCATCCCATTTCGATTTTTACCGTAATTTGTACTTGCAAGAACCTGTTAATTTAACATTCCAAACCGAATTTTTGAACAAACTTGAAAACAGATTAAGTGAGAGGTTAGCTATTTCTCGAGTTAGGATCCGAGTTAGGATCCGAGTTAGGATTCGAGTTAGGATCCGAGTTAGGATCCGAGTTAGGATCCCTCAAAAAACTCAAAAAAGAAAAAAAATTCCCTAAAAAAATCAAAAAAGAAAGGGAAAAAAACGCCCCCTCCCTCCCTCAGAATCCCCCAGTTAATTCATCATGCACCTTGAGATCCCTCAAAAATCGCCTTCAAATCGAAGCGGAAAAAATGCACTGTACTGAACACACTGTAATTCTGGCAGACCGCTTTTATTCACTTGCGTACAATTTGATTTTTTTTGTGTTTTTTTTAAACAAAATAAAATAAAAAAGCTTTTTATTTCATTCCACTTCATTAGAGTTCGATTACAATTAACACACTCACACAATACACACATTACACTCACAAAGACAGTACCGATATAAAGTAATCCATTTAACAATATCAGCAATTGCATGTTAAGTACCGACATTCATGATCAGTTTTTTGTCTACAATATTTACGCCATTTCCGTAAATGAATGGACATTTTGTTTCACGATTTAGCAATGATAGTTTCTATTTGATAAACCTTATTGAGTCTTGCCAGAAAAACTCTAAGACCAGGGTTTGTTTTGGTGCGTCTGCAATATTATAGATATACTGTTTACCAACCAACAAAACATGATTCATGAAAAGATTGTCATCACATTCCTGTATACTAAATAATATATCCTTATCTGAAAGGTTGATTATCACTACACCCAGATCGCTACACCATTTAATAACTTCAGCCCAAAATCTCACGGTTTTTAGGCAAGATACAAAAATATGTTCGGAGGATTCATTCGCCATATCACACAAAGCTAAGAACATAAAGGTGACGAAACTATGCCAATTTTATACAAAAAGGTATTTGTGGCCGCTTTCTGTTCTTTCAACCACATAAAAAGGTATTTTTTCTTTGTGGCTGAACGAATCCCTCGAACATTTAAGGATAATAATTTAAAATCCGTGTATTGCTTATTATTGAATTGAATGTTAGAAAGAAATCTATTAAAATGTCAAACGCCGCACAAGAAATGCATAAATTAATATCAAAAGGAAATAATACAATTTGATGTTAACAAATAAGAAGTTTTGTTACTCATTCAGAATATTTCTAATTTCTGATAGGCTTAAATCCCCCGGCTAATTTTTGGCACAAACAAAACAGTCGCCATTCTCAACAATTCTCAACTGATCGATTATAACGTAGTGAGAAGAGCACTGCACAAATGACAATGGAGATAAACAGATTAGAGTTCCGGAAAAACAATTCTCAACTACAATGCGGACCAGTGACTGAAATGCGCTTGATTTATACTCTCTGCGAAACATTGCATAGCTTTAGGACCTACATTGTTTGTAAACTCCTACTCGTGGCTACATGAGCACAGAAAGAGGTGGTCAAACAAAACTGAAGAAAGCCGCCGATTGAACAGAGCTCCAGAACTGAAGAAAGCCGCCAAGTTGACGAAAACCGAGTTGAAGAAAGCCAACAAGAATACAGCATAATTTCAAAACGACCTCCAAATCGAAGCTTGCTCGAAGCCTTCATACAATGTCAAAAGGTTTAATTTACTGCAGAGCTATTCTAACGAATGCCACGATGGCATCAGATACTGCCATCCCTATTAAACAGACGCCCCGGCAAAGAGGTCAAAACCACAGGGCGCCCACACAAACTGTGTGACCGTCCGTATTTTTAAATTTAGAGGAAATGTATGGGAATATCGAAAAGGTTCACTTATCGTAATATTCTGTGATGAATATTCACATATAAGATCAAGATAAACGTGTTTTTACCTGAAAAGCTGTGTGTTGTCGTTCTTGTAGCTGAAAACGGCGAATTTAAGGTTACAGTGTACCTTCGGGGTGTCTCCAGTATAACAGCTCTAGCGTCTTAAGATTACACTTAATATACCTAAACCCAAATATCAAATTAAAGCTTATAGAGCTGGCTATCTAAATATGGAAACCATTTGGTAATAAAATGAATTGTCGAATTTTCTACGACGTCTAAATTCGAACGTCCGAATCTGCTTTAAAACGCTATAACTCAAAGCGATTATTGTATTTTGCTAATTTGATTTGTTCTCGGATTTCCGGACACGAAGCGCTAAAAAAACGAGTCGGCGATTTCCCATATTCAATTGCAGTGAAAAGTTACAAAATATTTTCGAAAAAGGGAGAAAAAATTGGAATGATCGCACGGAAATGGCTCTTGACGAAAAAGTTTTCGGAAATAAGAAATTCGCCGACATTTTTTTGTTGATTATATGTTAGCCTAGCTTCTATCCAAAGTTGAGGAAAATCGAACAAATTTCCTTTGAGTTGTAGCTCTTTAAAGTGTCCCCAACAAGCGAAAAATTAACTTTGAGAAAACAGCGCTTAAAAAAACATATCGCTTCATAAACAAACTCCGCCCACAAAAGTTATACCGTCATTTCTCCGTCAATCTTCACTATTTTTCGATAATTTTTTTTTGGATGAAAGTTCATTCTGTAAACTTTATTTTGACGCCAAAAAAATAAAAAATTCAATAAATTTTCGATCTGAATGTACTCTGTAACCTTAAACGATTTGAAGGGTTTTGCTCAGGTAAACGTCCGATTCAAAACCCGGAGGGGGGACTCCCATATAAAAATGACGGGAGTGCTCGTCGTCGCCTTTAGGGGTCAAAATTTGTAGATTGGTACTGCTTAGGGTACTAAAATCTAAAATGACCACCGTTAGAATTATCGCGGTACCTTTTACGGTATGATCCGAAAAAATATGGATGACATGTGTTGTTTTTATAGAATAGGCCATTTCCGAATTACTTTATGGCTCGTTGTCAAAGCGAGCTTAGATGCAAAACCTTTCATAAGGAAATGAGTTTTATTTGCATTTGAATAAGAACTTATTTCCATATGAAAGGTTTTGCACCTTGCCTCGCTTTGACAACGAGGTGTAACGTAACTCGGAAATGGCCTATTGGTAAAGTCTCTCTTAGGGGTAAAATTATTTTGAGCCACGTCCATCAAACGAGATTCTGGTAGCTTTTAGGGTGTTTTTCGAAAATTTCCGACGAGCACCCCCGTTATTTTTATATGGGAGTCCCTCCCGGGATTCAAAACCCTTCAGATCGCTTAAATTCGCCGTTTTCAGCTACAAGAATGACAACACACAACATTTCAGGTAAAGATACGTTTATCTTGATCTTATATATGAATATTCACCACAAAATATTACCATAAGTGAACCTTTTCGATATTCCCATACATTTCCTCTAAATTTACGAACGGTAACACACTTTGTGTGGTGGCCCTGTGGTCAAAACTAGCAGATAGCTAACACAAATGACTTCGAGACTAAAGTCTGTATCATTTTGCGACGTTTAGAAGGCTTTTAATTCAGTCACCTGGAAATCTCCATATACCCGCTACAAATACAAGAAGCATCATTTTGCGAGCTTAACTATAAAATGCTAAAACACTCGCGAGGGTGTCGCATAGGCTTGTCACTCTTCACCCCACACGCTTGCGTAGGTATTGACATTACTGACACTGTCTATATCACTGTCGCTGCTATCACTCCCAGCATAACTGGAAGAATCCATTTAAATTTACTATTGTCAAACGAGGACTCAGTCAAACAAAGCAATAAAATAAACAAATTATCAAAAAAGTGCCGCTCGCGCCTCAATAGAACGGAATGCGAAATCGTGATGCGAATATGTGAAACAGTAGGTGGTTCTTGTTTTGGTTATCTGTCAACACTCAAAAGACTCTGCCCCAAAATAATCAGTGATCTCTGATCTTCAATAATCTTTTCACACGGCGCTTTAGGTCATTCGAGAATGCGTGAAGCAACCCGGATTAGCACAAAGAGTCAAGTTTACTGATCTCGCTTACTTTAGTCTCTTCTGAGAAACTTGATCGAAATGACGCAAATTTGTTGGATTTCCGGTTTCGAACAGTTAACAAAAGGTTGGAAAAAAATAAAAAAAAATGAACGCTACTGTGCTGCACTGTAAGTTAAAAGTAAGGTAAAGTCTGCGTTTAAGCGCCAAAGTGTATTTCTACCGCATGGGGAGTGTGGAGTGTGGTGTGGTGGAGGGGCGTTTTTTTTTTTTTTTTGGAGGAATCCTCATGTGGGATCCTAACTCGGATCCTAACTCGGATCCTAGCTCGGATCCTAACTCGAGCCGTAGTTTATCCCAAACAATACCCACGCAATGCGTGGACTTTCTTCAGGGAAAACCCCCGGTTCAGACGGATTACCTCAAAAATTTTACGCTAAATTCTGGGATCTTTTAGGCCCTATTTTGCTCGAAATTATAAATTTAGTTTGGAAAATAATTCTCTCAGTGATTCAATGGAAGGAAGCGTGACTAGATTACTTTACAATAAAGATGATAAGAAAAACCTCATAAATTGGTGGCCCGGCCATTTCGCTACTCAATGTTGATTACAAAATTTGTTCAAAAGCTCTAACAGACTTTCAAAAGTGTTACCCTCGATTATTTCAAGAAGATCAAACTTGTTCCGTCCCAGGTAGGATGATTTTTGAGAATTTATTTCTCTTGTATGACACTCTAGATTATATAAATATTACCAAGTATCTTGCTGAATATTGATCAAGAGAAAGCCTTTGACAGGGTAGAAAAACATTGGTAAACTTTTTACCAATGAATGCGAGCACGCTTTTTCATTAAGACCATACTTTATGGTATATGGGTTTTTCGAAACAAAGCAACTTTTCACAATGGCACCGAGAACTCTTGGGCCACTGTAAGGGACATAAGGAATGACATCACAACACAGTTGCAAATTGACCGGGGGGGGTACTTTGCACATTTTTGGGCGGGGGTGTGCCGCTGGGACTCTGAGACCCTTAACCTATACTATACCATTTTAGCTGCATTTTGCAACCTTATTCTAGACTAAACACCGAAAAATCCTACCCTATCCTAGACCTTTTCTAGACTCGCTATTTTGCAGAAACTCATTCACTATCACAGTCTAAGATACCAGGGGTCAGTAAAAATGTCGTACAGCACACCTTACCGATTATTAAATGCCATTTGCCAGTAAACCTCGTCTAGTGTCTCTAGTCTAAATTCTTCATGCAACTGATCAGTTTTGCGGAAAATGATGCCCTATTCCAGACCAAAAATCTGTGATTACTATACCCTATCCCAAACTAAACTGCCTGAAAACCATACCCTTCACAGCGGCACATACCTATATAGCTCATATATAGGAGTACCCCAACCCCCACCCCACCGCGAACAAAAATGTTCTGCTTTGTGGTGTCATCCGAATATTTGTGGAATTCAACAGTCAAAGCTTGTGACTAATAATTTAGGTACTGGCAACTCATCATTCATTACCAGAAATTACTAAAGTAATCATGTGCAAACCAGAAAGGACTTTCAAGTGGACCAAACGACCGGAAATGAATTTTATAAATAATCCCTTATGGACTATACTTTCAAGTGACTGTAAACCGGAACTGACCTTGTATTATTGTAACCCGAAATGACTAGCTTTAACTCAGGATGCCTTGTAACCGGAAATGACTAGCCTCTCAGGATAATATTGTAAACTTTAGGGATTTGTTACTGTCACGTTAGAATGTTATGCGCGACGCGTGACACGCATGCTCATTAGAACTTTATACATTCAACTTTGGAATCGCTCGCATGCTCGTGGCTTTTGGGACTCGAATCTTATGACATGGTATCAGAGAGTAAAACATGGATAGTTTTCAGAAGCCTAGCGCTTTGAGTTTCGACGGAAACACATCAGAAAATTGGCGGAGATTTAAACAACAGTTTGATATCTACATAACTGCTTCGGAAAGCGAAAAGAAAGGCGATGAGGTCAAGATTGCTATATTGTTAAACTTTGCAGGAGAAGACGCCATTGAGGTCTTCAACACATTTCAGTTTGCCGGAGGCGACGAAAAAAAGCTGGACAAAGTCCTTGAGCAATTCGAACAGTACTGTAACCCCAAAAAGAACGTAGTGTTTGAGAGACATCAGTTTTGGCAATTACAGCAGAAAGATTCCGAAACCGTAGATCAGTTCGTGACACGTTTGAAAAACAAGGTAAAATCTTGCGAGTACCCGCCGCCGGTTGATGACATGCTGCGAGACAAGTTCGTGTTTAGTATACGAGATCTACAAGTGAAGGAACGATTACTGAGGGAGGAGAAGCTTACACTGGGAAAAGCAATTTCTATGGCAAGATCGTCCGAGGCTTCCAAAGAACAAATTAAAGCGATGGGCCCAAAGGAGCAAAACATTGAAAATCTGACCGTGAATGAAATTCGAGCAGGTGGCGGTGACAGACAGAAGAAAAATCCTTCGCGTCGACCGAGACCAGGTTCGGGCTCACAAAAAGGAAAGTGCACGTTTTGTGGTTCTTCTCACCCGTGGGGATCTTGCCTTGCTTTCGGCAAAATATGTGATTACTGCCAGAAGAAGGATCATTTTGCGAATGTTTGCCGAAAGAGACTGCGGGATTTTGGCGGGAAAACAGTGCAGGCAGTCGCTGAATCGGAGGGCAGTGATAACGAAGCCGATTTACTGACCTTTGCAGTGGAGTCCAATGATGAATGCTGTTCTCAAGATGAGTGGCACGTCTCACTCAAGATCGCTGATACAAATGTGACTTTTTAAATAGATTCGGGGGCTGATTGTAATGTCATTTCCAAGTCGCTGCTCGATCGACTTCCAGTGGATCCCAAACAGTCCCGCCATTGCAAAGCCAAGCTGAAAGTGTATGACGGACATCGAATCACACCCAGCGGCAAGGTTAGCCTAACTTGCGATTACAGAGGAAAATTCACAGTGATGGACTTCATACTTGTTGAGCAAGATCTACCATCCATTCTTGGACTGACGTCCTGTCTTGATTTGGGCCTGATAAAGAGAATTTACCGCCTTGAAGAAGAGAAACTAGAATCCGAGTATGCAGACGTGTTTGAGGGCCTGGGTGAGATTAAAGGCGTCCAGCACAAAATTCAAATTGATCCCAATGCCACCCCTGTTGTGCACCCTCCCCGTCGGGTTCCTGTGGCCCTTCGTGAGCCTCTTAAAGAGGAGCTTCAGAGAATGGAGAAGCTGGGAGTCATTAAGAAATGTACAGAGCCCACTTCCTGGGTACACAGTCTTGTGGTTGCCAAGAAGAAGAATAACAAGCTCAGAGTGTGCATGGATCCTAGCGACCTCAATCGTGCCGTCAGGCGGGAACACTTTCCCATGCAGACCGTGGAAGATGTGATTAGCAGGATGCCCAGTGCAAAAGTGTTCAGTGTCCTTGATGCTAACCATGGCTTTTGGCAGGTTAAACTAGCCAAGGACAGTAGCAAGCTAGCTACCTTTAACACCCCATATGGCCGGTATAGTTACACACGTTTGCCCTTTGGGATAGCATCGGCCCCAGAGGTGTTCCAGAATGTTATGTCCCATTTGTTTCAGGACATTGAAGGTGTTGAGGTAATTGTGGATGATCTTGTTGTGTGGGGGGAAGATGTGGAGCAGCATGATGAGAGGCTGAGACAGGTGTTGGACCGCTGTCGTGAGCGTAACCTCAAGCTTAACAGGGAGAAATGCCATTTTCGAGTATCCGAAGTTCATTATGTGGGCCACGTGTTGAGTGCAGATGGTGTCAAACCAGACCCTAAGAAAGTTGAAGCAATCCTTGCTATGCCAACCCCAGCCAATCGAGAAGGCTTACAGAGTTTCCTGGGTGTGGTCACCTATTTATCTAAGTTTATCCCAAACATGTCTCAGAAGAGCGCTCCACTCCGCCAGCTACTCCAGAAAGATGTTAAATGGTCCTGGGGACAAGTAGAAGATGACGCATTTACAAGCCTGAAAACTGCAATCTCGTCAGCTCCAGTCCTCAAGTTCTTTGACGCGAAAGAACCAGTGACCCTGTCTGTTGATGCAAGCTCAAAAGGTGTTGGTGCAGTCCTTCTCCAAAATGACCGCCCAGTTGCTTACGCATCCAAAGCCCTGACTCCAAGCCAGGAAAATTATGCGCAGATGGAAAAAGAAATGCTGGCCATTGTCTTTGGCTGTGAACGCTTTCATGATTATTTGTACGGGCAACGAGAGATTACAGTTGAAAGTGATCACAAACCGTTGGAAGCAATCCTGAAGAAGCCCATTCATCAAGCACCCCTCCGTCTTCAAAGGATGATTCTCCGGATCAAGCCTTATGCAGTTAATGTTAAGTACCTACCTGGCAGCCAACTGATTTTAGCTGATACGCTCTCCAGAGCATACTTACCCAGCAAAGCTACAGACCAACCTGATGAATTTGAAATTCATGTCCTGGACTCTGGACAGTTGTCTGAGATGATGTTTTACAAGTTGAAGGACGAGACTAAGAGTGGCCCTGAACTTCAACAGTTGCAGAAAGTTGTCATGAGTGGCTGGCCGCAGACCAAAGTAGAGACACCAGTTGAGACAAGACCTTACTGGAACTACAGAGATGAAATAAGCTGCTATGAGGGTTTAATGTTCAAGGGTGATCGCATAATTGTTCCCCACAGCCTGCGACCCGAAATCCTACAACGCATACATGCCGCTCACTTGGGAATAGAGAAGTGCAAAGCGCGAGCCAGAGGAGCAGTGTTTTGGCCAGGTATCAATAGTGCAATTGACGAGTTGGTATCCAAGTGTAGTACCTGTCAGCAACACCAGCGAAGCAACCAGAGAGAGCCTTTAATTCCTCAAGAGGTCCCTGAGAGACCCTGGGCGACAGTTGCAGCAGACATTTTCTACTATAAAGGGAGAGACTACCTGCTTGTAGTTGACTATTTCTCAAAGTATCCTGAAGTAGCTCGCCTTTCCAGTAAGAATAGTGAAGCAGTTATCTTGGCAATGAAAGATATGTTTGCGCGTCATGGAATCCCTGAGAGGCTAATCGCAGACAACATGCCTTTCAACAGTGCAAATTTTAAGGACTTTGCCAGCAAGTGGGAGATAGAAGTGGTAACCTCAAGTCCACACTACCCAAAGTCTAATGGTCTCGTGGAAAGAAACGTGCAGACCGTTAAGCAATTACTAAGGAAAGCTGATGAGTCCAAACAGGATGCATTCCTCGCGTTATTAGAGTTCCGTAATTCCCCTATCAGCGGAATGGATGAATCCCCAGCAGAACTACTTATGAGTAGAAAGCTTAGAACACGACTGCCAACTTCCAAGAGCCTCCTTGAACCGCAGCCTAGGTCTACTTCTCAGATTCGTCACAATCTGCTGACACGTCAACAACGTCAGAAAGCGTTCTATGACCGTGGCACTCGGCCACTTTCCAAACTACACGAAGGCGAACCTGTGCAAATGAAGCGGGGACGGGATTGGACACCTGCGGTGGTCGTCCAACAACACCAGACTCCTCGTTCGTACATTGTGGTGACCCCAGATGGAACGCTGATTCGTCGAAACCGCTTCCATCTTCAGCCGACCAAGGAAGAGGCATTGCCAGCCCCAAGCCCAGCATGGGTAGCAGTAGCCAGTGATGAGTCAAATCCTTGTATGCAACCAAGCACTGATGCTGGTATCGAAACGCAAGAGATGGAATCACAGCCTGATATCCCGCAAACGAATCAACCCGTCAGAAGAAGTCTACGGGTCCGAAGACCACCACAGCGTCTTATTGAAACTGTATAGTGATACCGTCAAGCTGACTACAATTTTAAACTAAAAGAACCTTTGGGTGATTTTGTACTTACACGCCCAAAACCTTTGGACTGTTAGAACCTTGTTTAATTGTTAGAACCTCGTTTATTTTCGAACTGTCTTAGAAGAGATGTCACATTAGAATGTTATACGTGACGCGTGACACGCATGCTCATTAGAACTTTATACATTGAACTTTGGAATCGCTCGCATGCTCGTGGCTTTTGGGACTCGAATCTTATGACAGTTACTGATAAATAAAACATTTTAAAAGAAAAAAAAACTTTTGTTGCGTTTAGCGGAGAAAACGGTTTGCAAAATCATTTTTCCCTGCTTTTTTCGCGGTTTGCTACTCAAGAGAGGTTTCACATTTCTCAAACAGCGTGCTTTTGTGGAATTTGTGCAGTCTAAATGTAATGTGCAGACGGTCGCGTAATAAGCTTACTGTTTTTGAGAATTGCTAAAATTGAAAAATAGCCTGGTCGTCAATCGTAATTCTAATTTTGCTTGTGCTTCCGACCTTTCACCTAAGTTAAGCTTATCAACATCGTTTCTGTTCAGAGAGCTCCGCTGTTAGGCTAAGCCTATCTATATATATTATGTGTTTTCTTCTATTCATGGTTTAACGTTTGCTGTCCATATCGTATCAAACCAAAGTATATATTCTCACTTTATTCACGCAATCCATTGGTTGGAAATTAAAACGTATTTTATCGAGGACCCTCTTCTGGGGCCGACTAACCTGGACAGCTTCCATTAGTAATCAATACGTCATCGATGGCTGCATCACTGGATCCCCAAGTTCCTGTCCTCCCTTCAAATGTTACCTATAAAGATGAATAAAAAGGTAAAGTATCGTACCATCAAAGTGACCTGTGCGTGATCTTTGTACACGACGACGCAAAATGACCCCCAAATAGTACTAAGTATGACGCGAAATGATCCCCAAGGAATTATAGGAATGGAACGGGATGACGTTTCTGTCCCGAGGATGCCAGAATTACTAAAATAAAGTAAATTAAAGAAATGTTGACTCGAATTGTTCGAAGTGTTCATGTATTTATTAATTTTGAACAATTTATTAAATTAACTCATTTTTAACGAATTTTCAAGAAACTTTCAGTTCTAATTAGAGTTGTATTAAAATCGTGGAAATGGCATAATGTAACCGGTAGCAAGTAACATGTATAGAAGTTATCGCTTCCTGTAGTAGCATTAACATACGTAGTATTCACATTACCGTTTATTGCCTCAATTCTAAAATCAATTTTTGTGGGTATAAAAATCAGATCATTTTGAACTGTAACAAGGACCGAATAAAACTCTCATCCTCTTAAATTAGATCCTATTTTATGAGGTGAACATAAAGAACTGTGAAATTAATTATAAACGCGAAATACGACAGCTAGGCATTTGAAAAACCTGAACCTGTTAACGTGTTGCAACGTTATAACCTGAAGTGTTTTAGTCGTTGTTTTGTCTTTTAGTTCTTTTTCCGTTGCGTTCATCACTTTTGGCGTTTTGTTTTTCTTCCTATTTTAAGATAATAAAGCAATCTTAAAGCAAGCTCCTGGTCATAATCATGAAAACACGAAATTTCAACCGAGACAGTGTCCCTTCATGCTAAAATATTTGTTGCCGTACAAAATATATATACGTACATAGCTGGCAAACAAGGCAAAGCACCGTAAAAAGCACAGCTGTGTTCTTAATACAGACTTCTAGGTGGAGTTTAACCTTTATAATCACCTTCGACACAACAATCACTAAATCAAGATTGAGCGCAGAATCAAGCTTTAGTTTTGATACGGTCACGCCATATCACAGATAAATCGCGATTAGTTATACACCTTATTCCAAAATGGTGGCCAATTTATTATTATTTTATATGCATTTTAATTAGCCTTCTTGGCCTCGACAGCAAGTGCGAAATACAAAGGAATTTTCAAGCGAAAATGAGGCCAAGAGGGCTAATTAAAACGCATATAAAAGAATAATAAATTGGGCGCCATTTTGGAATAAGGTGTATTGTGTTGACCTATCAATCATCTGTCAATCAGTCTAGTGCAACAAACATTTTATCGAAATGCTTGATTTTTCCTCCCTCTTTTGGGTACTTTTTCAGATCCTATGATAATTGCGAAAATTTAAACGTTTAAGAGTGTTTTTTTATTCTTTGACGCAATTTCTCACAAGTTTGGTCCTGAAACAACGAAAACAAAATTTACTGAATATGCATGTTTTGAAACTCCATGAGTTTTGGTGTAATTAGCTTGCCATTTAGTAACAATGCGTGTAAGAACTAGGCAATGCTCTATTGTTCCGAGCATTTCGCTTTCCCCACATAGGATTGTTAAGGTTTTTCTTACGGAGAATACATCAACCTATGGACAACATGTGTTTTTTTTAATAAAATGTACTGGAACTTTATTTTAAAGTGATGTTTCTTTTGTGCTACAAGATTTTATCCAATCGTGAAACTCCAAAACAATGGCCAAGAAAGGCTTCTAATTTTACATGCTTCCCACATAGATTTTCGGCTGCATTGAAACTCAGAATAATTTTCACTGAAAGGGAACCAATTAGTAAACTAGAGAGAAATTAATTCACTACCTGGTTAAGTGATGGTAGATTTTCTTGTTTTTAAGCCAATGAGGAAGACGATTTCAACAATATCACAATTAACACCCTTCTGCATTCCTTGCCGTTATGTTGCCTAGTTCTTAATAGGACCATTACTAAATGTTTTTTTCTAGACAATACAAGATGCACCTGCAGTCTTCAAACGCGTGCTCTTTGTTTAGTGTTGCAACGTGATTGCGTGATTGGTTCGTTAAAAGAGCTTTAGCGTAAAACCTGGTTTTCACCAGTGACATAAGCATAAGCATAACTGCGCGGAAACATAAATCCTGGTTTTCATATATTAGCGACAAAAGCGTTAGCGCAAGCATAAGCAAAACCGAAAGCATACACACAAGCATAAAGATAAGTATAAGCATAACCGAAAGCATAACCACAAGCATAAGCACAAGCATAAAGATAAGCATTAGGCATAACCGAAAGCACAAGCACAAACGTAAGGATAAGCATAACCATAACCGAAAGCATACGCACAAACAAAAGGATAAGCATAAGCATAACCGAAAGCATAAGCAAGAGCATAAGGATAAGCATAACCGAAAGCACAAGCACAAGCATAAGGATAAGCATAAGCATAACCGAAAGCTCAAGCACAAACATAATGATAAGCATAAGCGTAACCGAAAGCATAAGCACAAGCATAAGGGTAAGCGTAAGCATAACCGAAAGCATAAGCACAAACATAAGGATAAGCATAAGCATAACCGAAAGCATCAGCACAAACATAAGGATAAGCATACTAAGGATAGCCGAAAGCATAAGCACAAACATAAGGATAAGCATAAGCATAACCGAAAGCATAAGAACAAACATAAGGATAAGCATAAGCATAACCTAAAGCATCAGCACAAACATAAGGATAAGCATAAGCATAACCGAAAGCATAAGCACAAGCATAAGGATAAGCATAAGCATAACCGAAAGCACAAGCACAAACATAAGGATAAGAATAAGCATAACCGAAAGCATACGCACAAACATAAGGTAAGCATAAGGATAACCGAAAGAACAAGCACGAACGTAAGGATAAGCATTTAAGGATAACCGAAAGCATAAGCACAAACATAAGCATAAGCATAAGCATAACCGAGAGCATAAGCACAAGCATAAGGATAAGCATAAGCATAACCGAAAGCATAAGGATAAGCATAAGCATAACCGAAAGCATAAGCACAAGCATAAGGATAAGCATACTAAGGATAACCGAAAGCATAAGCACAAACATAAGGATAAGCATAAGCATAACCGAAAGCATAAGCACAAGCATAAGGATAAGCATACTAAGGATAACCGAAAGCATAAGCACAAACATATGGATAAGCATAAGCATAACCGAAAGCATCAGCACAAACATAAGGATAAGCATAAGCATAACCGAAAGCGTAAGCACAAACATAAGCATAAGCATGAGAATAACCGAAAGTATAAGCACAAACATAGGGATAAGCATAAGGATAACCGAAAGCATAAGCACAAACATAAGGATAAGCATAAGCATAACCGAAAGCATAAGTACAAACATAGCAGTAGTTATGTAAGGCACTATAGCTCACTTTTTAAAAATTAACGATAAAACACTATAATGTTAACGACTGCCGCTAACATTATAGTGTTTTATCGTTAATTTTTAATTCATGTAACCCACCATAGCGCACTTTTATACTTTATCGATAAATTCACTATAATATAAACGGCTGCCGCTAAATTATGGTGATTTATCGATAACTTTTTTGTAATGAAAACCATCATAGCTCATCATGGCTCATTATCGATAAATCGTTATATTTTAGTGACACATGTAATATTATTGACGAAATGTCGATAATAATTTGTCGTCACTCCATACTATACGGTATATATTTTAATCGATAAAACGCAATAATTTGCCGTCACTCATTAATATCCGTACGGAAACGTCTCGATTCAGTCTTCACCATACGCCGTTTATCGTAACACATCCGAAAGTCTTTTTTCTGGTACTTATTTACAACCTGTTTTGTTAAAGGATCCCGAGTTATCGCTCGTTCGTTTACGATTGTTATTTGTTGCTTTTGACCTTCAATGATCTGTTTCATCGTTTTTTGATTTACATATTGACTATTTTTGTGATTCAGAGTGAAACCTTTGACCTTACATTCCATCTTTCCATCACTTGTACTGTAACTGTATGATTTTGGACCAGAACCGCACCAATTCGTAATATAATGTCCGTTTAACTCATCGGTTAGATCACCGAGGGTGTCGACACCTGTTTCGATACGCTGTCCCCCTTCACGTTCGATATACCAACAACTGTCGGTGTCAAAACCGAGAACCTGATCACCGAGTTTGTCTAACACTTCATACAGCATCATTCTAGCGTGACTGGTTGTGAAGGCAGCAATAAATATGTTTGTGTTATTTCTATTATCAACGAACTGGTCTTTCAAGTTGTAAGTCATTTCAACCATCTCTTCGTTTAAGAATTGAATGTTCAGATCGTCTATGCTTTCATCTAACAAGATCTTGTAAAATTTAGGTGGTTCAGTGACGTACACAGTCTGATTCAAGTTATTACGCTGACCAAACTTTCCCCATAAACTACACAGAGACAACTTTGAGATTGCCCTCCTTCCAGGATTGTACTTAATTTCATCACGCTCGATTCCTAACTTTGATTCTACAATTGACCGGTACTCATCAACAGTTTTATATGTACAACCTTGACCGGTCTTCAGTTCACTCGATCCCATCTTGATTTTCATGAATTTTCTTACATAAGTCTTGAAAAGGTTAGCGGTTTTAGCCTCGAAATGCCACACCTCGTATATGTTTAGTACCTTGTACCCTTTACAAATCGCCACATTCAATTCATTTGTGCACCATGTTCCGATGAATGATCGTTCATTATCTGTATGTGTACATTTCTGAATCTTATTTTCAGGGCACACTCTACAGAGCGGAAATAGCAGCTTTTCAGCCTTATCGCATTTTATTTTTACCGGTAACACAGGGTGATAAAGACCTCTTGGAGGTAAAACTTTACATTTCACAATACCAAACCACTCCTTATCGTACTCTTGAGGAGGATCAAATATCTTTGTAGGATGACCTACTGGATAATCCTTGTAGAATTGTACCGTTGAATATAAACTAACAAAGTCGACATATTTACCTTTCTCACCTTTTTTGAATGTGTAGGTCGGTTTTGTTACATTTGTTCGTCCACCAAAAAATGCGTCCCTAGGATTAAGAGGTCCTACAAATTCCCGACTCCACGTTTTAAGAAATTTACTAAACTTTTTCTCCTTTTTCAGTTCACATTCGTAAACCTTAACCAGTTCATACCCGGCTGCTCTAATTTTATCGTTTTTCGCTACCGTCCTCTTTCTTAGAGTTAACATATCCATCTGATTTTTTGTGTTGATTGTGTCGCATGTATAACACTTCTCACAACCGTGCCAAAAACATCCTTGAAATTCGTAGACCGTATTCCCACAGAAACCATCAACCTTACCGATATCTGATAAAGTTTCTTCACCACCGTTCAGAGCGTGTTTTATGTTAACGCCATCTCTCTGAGAAATCCAATCTAACCATGCGATGCTACTTTTACTGTCACAGGACGAAATAACGGAATTAATTTGTTCTAAAGCCAACTTAAAGATTAACATTTGAGGTATTTAATGAATCTTTAGGTGTTGTACAAAAGACCTGAAATGAACCTTTAATTGAACTTTCAGGGACATATTAAAGTCTTCTTATGAAGCATTTCATGTAAGCTTTAATTTAAGATTAAAGACAACCGAAAGGTTCATTTCATAAACTTTTGAGATGTCCCCTAAATTGTCTTAAAGTCACCTTTAATTGACCTTTAATTTAACCTAAATGTAGATTTATTTAAAGTCACCTTTAATTCACCTTTAATTTGACCTAAATGTTTGGTAGATGTCTTTTAGGTCACCTTTAATTTAACTTTAATGTTTGGTGGTTTTCTTTAGTCACCTTTAATTTTCATTTAATTGTGCTTTTGGTAGTCACATTAAAAGTTATCTTTAATTCACCTTTATTTTCGGTTTAATATTTGATCTAGAGCCATTTTATTGATAATTACATTTGTAATTTTAAATTAAGGCCTGCTTCAGAGCAAACAAAGAAGATGAAAGTTGTATCCTTTCGAATTCTGGTTTACATTTTGTTTCTGTACTTTTTACCCCAAGGACAGTGACAATCAGTTATGGTCATGATTGTTTTGCATGAGACAAGAAGTGTTGTTAAACCAGGATGATGTAAAAATCAGTGTATTTATTATCTCTTTTCTTACTTTAAATTCAACAAATAACAGAAATCAGATTATTTACAGTGAACCAAGCAAATACATGTAGAGCCAATAGTTCAAGCCCCAAATATTACAAATATCCATGTACATTAATACATGTGATAGGACTTATGCATGATGACATCAGACTAGCTGATTTCACCCCTAAGCCTCCCTTTCAAAGTGTAAACATGCAAAAATCTCATGAATGTATTCTCAAAGGAGCAAATCCAAAAATAATACCCACTCAAAAACAACATGCAGTTGGCAAAAGTTTGCAAAGAATTTCTAACAAATGAGGCTTGGTGGTGAATTTTGAGCTGGTGACATCATCATCATGCATAAGGCCTATCATTGTGTTGTTGATCTTGTCTTCTTTGCCCATCCAAGGGACATTACTGGTCTGTGTTGTTGATACACTGATACAAAATGTCAGCATAATGCATATCAAGCTTGATAGACGCAACCTCAAGCTTTTTATGAAAGATAATTATTTCAATCTACTGGTATATGTTGCCATTTGTTTTTGATCCTAAAAAAAAGCTAATAATACCACAACTAATTTTGGTGTTTGTAGTATCATATTATTCTTACATTGCTTACATGAACCAGATTTCACTAAATCATCATTTAGATCAGGTGTACTATAATAATAAATGACAACAAACAAGACATTCTCTGGATTTCAGTAAAACTAGCCAAAACTACTAATAGTACTGTATTCGTTTACAGTCAAAACAAGTCAAGTGCTCCTGCATAGACTGAGTGAATGAATGAATTTATTATTGCAATATTTGATTTCATTACTCAATTCAATAATCCGCTCTTCAAATGAAGAATGCAAAATTCAAAAGCGGTTTCACATGCACTTGTCATGTGAGAATTTTATAAGGTAGGTTTTTCCGATATTTACATAAAATGTACATCAGCCAAGGGTCTTTGTATTTTTCTTTTCGTTTTGTTTTGCCAATTACTTTTTAACCTTCTCAGAATACCAAAGAGCCTTTTCTGTGTTTTAACATTCTGAAGGAAATTTTAAAAAGCTGGTATCAGAACTTAGAAGAGAGAAAAAAACAAATTGCAAATATGGTTGTTTGAATTAATTTTTGCATTCTTCAACTGTAGAGCAGATTATTGAAACAAGTAATGAAATCAAATAAATATTGCAATAATGAATTCATTAATTCACTTTTGCAAACATAAATTGGAGGATTTGTTGAATTTTTAAACACGAAGTTCCGGTACGTATAAAAGGAGCCTGACCTCGCCATTCTCACCTCCAGTCATCAATCAACCATTGAAGAATTAACACCTGGCAAAAAACATGCATCATTACTAAGACCATTGCTAAAACAATCTGGAAAAATTTTATGAAAGTTATATGAGAAGTCTTTATGAACTTCTATTTCTTTTTTTACTTAGGTAAAATCTTGGTTTAATTAGATTTTTGAAGCAAATTATATTTAAAGGATGCACAAGTTAACCACGTTTTGTGACTGAAGGACGCGAAATGGGGGAGGAGCTAAGCCTTTTATACCAGAACTTCATGTTAAAAGCATTAGAAAACTTGGCAGTGGGTTAACGAACAGCCCATTCTTGAAATCCATCAGGGGGCTGTCGTTCTGACAATTCAGGAGCTACGATTTTTTCTAGTGCCCCCTTAGTCAATGATTTCCAGTAATATTTATCAAGCCTCTTCTTCTTTCTCCTCAACCACGTACTTTCCCAGCCAGGTCTCCGTACTTTATATCCAGTAAGCTTTTGATTGTCAGTATCATCATCCTCATATACACTATCTTCACTGCTCATGGCATCTATCACCAGCACCTCAGCTACTTTCCCTTTTTCATGTACATCTGCCCATGGAACCATTTCAAGGGCAGTCAGTCCGTCTGGTCAATTTCTGAAAGTTAATAGTTGATTGCTTAGACACTAAAGCTTGATTTAAAATCAGATGTTTGGACAGGATGAACTGAGTCATGTATATGAATTAAAATAAGAAACATGTAACACAGAAATACAGTTAATCTCTCTGGATGGGCACTCTCATAAGCAGACAGCAAATGTCCCATCTGGTCATTTATTTCCAATTCAAATTCCTGAAGTAATAGAAAGCTTCATGTTAAAGCTAAGTAATGTGCATATTTTTCCACAAGTAAGTTAAGAGTGGATAATTTATGTTCAGGGCTGATAGCAGCACCCAGGTGCCAACTAACTTCTGTCTTTGGATGACAAGCAAATTACTGAGTTTATGCACATAGCATAACTGCTATATATAGTGTATAAGGCACCCTAGATTTATAGTTGGACTCCCTTTGTGCTCCCTTTGATAACTGACTTAGAGCACAGCCTTGATGTTATAGCAAAATAGATAATTAAGTAACTATCCACCACGAAAAAGCTTCTATATACAATGTAGGCAATCTGCAAAGGGCTTCTTATGATCACCCACTCAGACTCATTTCATGAGAACACAAACTGTTGGGAGGATGATGTTTCATTAGCTGTTCCTTTGGATCTTTTGGAAGTTTTACTCATTCAAATGCAAGTTTAATCTTGTTTATTGATTGCTTATCATTAGTTATACTCACTCCTCATCTACAGCTGTAGGTTGAAGCCAGCAGAGTCCTCTTTTTTGGTCAATACCTTATACATTCATTTATTGTCCTCACTGATTTCTGAAAAAATATTAATGGTTTACATGTAAATGTAATTTTTTAATGTGATTAAAAAATAATACCCCGCTCCCCACCAAGCTTCCGTTATATTAATTGAAACTTTTAACCCTCGGAGACATACAGGGATCCCTTCGGTAATCGAACATTTTCAAACTCACAAAAAACATTTTGTCAATTGAACACAATGAAACGTTTGATTATCAAACGGACAGCAATCAAACTCAGTCGAACCAAAATGGAACTTTCAATTACTGAACTCATGGCTGCTATTGAAGGCTTTGAAAAACTCATGTCTACAGCATTCTGGTTAGTCATCATTATTATTTGCATGTTGAACAGCAAAAATCCTTTCAGGATCTCACTACCCTACAAAAAATACCAGGCAGGAACCCCCCCCCCCCCCCCCCCCCTCCACATATAGATAAAAATGTTGCAGTTGAAGTTTTCAGGGTTATTATTATTATTATTATTATTATTATTATTATTATGAACACAGTTTATGCTATAATAGTATAGCTACGCAGAAGGAACTAAAATAAATTAAGTTACAATAAAACCGCCGTTGCGGTAGCTTAATGAATAAATTATGCAAGCACTAATTTTCATCCACGCGCAAAAATATAAACTGTTTAAAAAATAATTCTATAAAAAAGCCAATTTTTCGTCGCACATCAAAATATTTGGGCTTTTTTCGTTGGAAAACTTTATTTTATTTCAATTTATCCACAGAAGAACGAAGAGGTCGCAATCAACTCAAGTATTTTACCCTTGTGCGAGTCTGAATAATTTATGCACCGCGGCATAATTTTGCTCGCAAAAACCGTTAACTCATTTTTAAACTAAAAATACAAGAAGTCACTGTAAAATAATTATTCTACGGACCACTATATTCTCCTGCAAATAATACATTATATCAATGCACGTGTGTAATTTATTTATACCGTGTTCAATTCTTCTACTTACTCTACATGCGGCAGGAACTGCAACAGTCCTTGTTGCACGTCGGAGTCTTGCACGAGGATGACCTCGGGGAGGATTTTCTGGCTCGTTCAAGCGCCGTTCGATTCGCTGTAGTACTTCAGCTTGTGATTTATTCGCTTGATAGTGCTCCTGTCGGAGCTTTGCATTGTCCGCGGCAAGATCACGGTTACTCCTTATGAGCTCTTCCAGAAGAACAACACAATCATCCGACAAGCCCTCTCTTATTCTATCGATTTGTTCTTCCATAGTAAACAAAACCTCCTTAAATGTGAAAGAGTAAATTGCAACGCAGTAAAAAGCTAGTAGACGAAAGGTAGATGACGAAAGCTTGTGTGCTCAGAACGCGACCGTTAAAGCAAGAGGACTTTCGTAAAAGCGCGCGATTTTTTTTATAAATCTGGCCCCCCGATGTTTTGCCTCGTACTGGGTTAGTTATTTATGTATGACACAATGAAATGTCCTGGCGTTACAAATTACTTAATTTAGTCCGAGATGATTGTATTACTTGAATGATCTTGAATGTCATACATAGCGTACTGACCTCGATCTTATTATCGCTGACCAGTTGACCAGTAATACAAAGCTGGTCTTCGAGAGTCTTCGAAGGCATGGTGAATTCTAAATTAATACTAGCTGACTTACAAGACTTCAACATTTGAGATTTGAAAGGTACGTTTGACTTTTTTTTACTATTCGGCAAGTATTTGCCAAGAAGGTAGCTTTACTCGTTGGATATTTTCAGGAATAAACTGTACAATAAGACTTGCTAACTATATTAGACCATATTAAAGTTAAATTTGTCGTCCATGGAATGACAATTCTGTACCATTTTGAGTGGCCACATGAAGTATCAGATTTAAAAATCATTTTGGCTTTATAATTTTCTTGAGGTTTAGAATTGAGAGCTTTAGTTTTCTAGGCTTTTCATGTGAGATCTTAATGCTTGGTACAGTTTACGAGTGGCGGCATTTTGCCAGATCTTTGGATCTCTGTATCATTTTGAGTGGCCACATGAAATATCAGATTTAAAAATGATTTTGGCTTTGTAAATTTTTTTGAGGTTTAGAATTGAGAGCTTTAGTTTTCTAGGCTTTTCATGTGAGATCTTAATGCTTGGTACAGTTTACGAGTGGCGGCATTTTGCCAGATCTTTGAGTCTCTGTACCATTTTGAGTGGCCACATAAAATATCGGATTTAAAAATTATTTTGGCTTTATAAATTTTTTTGAGGTTTAGAATTGAGAGCTTTAGTTTTCTAGGCTTTTCATGTGAGATCTTAATGCTTGGTACAGTTTACGAGTGGCGGCATTTTGCCAGATCTTTGAGTCTCTGTACCATTTTGAGTGGCCACATGAAATATCGGATTTAAAAATGATTTTGTCTTTATAATTTTTTTGAGGTTTAGAATTGAGAGATTTAGTTTTCTAGGCTTTTCATGTGAGATCTTAATGCTTGGTACAGTTTACGAGTGGCGGCATTTTGCCAGATCTTTGAGTCTCTGTACCATTTTAAGTGGCCACATAAAATATCGGATTTAAAAATGATTTTGGCTTTATAAATTTTTTTGAGGTTTAGAATTGAGAGCTTTAGTTTTCTAGGCTTTTCATGTGAGATCTTAATGCTTGGTACAGTTTACGAGTGGCGGCATTTTGCCAGATCTTTGAGTCTCTGTACCATTTTGAGTGGCCACATGAAATATCGGATTTAAAAATGATTTTGTCTTTATAATTTTTTTGAGGTTTAGAATTGAGAGATTTAGTTTTCTAGGCTTTTCATGTGAGATCTTAATGCTTGGTACAGTTTACGAGTGGCGGCATTTTGCCAGATCTTTGAGTCTCTGTACCATTTTGAGTGGCCACATAAAATATCGGATTTAAAAATGATTTTGGCTTTATAATTTTTTTTGAAGTTTAGAATTGAGAGCTTTAGTTTTCTAGGCTTTTCATGTGAGATCTTAATGCTTGGTACAGTTTACGAGTGGCGGCATTTTGCCAGATCTTTGAGTCTCTGTACCATTTTGAGTGGCCACATGAAATATCGGATTTACAAATGATTTTGGCTTTATAATTTTTTTGAAGTTTAGAATTGAGAGACTTAGTTTTCTAGGCTTTTCATGTGAGATCTTAATGCTTGGTACAGTTTACGAGTGCCGGCATTTTGCCAGATCTTTGGGTCTCTGTACCATTTTGAGTGGCCACATGAAATATCAGATTTAAAAATGATTTTGGCTTTATAATTTTTTTTGAAGTTTAGAATTGAGAGCTTTAGTTTTCTAGGCTTTTCATGTGAGATCTTAATGCTTGGTACAGTTTACGAGTGGAGGCATTTTGCCAGATCTTTGAGTCTCTGTACCATTTTGAGTGGCCACATGAAATTTCAGATTTAAAAATGATTTTGGCTTTATAAATGTTTTTGAGGTTTAACATTGAGAGCTTTAGTTTTCTAGGCTTTTCATGTGAGATCTTAATGCTTGGTACGGTTTACGAGTGGCGGCATTTTGCCAGATCTTTGAGTCTCTGTACCATTTTGAGTGGCCACATGAAATATCGGATTTACAAATGATTTTGGCTTTATAATTTTTTTGAAGTTTAGAATTGAGAGACTTAGTTTTCTAGGCTTTTCATGTGAGATCTTAATGCTTGGTACAGTTTACGAGTGGCGGCATTTTGCCAGATCTTTGGGTCTCTGTACCATTTTGAGTGGCCACATGAAATATCAGATTTAAAAATGATTTTGGCTTTATAATTTTTTTTGAAGTTTAGAATTGAGAGCTTTAGTTTTCTAGGCTTTTCATGTGAGATCTTAATGCTTGGTACAGTTTACGAGTGGAGGCATTTTGCCAGATCTTTGAGTCTCTGTACCATTTTGAGTGGCCACATGAAATTTCAGATTTAAAAATGATTTTGGCTTTATAAATGTTTTTGAGGTTTAACATTGAGAGCTTTAGTTTTCTAGGCTTTTCATGTGAGATCTTAATGCTTGGTACAGTTTACGAGTGGTGGCATTTTGCCATATCTTTGGGTCTCTGTACCATTTTGAGTGGCCACTTGACATTAAAAATTAAAAGCAAGCCAGTGACATGATTTTGTTAAATGTTTGAGTTTCTGTGCCTTGTGCAGATTAAAGAAATTAATGCCCTCTTGATACATGTATATTAGTGCTATAAATTGTTAACAATAAACAATTGTGATGTTGTTACTTTTAGGACAAATGTGACTCAAGCAAGAGAATCCACAGTTACTTGGCCACTTTACATCAGTAAAATCTAATGACTTGGGAGAAATGAATATTTATTTACAATGGACATTTCATGTGGAATGTATTTATTAACTTTGCACAAGGCTGTTTGTTCTTCATATGAAAAATTATAAGGAGCTCAAAAGCTCCCAATTATGAAATCCAGGGTGGTCAGTTCAGTTTTTGCGAACAGTAAGGGCTGGTTATTTTTTACAAAGTTTAGACAGTGTTCAACAAAACTGTGGTCTAAACTGATCCTAATAGTTAAACGATGTTTACTGTAATCAGTGTCAAGAAATCATATGCAGCATAGACAAGAAAAATCATGATTATTTTTTTGTATTTTGTATTAAACCACTGTCTAATGCTGTGTTCACACCACCATCGATACATGTTTATAGTAAACATATTTCAATGATAAATGTTAATATAACTGTTGACATTTGTTGTTTATTTTAAAACGCAATTCATGCCTGGTTCTAGAAAGAACATAATTATTTCGATCATGATCCCTGCAATGTTCCTTTTGATGTAAACACTTTTGTATAGTGAAACGTGTTTCATTCCCGATAAGGCTAAATGTGTTTTACCCTGGTGTGAACACAACATAAGTTAGACTTCATTTAAATAACCAGGTCCAGCACTGAATTGCTCTACAAATCTAGGTTAAAGATTAGGTAGAAAATTATAATAGCCAGTGATGTTTCAATAAACAGTTATGTCCAGGATTGCAGATAATTAGATGCATGGCAAATTTAATAAGCGTCACAAAGTGTCCTCTTGCTCTTCTACTCAACTTCAACATCACTTGTTTTCAAAAATACAGACAAAAAACGTCACGAATTTTCCCCTAAATTCTGCTCTTTAAGTAAAGATAAACAGGTGCGTTTACCCTAACCTAAAAATAACACATAACACTAATGCTTACCTTACATTTTAAAAAAGATGGTAAACACTTAGACTTAACGGGACACTTCGTGTTGGATATCAAAATTTGCCATGCATCTAATTATCTGCAATCCTGGACATAAGTGTCAATAAAAGGCATTTTTATAAATTAACAACAGTACATGGATTTAATGAAATAAGGAATCTAGAGCAGACGGCTACTTGAAATCTTAAGGAAACCCGTGTTAGTCAAGCCACCTTTTCAATTCCTAGCAATATCATTAGAGTTTCACTTTTTGTGTATGTTTATTATACGAGTTCTGTATTACAAGGGGTCCATGAGGGAGTCAATCATAATGGTCCGAGTGCACTTTGACTAGCGATCATGCATCATGTCGGTTGGAAGTTCAACCAATTGAGACTGATGTTTATAAGTGTACATTCCTGATTATTGGTGAAACCGCTATATGTTTTTGTCCCCCCCCCCCCCAGCTCAAGTTCAACCGAGGCAAATCTGGAAAAGATCCTTTGAACTGGCATAAACGAAGAAGGTCCGCCCACGTAGAACTCTGAATTGCGCGAAGTTTAGATGTTGTATCTTTTTCTTTGATGTCTTTCAAAGGTTGAACGTGATACGAGATCATCGCAATGAGGGCAATATAAATAACCATTAGCTTCATCGCGCTCCATGATAGAATGGTAAATCCGAGACTCGCCGAGACGCCGAGACCCTTGTTTCAAAATCCGAGACCGAGACCGCAGCTACGTTACAAAATCCGAGCCCGAGACCCAATGCGGGAAAAAACCGAGCGCGAGACTTAGTGCCAAAAATATCCGATTCACCTATCAAACAACAAACAAGGATGAAGAATGAGAATGCTTGACAAAAGTATGCGAGACTCCGAGACCTCGAGGAAAAAAATCCGAGACTCCGAGACAGAAAAAGCACCAGCCAAACGAGACTTTGAGACTTAAAACAAAAACTGCCGAGATTTCGAGACCGGACCAAAATTTTCCGAGACCCACGATTCGCCACCCCTCATGATATCTCAATACGATGAAATACCCGGCGGCAAATGCAAGTCGATGGTATTTGCTTTGATTTAAATTAAACCCGCCACCAAAAATTAATCAGCTTTACCTATAGTATATATATACGGCTCGCACTATCAGTTGTACTGCCGCACCGAGCATTCTCCAGATTTAGACACCTGAGGTTAAAGGTCCCTAAAGGTTAACAAAGAGCCATTAAAGATCAAGTTACCTTTACTAGCTTTAATGTTCTAATTAAAGATAACAAAGGATCAAGTTTAAATTTAACTTGACTTTAATCCCAAATTAAAGGCGTCAAAATCTTAGAGTTTATTTTCATTATTTTGGATAAAGAAAAAGACCACTAAAAGGATGCCTAAAGATTGGTGTTCTTAAAGTTTAACATAAGGGTAATGAAAGATTCATTAAAGGTCGATTTAACCTTTTGGAACTTTAATGTCACAATTAAAGGTAATTAAAGATCAAGTTAACCTTTTGGTTAGCTTTAATTTTTTCCTAATGACACCAAAATCTAAAGATCCGTCCTGTGTGTAGGTCTCTCCACGTGTAATTTCCTTTACAACACCGATCGTTTCACAACGCATGTGGTTACTTCTGTAGATGGTCATGCATACAGATGCGATGGTTATATATTAAAGAGGGTCGATGTTACCTAACTCGATATACTGTTCTCGAAAAATCAACATACCTCTTCTGAGGATGTCTACATCACTATCACAGTACTCTCTCAGCTCCTTCTTCATGTCAAACACATAGTTTTCATCAACCCGCGCTTGGTACCATTTTAGGAATTCCTTTCTTTCTGAAGATTTCATCTGATCATAACAATAGTATTTCTTACTAGGAATCGGTCCTACATAGTTTTGGTTACACTTTTTGTTGAATAAATGTGGAAAATACCCTTTTTTCAACTCTGTCAAACCAAATGTCTTTGGGAATGATGATAGTGGACCAGCGATAAAGTTCAAAGAATCAATAAATCTAGCACCCTCAGCCTTCATAGACATAATCTTTGTTCCGTTGTAAATAATATCGGGTTTCACTCTGTTCTCTATGCACCAATTTCGAATAAACTGAGCATCGTAACTTTTTGCATTGTGAGCTATGAAGGTATACCCTTCATACTCCTTGGTAAAACTAAATTTACAAAATTCGTCGAGCGTTTCAAATGAATTTTTATTTCCATAAAAATCGTGACAGACGACTAAATTGACCTCATGAACACCGGTCTCCTGAACTGCTTCGAAATCATAGAACATGTATTTATCAGTTCTTGTCTGACAAGAATAACACATATTTTCAGGACTACATCCGTAACCTTGACATTTTCCACCCTTACATCTCGTTTTAGACATGTAACAAAGATGTTCATGCATATCACAGTACTTCCCACAATTATTACACTCCGAATATCCGCAGATGTGATTCTTTAGGTCACAAGTTTCAGAAGATGTAATTGTACGCTCGCATTTCAAACATTTACCTACTTTTTTTTTACACACAGTATCGTTTTTAATCCCTAAGGATCGTTCACGTAGATGCTCCAGAAAACAATCTACTCCAAAGAAAGACCTATTGCACTTATCACATGGAATTGGTGGTTTAGAGCACTTTTTCACTCCGTGTGGAAAGTACTTGAAGCATGCTGTACACTTTGCGGGGCATCTATGACAATCGCGTTTTGTATACGGCTTTTTACAGGTGTGACAATAATAATCTTTACTCAAGAACGCTGGCATACTTGTGATAACGTCGAAGTGGTTTTTGTTTTTGTAAAGGTATATCATCTGTCCATCGTACTCATTTTCAGTAGTGAAAATCAGATCATTGAACTGATCACCGTCTACAATGTTTATCTGAATCTAAAGATGTCCCGCGAATCTCTTTACATCTTCGATGGTTGAACCCGTGTCCTCATTAATTTCAACTCCAGCTTTTTTTATGAAGTTTGATAGCTTCGTCTTTCTGCAGTTTTCTCGACTTATTGAACCCATTTTTCAACTGAGATGTTGTCCATCTACATCTATTTATGTTTGCACGAGCCGTCACTATTGCTTGTGCAAGACAGATTGAGTCATTATTTTTGATTGTGATTATACTCTTTTTATCGCTGGCATTTAATTTTGTTACACGTAATCGACCCTTACCCCGGGGAACCTTTATCGGCTGAATTTCTATTTTGACCTCGGGGAGCGGTACATCCTTGTATTCAATGAATCTAGCTATCTCTTCGACGAGATCCGTCCCAAGCTGATCTGTGATTGTGATTCGTTTTGTACTGACCGGTTTATGCCAACTCGTATGACTAAGTATCCATCGAATCTTGTCACCGTTTTGTAACCCTCTCTCTTTTATTACTCTGAGCCCTATTTCTAACAGTAATTTATCAATATCGAATATTTCACGAGGGTTTACTATTTTAACTTTGAATATGTCGAAAAACGATTTGAACTTGTTACTTGTATTCTCACCTATCTTGATTATCTCATATGGTAATCTGTAATTATCGATCTTTTTCAAAACTTGGTTTAGTTTTTCTTGTAAGAACAGTGCGCCACGTTTGTTTTGTGCACGGTTGATTTTCTTTGTTAGACGGGCAGCCTCCCTCTTTAGTTTCTTTTGTCTCTTCTTATTATTTGTCGAAATTTGTTCATCTTCAAATTTTTCAGATCTATTTTCATTACTATCTACGGTCTTCTCTTTCTTTGTTTTACGGGTCTTTTGTCACTTCTTTTGTCGTTTAACATATATGTGTTTTGATTGATGATCTTCTTCTTTACGGTCTAGGGGTTGTGGAGAGGGCTGTCTTTTTTTCCTTCTTCGGGACGGTGATGGAGAGGGTTGTCCTTTTCTTCTTCGAGACGGTTGTGGTGAAGGTTCATCTATAAAATTAACGATACCGCGTGGTGGGGGAGGTGTTGGTGCTCGCCTGCTCACAAATGGAGTATTTATACTACTTCCGATAAGGTTGATCAGCTCCGCCTTCCTCAAGCGTGAATAACCTTTCAATCCATTTTCCCGCGCAATTGTCCTAAGCTGTTGAAGAGTTTGTGAATCCATCTTAATTGAATCATACTCAATTTTTTTTTAATACCATTTTTAATTTTCATTTCACGTTCATGAAATAAAAAGAAGAGATCTTCACCGCAGATCTTTCAGATCTTTTAGATCTACCCAAGAGTTGAATTTATCGCTATACCCGCTCCACTTCACTAACGCTTTACCTTTTCGAGCATCTCGTCGAATCACTTTCTCAATACGAAAGATGGCCTGCTTAGCCTTCTGCAGCTCTTCCTTATAGAAAGAACCCGTTATCTCCTCACCAAGCTCATCTTTCAGTTTATAAGTTATAGGGTTAGTGTATTGAATCTTATCAATAGTGAAAATCTCTTCAGTCCAATTTGGTGTGTAACCTTTATCGAAAACAAGGTGTTTGTATTTTGATATTCGAACTTTATCCCCAACTTTAAATTTCGATCGTCGAGGTTGTGTACGTTTCACCTTACCGTACAGATTTAAGTAAACAGCACTTTCGTTCTTTTTCTTCGACGCTTCCACAGGTGTCATACCGATGCTTCGGTGTTTTGAATTATTGTATTCTGCCACAAGCCTCGGCAACGCGTCAAGATATTTTGTATTGTTTTGAACGGTAAATTGTTTAAACATTTTCCCTTTTATCGTACGGTTCCATCTTTCACAAACACTAGATTTTTCTTCATTCTCTGTCGAACATAGATGTATCTTATTTTTATCCAACAGTTCTTTCATATTCTTATTGTAATACTCTTTACCCATATCCACCCACAGCATTTTCGGTTTTCTTCCTTTCTTGAATAGCGATTTGAACGCTTCTGCGACACTCTCTCCCTTTTTATTCTTCAACGGTACAATCCAACCGTATTTACTGAAAACATCTAACACCATGAGAAGATATCGATATCCCTTATTCCACCTGCTTAATTTCTGCATCTCGACAAGGTCGGAGCACCATATCTCATCGATACCGTTTACAATAACACGCCGCCGAGTAAACTTTCGTCTTATGGGTTTATGCAACTCATCTGCAAGCTTTTCTTGCCACGTCTCTACGTTTCTACTACTCGGCGGCCTTATCCGTTTCCCAACCCAAGTTTTTGTTTTACGTCGATAGTATTTCTAGCTAACCAGTGACCCCATTGTCGATCGTTATAGGGCACGCTATCCAAGGCTTTCACCATTTTTCTATCCGCTTCATTTTTACATTTTCGCGGGTTTGGCTTATTTGCGCATACAGAATAATCGACGTCATGCTGCATCGCTATGGCATCCGTTGTACCCGTCGGTTGTTCGTAGATCTCCAGTATTTTACCTGTTTCCGGATCATAGCGGAGCACTCGCCGAGCCGAAGGCTCGGCTGCGCAGCCCCATACTCATAGAACCGTCCCGTCATTTTTTCATGGTCATGGCTAGCGGAATGTTTCGCGGGCGCGTCGGTCCGTGTGCACGTCTGTCCACCGATGATGACGTATATGAAGAGAGAGGAACTGGGAACGAACGGACCCTAAAACTCGCGAACGTTCTGAATATGACGGCGAACAACCTTTGCCGAAGAGGAAAAACACTGGATATCGGACTAACAAACAAAAACAGAAAAGCAAGTAACTGTCTAAATGTGATTTGCAAAAATTGCTTAGTTAAGCCTATGTAATTTTACCAGAAGAATTTTCTCCAAGTTTTTACATTCAGAGCTAAATTCACATCTTTGAATATCCGTGGTTTTGGCAATGAAGCCAAACAACGCTCTGTTTTTGATTTTGCGAAAAATTGCCGTTCTGATTTTATTTGTTTACAAGAAACTTTAGCGACAAGTCAAAATGCGATAAATTCTCTGACAGCTAAATGGCGCGGTAAAAGATTCTGGTCGCCCGCTCTTGGTAACAAGGCGGCGTTGCCATTCTTGTAGCTGAAAATACTGATTTCAAATGTTTACAATGGAAAAAAAAACATTCTTCTGGTAGAATTGTTAGTGTTTTAACTGAACTCGACGACACCAAAATTAATTTGGTTAATACTTATGCACCCACGAATCCAAGTGAACGTAAATGCTTTTATGATACAATTCATGAATATTTTTTCAGAACTCTTTTAAAATTATTGCTGGCGATTTTAACTGCATTGAAAATGTTTCTGATAAGTTTGGAGGAAATCTTACAATTTCCACGGAGTTGAAAGTTCTGCACAAGTGTTCATCGTTTATTGATATCTGGCGCAAAAAAAAACACGGCCGACTGAAAAATACAAAGCACATGGTTTAACGCGGATAAAACTATCGCTACACGTTTGGATAATTTTTTATTGCTCAGGACTTGTATGATTCCTTTCTAAAATGTGAAATTTTGCCATGTGTTTTTTCCGATCATGATTCTGTTGATTTATCCGCAATTTGCATTTCCCGTGGACCAGGACTTTGGAGGCTAAATTTAGAATTTAATATTTACGATATGATCTCAGAAATTATTAAGAAACATGTATTGTACCGGAAAGCATTTCATTCCATTCAAGCTTGGTGGGATTTTCTTAAAGAATCTATAACATTAGTTGCTATAGATTTTGGTCGAAGTAAACAACGCATATTTAATCGCGATAAGGCCACGCAACTATAATTTCTTTGATCGAAGCAAAACGGGCTCTTATTTAAGGAGATAACTTAGCAAAAACCACCACAGAAACGCTCGAAAGAGAAATTCGAGCCGTTAATTTATCCCAAATGAGAGGAATCCAAATTCGTAGCAGAGTCAAATGGCTTGAAGAAGGTGAAAAACCTAGCAAATTATTTTTTTACGCTCGAAGCAACACGGCTCAGAAAAATACTGTTCATTCTATTTATAACTCCGGCGGTGTTAAAGTCTTTTAACAAGACTCCGGCTCATTTCGATTTTTACCGTAATTTGTACTCGCAAGAACCTGTTAATTGAAGAGTCCAAACCGAATTTTTGAACAAACTTCAAAACAGATTAGAGCGAAATTTTATCCTGCGAAGAATCAGTTTTATCTTTGGCTAAAATTACCCACGCAATGCGTGGACTTTCTTCAGGGAAACCCCCCGGTTCAGACGGATTACTTCAAGAATTTTACGCTAAATTCTGGAATCTTTTTTACCTTATTAATAGTTTGGAAAACAATTCTTTCAGTGATTCAATGCAAGGAGGCGTGACTAGGTTACTTTATAAGAAAGATGATAGGAAAAACCTAAAAAATTGGTGACCCCGCCATTTCGCTACTCGATGTTGATTACAAAATTTGTTCAAAAGCTCTTACAAAATGACTTTCAAAAGTGTTACCCTCGATTATTCAAGAAGATCAAACTTGTTCCGTCCCAGGTAGGACGATTTTTGAGAATTTATTTATTTCTCTTGCGTGACACTCACTGTCAAGCAAATATAAAAATTATAGCTAATCGTTTTTTGACCAAAGAAATTCCACTCAAGTCGGGGGTGAGGCAGGGAGATCCCCAGTCTCCACTTTTGTACATTTTATGCGCAGATGTTTTGGCTACCAGTGTAAGAAAGGATGATACTATTGAAGGTTTTCTCCTTCCAGAAGCCTGAGGAAAGCGTTTTAAAATTCGCCAATATGCGGATGACTCCACATGTTTTGTGAAGTACATTTTTTTTTCTTTAGACAAATTGTTTACCTCACTTCACAAATACGAGACAGGTACAGGGACTAAATCAAATGCCATGAGGTTAGGAGCTTGGTGCTCATATCCGGACAATCCTTATGGCCTGACGTTGGTGTCAAGAATGCGAATCTTGGGTGTCTGGTCTAGCAATGGTAATGCAAATTTGAAACCGGATAACTGGTTACCACGCCTTTCCAAGCTAGATTAAAATTTGAACCTGTTGAAGGGTGTGGGGTGTTTTCACTCCCACCCTATCGGCACTACTCAACACTACTAGATTTTTAGTTAATGTTAATACTATTTTCTTTTACCTATGGACTTCTGCTTACGATGAGACTGACATGCGAGCGCGTTTTTTTCATTAAGACCATACTTATGGTATATGGGTTTTCCGAAATAAGGCAACTTTCCACAATGGCACCGAGAACTCTCGGGCCACCGTAAGGGACATAAGGAATGACATCACAACACAGTTGCAAATTTATTTCTCCCGAATGACCGAACAGAAATTTTCTGCTTTGTGGTGTCATCCGAATATTTGTGAAGCTTGTGACTCATAATTGAGCTACTGGCAACTCATCATTTCCAAATCAGTTTTTCGGGTAATGTTCCAGACGCAACAGATGTACCGCGTATTTTATTCGGAAATTAGTCATACTAGTTATTCTAGACCGAGAAAATGTTGTTTTGTGAGCTATTGTGTAATTTGTGCAGTCTAAATGTACTGTGCAGACGGTCGTGTTATACGCTTACTGTTTTTGAGAATTGCTAAAAATTGAAAAATAGTCTGGTCGTCAATCTTAATTCTAATTTTTCTTGTGCTTCCGACCTTTCACCTAAGTTAAGCTTATCATTATCGTTTCTGTTCAGAGAGCTCCGCTGTTAGGCTAAGCCTATGTATATATATTATTTTAGTTGTGTATCTATGTCATTGTATGGTCCTGTGTATTTATGTCCGGGTAATGTCCATCCTCCTTTTGGTTTAGCTAACCGATCATTTTATGAATATAGACACCGCTACCGTGGTGAAGCGGATCGAGTCTTTTCGATAAGTCTCCTGTGAAACTGTCCAAAGCCTGATCTATATACTTATTAGCGGCTGATTTAATCTTTTTCTTTACAAAGTCTGATTCGATGGCTTTTGACGCACCTATTCGTCCTAAATTGTAAAGACCTTTCATACCAGCTTTCATAGCTATATCTCCAAGACTATGACTGTCTTCTACATCAAAAAAGCCCCCACCTTGTGGGGGCTGAACTAGTTTTCCGAACTCTTAACGAAACGGGTTTTCTTGATTCCACAATTAGCGCACTTACACCAATAATAAGGTCTGCCGTTGGTGGCTATCTCATAACCGGATGGTTCAACGTTGTTTGTTTTTTTCCTTAACACAATATATTTTTTGTGCTAGTGCTTCCATTTTATTATACGATCTGTATAATAAAAATTTCTAATTTTAAATACGTCAGATTCAATAAAATATTTTTTAATAAATTTTTCATTATAGTTTTGATTATCAATTTTGAATTTACTTAAGCAATCATAAAATGATTTTTTATAAATATTATCAAGAAAATATAAACAATAATAACCGCATCTTACTGATTTTATAGCTTGAAACGGGTAACCGATCTTATATTGATATTCCACACGTAAGTTATTAGCATAATCAATGAAATCTTGTGGTGGTGGTAAACAAAATGAATCAAAATAATATATGAGATTTTTATTTTTTACAAATGTTGCTACTCAATGTGTACCTTTCCCTATCTTATCATCAAGATTAATTATACAACAACCTGTTTTATGTATATGATTTACCGTTTGATCTCTCGAAAAAATACCTTTGAAATCAGTATTTTTAAGTAATTTGTCCATTCAAGGAGGTCAAAATTACTTAGCGGTATATCTTTAAATTTGGGTTTTTTTCACCTCATGATTTGTAAAAAGGTGGAGGATATAAATTACCAGGTTTTGGACTTACCGCTAATCCGTTTCCACCAACGGGTTTTGGTACTTGTAATCCTCCGCCATCTCTTGGACTTACCGCTAACCCTTTTCCAAAAAGTTTTGAAGCTAATTCGATAGCCATAGGAATTCCGATTGCAACAAGTGTTGCTAAAAATCCTCCATTTATCTGTCTTTTAGTAGGTTTAAATGTTATACCGCTACCACTTTGCATACCTTTTTTCAATAAATTTATTTGTCCTTGTGTTAATTCTTTTAATTTTGCAAGTTGAGGAAGAAAATTAAACGGTATCGTAATTCCTTTACCAAAAATCTTATCGATACAGAGACTTCCCAAAGCGCTTAGCGCTCCTGGAGCTAAATGAGGTACTACTTTTGTAGCTGCTTTTGTAGCAAAAGGTAACTTTGTACCGAGTGATAACAAAGAAGTCCACAAACTTCCACCTTTTATTATCGCTTTACGAATCTGTGTTTTAGATATTTTGATATCGGTACAGGTACCGTTTTTTTAGCGCTTTATTAATCTTATTAATCTGGGTTTTTGTCAACATCAACTCGTCTGTCCCTTTTAAATTATTCTTACTTAACCTTATCGTAATTTCTGAATTATCGTCATATGCTTTTTTTAACTTTTGTAATTGTCCTTGAGACAAATTTAATCCATATGCATAATACGTTGTTGCCATTTTTATTTTATATAATATAATTTTAATTAGATTTACGCTTTTATTAATAATTTTCCAGATGATGTGTATAACTCTATTTCTTTTTCATGTAAAACTAAAGCATTTAATCTATAATTTGTTGGATTTGCTCCGTTTAATTCATAATTAAAAGTAAGTGAAACTACACCATCTTTTACATCTTCTTCTTGGTTTCTAAGATTAAAGTATATAATTCCAAAAAGATTTCTGAAATTTGCTCGGTCTATTATTGTTCCGCTTAAAAAGTCGTTGTAAGCGGAACTGTAGGATAACAAAGCTCTGTAAAGTCTTGACTCCTCATCTGATGTCAATTCTAATTGAGGATATTGGATGCTATTATTTATTACCAAATGTGCTCTAGAAAAATATCGATTATTTGCTCCAATTCTAAATGTTTTGAAAGTAAATATATTTTGTTCCTGATTACTATAACTTGCTTCGGGAACAACCCAAATGAAAACATGTCTCGGTCTCCTAATACCTGTACTTATTCGAAAGGAGCTATTTATAGAGTTTGTTTGTAATATTTCGGTATGTTCTCTCAAATAAGTCCATTTTTTAGGTTTTAAATAATTTTCAAGATATTGTTTCATACCTAAGCCATTAAAAATAATTTTTGGACACCACAATCTTAATTTTGTTAGAATTACTTTACTATCTGGAGCAGCATTTTTTCTGAAAATTATATTGTTGTCGTTTTCAAGTTCTATAAGAAGATTTGTCTTAATATTTGGGTGAAGATTATTTTTGAAAGCTGCAAAATAACTGTATAAATTTAGAGGAATCGATATTTTGTTAACAGCTGCAGCATCTGTTAAAATTTTTTCTTCTAGCAAAACCTTCGTTATATAGCGCTTGAGCCGGTTGTGCTTCTGTTGTTCCTGTGGATGAATCTAAATATAAAAATTGATCTTTACCGATCGTATCTGCATAACTTTTTGTATATTTTAAGAGGGAAAGTACGTTTGATGTTTCATTAGCTCTTGAGTTATTATAAACTGTTATACCGTTGCATTCAACTTGTATCTGTTTTATAAATGTATGGCCATTAGTTGTAGTACAATCTTGATTGCCATTATTTGGTCCTGCTGTTATACCGGTTGCACTATCAGCAAGTGTAACAAGTTTGAAATCTACTTCCAAATATGCATTATACCAATCGATCGGATTTGCTTCTGATGAATTAACAACAGTGAATCGATAATTATCCTTAACCTGTCTATTATTATTTGCGACATTATCGATTAGCGGTGTTTCCAAATCGAAGGCCACGTATTCATATCGTTTGACCAATTCTGGATTTCTAAAACTCATTCTTATTATGAATTATAATAAGAAGAAATTATTTTTTAAAATTAAATCAAATCATTTACGATGTTTCTAATATATTGATATTTGTCTTCTTCTTTCTTCTCCTTCTTACAGTTTTCTTCTTTTAAAAATTTAATAATTTCAACACCTTTTGTTTCACCTGATATTCGTGGTGGCTCTTTTTTACCTTTAGATGAAAACCTGTCATACATTTTTTCACCAAGAACTTCACCAGTTTTTTCTCCAACCTTTTCAGCGCCTTTTTCAATAAGTTTTTCTGCTGCTTTACTGGCTAATTTACTCGCTGTTTTTCCTGTTAATTTGGAACCGATTTTTGTAAATATGTCAAAGAAACCGCTACCGCTACACTCTGTAGAGTGATCTACGGAGTTAATATAAGAAATTTCTCCTGTATCAAAATTTCTAATCCTTCCTTGTTCTTCCATTTATATAAATTATAAATAAAATTATACTTCTTTTAACACTACAGTTATGGAAATATCGATATCATTCAGATCAACATTTCTAACTTCATCATCAGTTAAGTAAAATGTTACTTCAGATATATCTCTTTTATTAATCTTATGCCACAAATAATTCACTCTTGGGTAGATTTTAAAAGGTAAAGACCTTGTTTTTGTATTTGTTGAGAACGTGAAAAAAGTATTGCTTCGCTTTCCTGAAACGATCGAATCGCTCAACAAACTACATTTTAAGTAAAGAATATCGACGCTGTTACTGATATTAGGGAAATTTTTCCCATAACCGCTGCTCGTTAAAACTTTCGATTCGAATCCGAGTAAAATATTAAAATTTCCACTCGAACTAAAATCGATGTGATAATTTTCATTTAGTTGAATAAATACCTTGTAAGTTGTAAGATTAAATAATACGCTAATTCCATATTCGTCCGTGTTGGGTATTTTTCCAATCGTTTTTTGGATAAAATCAATTATATCTTCGTAATCATAAATCCCTGATGGAAAAGTAATTGCTTCATATGTTTTACCTTTATCTTTTGATATTTTTAGTTTGTCGTTATCATATTGAGGGCGAATGTTGTGCCAACTCGCAGTCATACTAAGATGATCCAATGCTAAATAACATTCTTTATTATCGTCCAATCTCAACTCAGGAGTAAACCTTACAGTAAAATTTCCTGGTTTATTATCTGGATTTTGTTTTCTTGCATCTATAGATTTGAAAACTAGCGCTCTGTTAACATCCATTTTATTTACATAATATATTTTTTATATAATTTTTCATGAATTGTTTTATCTATTGCTCCTATTCTTAACAATTCATCATTTATTTGTGATAAATCATTTTTCAAAACAGGAGAATTATTACCAGCAGCCATTGAACCGATTATTATGTTCATTCTGTCTGCCAATCGGTTCGGTTCAATATAATAAACTATACTTGAACCGACCATTTTCGATTTACCAGATGATTTATGAGGAGGTAAATTACTCAACATATTTAAATCGTCAAAAACTTTTATAGCGTTCATACTATATTTTGTTTTAGGATTATATCTTTTCGTTAGTAAATTAATCAGAGATTTATCAACATCAGCTTGATAAATTAATTTTCCACCACGATAAGCGTTTAATTTCAGATCGTTCATTAATTTAGGTATGTCGATCAATAGTCCTCCATATTGATTATTTTTTTGAATTTTATAAGCATTTCGTCTTGGTTGTTTGTACTTACGCACCCCTTCACCTTGTTTTTGTTTTTGTTTTGTATATTGCGGTAAAATTTTTATATTCTTAATCGTTGTTAAATATCTGTCTAATATATCTGTTGTTCTTTCATATATTTTCAGATCATAATCGAGTTTTTGTTTATCTTCTTCTGTCTTTGGTTTTCTCCTTTTCAAACCACCTATTTTTATTCCGACACTTCTGTTTTCATCTTTAGCTTCATTATAAGTTGCAGATAACTCGTCTTCATTCATTTTAAGTAGCTCATTAGGTTTATGAAAAGTTTCTTTTAAAAATTCTAATTCGCTTTCTGTGAACATCTTATTTGGTTCAGCAGTTATTATTTCGCCCTTCGGTGGTGCAGGTATTGGTAGCGGTATAAGTGGTTGGCCACCGTCATCACCGCCAGGAAATGGTAATTCTTTATTCAATGTTAAAATATCTTTATTGGTTTCAACCAAATTTTTGAAACCGCTGGTCAAAGCCAATTGATTTTCTTTTAATTGCTGAATTACTTTGTCCTGTTTTTCATCTGTTTTTTCTGCTCTTCAATTAACGGTTCTCTCAGAGTTTTAAAATAATCACTCATCGCAACATCGCGAACTTGTTCTTTATTTTTAACCTCATTCTTTACTTCAGTAACTGCTTTAGCAATTTTAAAGCCTTCAAATTCTGAATCTGCATAATTTTTAATCTTATCAATATCCATAATTTATTAAAATAGATTATTTAATTTATCTGTAAAATAAACATTTAAGTTATTTTTAAATATATGTAAAATATCTGTAAAATAAACATTTAAGTTTAAAATGTTTATCTACCTTATTAAATAAAGAATATGAAAATACCAAATTATGATGTGATAAAAAATAACGATAATAATCGTTCACTAAATGATTTTTTTAATGAAGATTTTCGTATGTTAATAACAGGTCAAACTCGATGTGGAAAAACAAACACCTTAATGCATATTCTTAGAAAACCGCTCATTTATTATGATAAGATTTATCTATACTCACCAAATCAACATCAGGATAAAATTCAAGACTTGCAAAAATTAATGGAAAACGCTAGTCAAAGAGTTGGATATGATATTTTAGAACTTCTTGGAGAAGATGATATTATGGACACAACAGACTATCCGATCGATAATAGAAAAGTGGTGGTTTTTGATGATCTTATTAACGCTCCCCAAGCAGTTCAAAACAAAATTGCCAATCATTATACAGATGGTCGACATCATAAAATTTCCCCGATCTATCTATCCCAGTCCTACTACCATGTTCCCCAAAAACTACGGCAGAACTGTTCCCACATGATTTTGTATCCACCAACGACTAAAAAACATTTAAATCTGATTGCGCAAGAAAATCTAATAGATCCGGTTCTTTTTGATAAACTTGGTCCATATGAATTCTTATTTTTAGACAAAGAAAAGAAAAGTGTTACTAAAAACTTTGATGAGACTTTTTAAAAATTATATGTAATTAGAATAATAACTACGTATGGGTATTTTTTAAAAATATCAGAAGATTCACTAATTATGAAATATCTGAATATATAAAAAATTTTAATCAACAAGTACAACAAGGAACCGGTTTGAAATTAGATGTCAATAACAATTACGATATTCAACAAAAACGTCTTGTAAATGTTGATGAAGGAGTTGATAATGATGATGCGATAACAAAACATCAGATGGAAAATGCGCTATCAACAAAACCAAATCCGACAGATGTTATTCTTGTTGATGGATCGACTCATATGACCGGTGATTTAGATCTTAGAGGAAACAGATTGATTCTTCCCGGAGAGATCGACATGAACAGAAAACTAATCACAAATATGGACACGGACGAAGATAACGATCTGTGTGCTGTCAATATGGTGACTCTGAAAAAATTTCATCCTAACGCTCCTGAACCAACGCATGAGGTCGTGAAAAATATCGATCTGAAAGAACGTTTCAATGTTATCCAATCGAAACAACAGACTCATCACGATTTAGGAGTAAATTATAACAATCTAGTCTCTTACAACGATGTCAAAAATATTTTCTTATCTCGCAAAGAGACGTTTCCGATGGAGACTAGTTTGGATATTGGGAATAATACGGTTTATAATGTAAAGGACCCGACGGTCGCTGACCAAGGGGTAAACAAAAGATACGTGGATCAACTGATCGCCGGTAAAATGAGTAATCCGTCCGGTGAAGATCTCAATATGTCAAACCATAAGATTATAAATTTAGAAGATCCGCAAAATAGTTCCGACGCATGTAATAAATCTTATGTGGACGGCGCTGATAAAAATCTTGATCTCAAGATATCGAATGTGGTAATTCACACGATAGAATTAGAAGAAAAGCTTAAAAAATATGTTGACGAATCGCATATCACCACCTCGACAAATTTGAAAGATGATTTTAGGTACCTAATGGAAGATGTGAACCAATCAAGTTCAGAACATGATATAACCGTCACCGGTATAGTCGATTTGGTGGAGTCGCCGCATACGTTAAACAAAAAAGTTTACAGTCTTTTATTACACAAACACCCGTTAAATAGCTACGTCTCAAGAATCGGTTTTAATATGTATAAATTACCAGAGGGTGAATATACCGTTTGTATTGAATTTATCCCGCCTACGATGAGAGGTGTTAGCGTCGATGTTGAATCGACTTCTATCAATATAAATAAACAATCGACAAAAAACTTTACGAATTACTCTAGAAGCATTATCAATTTGCATAAGTGGCATATTTCACCGCCGGAATATATTATGGTCGATTTAAAATGTAGCGGCTCGCCAACATCGCCTTCACAAGCTCAAGCCTACCTTGTAATTTACGGAATAAAAGGACACCGCTCAGATGTTCCGGCCAGTGTTTACGATTCTCCTTATATTTTGGAGGGTAGGAAAATGGTTATGCAGACCGATTTGGATATGAACAATTACTCAATTATCAATTCACCAAGTCCCAGCGGTGGTGCGTTTGTAATTAACGGTCTTTACAAGAGAACTGCGAACCAGATGTTTGCTCTATTTTCAGGAGATGAATATGTTATGGTTCCGGTTAAGTGTAAAATTGTAAAATGTTGTATAAACATTCTCGATACGCTCGAAACGTACAATCCTATTGCTGTGTTGATAAACAATGTAATAGGAAGGGGAGAGGGTGGTAAGAAACAGGTCTGTCACTTAACTAGCGATATCGCTCTGGTAGAATGTGATGAATTTCGTGTGAGAGTACAAAGTTTACAAGGAACTACCATCGATAAATGTTTGGTAAGTCTGTGGCTTGAAACGACACAAAAATTATAAAAAATGTAATTAAAGAAATATTTCTTATATATAAAATAAGACAATGGACAGAAGTGATGAATCGCAAACGGAATATTATCCTAAAAAGATAAAATGGATACTTCAGGTTCCAAGCAAACATCTTGAGTCATTAACATTTAACAATCTATTGATAATGTTACGGGAATATGGTAAGAACCCGAATCTCTTCAAAAACAGGCGGAAAAAGGACCTGATCCATTACATTAAAATATACCGCTGTTTTAACAAACGCAAGCTACCTGTTAAGCCTGTTGAGCCTGCTGAGTGGAACTCTGATTATGAAGAGTCTTCAGATGAAGACTCTTTATATGAATATTCTTTAGATGAAGAATCTTCAGATGAAGAGTAAATACCACGCTTGGAAATTTTTGATCCCATTTGGGCCAACTTTCGCACGCCGCGCGAGGAATGAGTACTATCAACAAAAAAATCCAAGATGGCGGACAATAGTGAGACGAGCGCGAAGGAAATTTGTCAGGCGATAAAAAATGTAATAGGTCTGGAGAAATCGCGATTTGAACGGGAAATTTCAAATGCATTTAAACTAAGAGAGCTGGATCAAGCCTTTCGTGAGCTAAATCGGTTGGCTGAGAACATTGTTGAAGGAAATTTAGGACCTCTTCGTGACAGACCTAAGTACAAGCTCGCCCCAATTTATCCCATGCTGGAAAGGATCATGACTAGAATGAAAAATTCCATAAACAGGCGCCTGTCTCCGAGAATGAGCAAGCTACATCCGTGGCAGATTTGTTTTGATATAGCAATGCCGAGCGAAGTTTTTGATCTTCTTTACAAAGAAATTATCAGTCGTACCAGATATGGAATTGAGGTAGATGAGCAAGCTAATTCAGTGACAATAACTTTTAAAAATTTAAGAAGACTATGCCACATTTTTGACAAGTTTGAGGATTGCCAGGAATTTAAAAAGCAACTTGGAGTTGGGAAAGGGTATGTGCAGCTAATTGTTAGCAGTGAGAAGGAGGGAATATTAAAATACAGAATAAAAGATGAAATGCTGAAGGTTAATTTGCATTATGGTTACTGGAATAGCTTTGGCATAAGGCAACATCATGGATGAAATGTCCTGGAACATGGCTATACAGAAAAGAAAAAACAAACTCCAATGGCAAACCAAACATAATGGACATAATGGTCATGGACATGAGAATTTACATGTTGATATTTGGCTGTTAAGAGCTGCATTAAGGAGGCAGAACAATTACACTTAGAGATATGTTTCTATTTTATTACAATACAATACAATACAATACAATACAATACAATTTTATTTTACTCATAACAAGATATATATATTTTACAAGAACACACTAAACAAGAAAAACTACAGATAATATTATTATAAAATATAAAGTTATGGTATACAAAAGACTTCGCAAGAAATATACCCCACGTAATAATATTTGTTTGTGTACAAATATAAATAAGTACAAGTTAATACTACTCCCAATTTCCCCAATACTGACAGTGTCCTATTATTTTAACGGTTTAACTTGAGATGTAATCAACCTTGAAGAATGTTGGTTTTAGCTGTTACAAGTAACATTCTAGCAAACACTTATACTGCAAAAGCTGCTTGTAAAACATATCCTGCAACATAGTTCGGATCTAGCTCTCTTAGCTTAAATCCATTTGAAATTCCCCGTACAAGTTATGAGAGGTACCTTAAGCATTCTGGGCTTGGTTTACCATCCCGTACAGATGCCTTGACCTCTACCATGAGGTCATGCCCACAGAAGAAACAGTGTCTGGCATCAGCATCTTTGGACATGCCACAATAGCAATAATGTTGTGGATCCTTAAAAACACGAGTGGGAATAAGGGTGTCACGTGACTGATGGTAAACTAAAAGTGAAGGTTCCTGGATGGGAAGCCACAACTTACTGATGAAGTCATGCCTAAAAACCTGCGACCAACGTTGTTTAAACAGGCTGTTTCTGGCATAGCTTGCAATTTGTACATGTTTTGCCTCTCGACCTTGCATGGTGTTGATTCCTAATCCCACCCCAAATTTGTCGAACATTTTCTTTGAGTGAGGATAGACTAAGTGCCCGATACTCCAGACAGTGCCAGATACGGAACCGTCAAACAAAACAATTGCAGTGAAATAATCATGGGATAACTGGGGAAGTTTTGCAAGACTTTCTTCAGTTAAATGATACATGGAGAAAATAGCTGCACAGTCCCTGAGTTTAATACCAATGAAGACAATTGGCAGTAGTTGCATGAGCAACTTGGGATCTTTTGAGTCACCCCTAACTGCTTGCACTAAATACATAAACCCGTGCAAAATAAGGCGGGAGTCTTTGCCAGTTAACCTGTAAGTAAAATCTTTATCCTTAGCCCTGTCTTCAAGGAGCCACTTGCCCAGTTGTTTTCTCATTCTCCCTGCCTTAACTTCCTGTTCCAATGCCTTTAAATACCTGAACATTGCACAATTTGGGGGTAAATCATTTAGACTGTTTAGTTTGACAGGGAGGTTACTTAAAGCAATGGCAAGATTTAATAACATTGAATGTAAATGTTGAACACCATTATTTTTAAGGTGAAGTGGCTCAACCACTTCCTTGTCACACAGCTTACCTATTAAAGGTTTGAATTCTTGCCTGGATTTTTTTCCAGCAATGAATTGAGTTACTTTGCTTCTCTTTGTTGATGCTGCTAAATGATTAGGTACTTTCTTTTTGAAATCATTAACCTGGCCTGCAATACTAATTCTTTGTTTATATTGCCAGGGTCTCCACTTACAATCCTGAGTCTCCCCAAATTTTCCAGTCAATGAATTGCAGTCATCTTGGCAGACATTTGAAAAGCTAGAAAAATATTTGGCTGAATTACTTAATTCTCCATTGACATAAGCAAGGAATTTCATGTCTCCTGGGAGAAGCTCAAAAGAAAAGCTAACATTCTTGTCCATAACTGTATAGGTTTTGTTCTCTATCACCTCTATATCTGAAGCAAGTTTCTCTGTAAAAAGTGAAACAACCTTGTGGTCTTCCTTACAGTTAGCCCCAAACAGCAAGAAGTTCTCATTGGGACTAGCTACTCTGGGCCCAACATTTAAAAAACTGACAAGCCAAGACATAGCTTGGTCCCACTTCCCAAATGGGGCTCCGTCGCCACCAATAACTACCTTAAATGCCCCCTCCCTCTCACCGAACCACACTAGTTTGTCCCCAGGTTTTCTGAACTGGTCAGTCTCAAAATAGAACTTGGCCAGCATAACAAGGCAATTTTCCAGGTCCCTGTACACCCCATCAATTTGTTGATCTGGTGGAAGGGTTTGGCACAAGGTTTCCCTCACTGAATAAACTTCCCCAACATCAATTTCTGCAATTTTGTTAACTAAAACTCCATAAGAAAGGGGTTTGGGAATTGGGATACCCATACCAAACAGCAATCTTTTTTTTGAAATTGAACCTTTTTTGGTGTGCTTCCCTGTGTTTTCCATTACAAGGGCTGATCTTGATTGCTGGTATTTCACTTTGCCAATCACTCCTCCTGCATAAAGCAGGGAAAGCGAACGAATAAAATTGTGATCACATTTCTCATACTCTTTTACCTGATCCTTAATGACAGCTGCACTAGCCTTTCTCATTTTTTTTGATGATGTAAGGTATTTACACAGATCTGCTATCTTCCCATATTTAATTAAGGTAGAAAACATTCCGTCCAAGGCAGGGGCTCGGTTTTCAACCGATCCACCATTCACCTCTGTTGCTGCCACTAATGTCTCTAACTGTCTTCTACTGGCACTTCTCTTTGGCAAGTTGAGCTTTCCCTCATCGCTGAGTTGACTTGGGCTGCTCTTTCTTAGAGTGGATGTATTCTTTGTAACTTCAAATGTTAAACTTCTTCTGCTCAGGACAGCAGGTATTTCACCAAAGGTATCCTGTAGTTTTTTTTCTGCAAGGAATAAACATATATGGTCTTATTGGGATAACAAATATAAATAAATAAATAAATAAATAATGAGAAATAATCAAAAATAAAATGATAATAACAAATATAATAATAAAAATAATAGCTATAGTAATAATAATAACAGTAATAATAATAATATTAATAATAATAATAATAATAATAATAATAATATTAAATAATAATAACATAATGATAAAGTAAAATAACAAAAAATAATAAAGAATAATAAAAAAATACATTTCTTTTTGGTAGAGGAATAATAGTGAGGGATGTCCTTTTGTCAGTCCACTTGTGACCGAGATGAAGGATTATAAATTAAAGACAAAGTTTATGATCGGTTAATTAAGCAGTATTATATTTTGCAGAAATACAACTCGTTTAAGTTACTCTTACCTTGTCTTGTAGTCTGTGTACACGTTTCTTTAAAGCGCAAATTTCCTTCGATTTGGAAATATATTCATTCCTAAGCACAGCCCTCTGTTTGGCAAACTCCGCGATAGGAAAACGTGTCTTGCCTTTGTTCGAGCTTTTCCGGTTTCTTCTGGAATCGCTTCCCATGTGAACTGATCAATGGTCTCCAAAAACTTGAGAATCTCCGCGAGGAGGAGGTGTCCACCGCAAAAACAAAACGATAGAAACACAGCCAAGGTTGTTATTGTCAGCTCTTTCGTTGTAAAAATAAAGACTGAATCTTTGCCCGCCGGAATTTTTTCCACAAAAACACTCGATTTTTCAGGAGGGACCAATAACTCACTGTAAAGCGAATGGGGGATGAAATACAAGCGAAAATATTAGCGAAGGAATGATGTAAACATGGGCAAACCGCACATCGAAAGAAAGCTTACAGATCAAATTGTTTTGTATATTAGCGGGAAAAGCTTTATTAGTACCCAGTTCGCCGCAAATGGCTGAGATAAAACCACGATCTTCAGCCAAAATGGCTGCCAAATGACTGCGCGAGAGAATTACTAATAAGAGACTGGGAACTGGGGACATTTCCGTGGCCAGTTTTGACCCAAAAATATCCAAGCGTGTACAGTCAAATTTAAATTTATTATACGCCACGTATAATAAATTAGGTGATCTTTCAGATCTTCTACAACCTTTCTAGATTCTCAAGAATTCTCGAGTTTTCTTCAATCATTTAGGAGATAAAGTTCTATGAAAGATCTGCTCGTTTATAAAAGAGACAAGAAAGAAAACGCTTGCAATCATTTTATGTTTAAAATTATAATAAAATTTTAAAATATGAAACACAAACAAGATATTTTCACATTTAATCACATCGATACTTCGATCGATGAGACAAGATTATCGGAGATTAAGGCTCTTTACAGATTTTATCACAAGAAGTGGTGGTGTTACAAAAAGACTTTTAAACATCTCAAACGGATGAATCTATTCTGTAAACTGAGTAGTTCATCTCTTATCACAGTCGGCACAATCGCCGGTGGAGTTACACTAAACCCAGTTATACTGGGGTTATCTCCGGCGCGGGTTTGTTAATAAAAACATTCACCGATTATAAAAATTATAATCGAAGGATTGAAATGAGTAAATTCGCACATACAACATATCAGAAAGTTTTGGTTGACTTACGGAAGAAGAAGAAAAGTTTGTTGATTGTATGGTTTTTATTAGGGATATCTGTAGGCAACATTTAAAAGGTGTTTATGGTGAAAAAATAGCTAATAAAATAAAAGGTATTTTTTATGGTTTTCAGTTTGAAGGTATGGGTACAAGAGTTCACGGATCAATATATCCTACAATGTTTAATGTTAAACTACTAAAATATTCAAAACAAAGTGATCAAATTTTAACAAGAATCGCAATGAGAAAGCTAGAAAAAGTCAAAATGGCTTTGATAATTGATAGTATTTATATCAGCAAAGAAGAAGTTTCATTTCAAGTGAAAATTCACCACTAACAATACCTGAAGAAAGCGAAGAAGATGAAGTTTTTTCTTCAAACTGTGCTGTGTTAACAATGAGTATCGATTAAAATATATATACCGTATAGTATGGAGTGACGACAAATTATTATCGACATTTCGTCCATAATATTACATGTGTCACTAAATTATAATGATTTATCGATAAAGTATAAATTGTCATACATAACTAAAAAATTAACGACAAAACACTATAATATAAACGACTGTCACTTATATTTTAGTGTTTTGTCGTTAATTTTTAAAAAGTGAGCTATAGTGCCTTACATAACTAAAAATTAACGATAAAACACTATAATGTTAGCGGCAGTCGTTAACATTATAGTGTTTTATCGTTAATTTTTAAAAAGTGAGCTATAGTGCCTTACATAACTACTCATGGCATATAGCATATTTGCACATATGCTAGTGAACATGACATGCGCCTCAACCCACTGAAGTGCAAGGAGATGTTTATTGATTTCTTACACTATAAGCCGCACCATCCTCCTCCTTTGCAGCTCTCTGGGTCCGAAATAGAGCACGTCCACACGTATAAATTGCTTGGTGTATATGTTACTGATAATTTATGTTGGAGCACGCTCTGCGAGTACATTGTTCTGAGAGCGCGCAAACGACTGTACGCACTGCGTTGTTTGAAGAAGTCAGGTGTGATGGAAAGGGATTTAGTTCTGGTGTACTCCAGCCTGATCCGTTCAGTGTTGGAGTATGCCTCCCCAGTTTGGGCAAATTTACCGGAATATCTTAGCCTCCTAATTGAGGGTGTGCAGAAAAAAGCCTTAGAGATAATCTTTCCTGGGCTTCCTTACAAGGACGCACTTGTGCACTGTGGTCTTCGTACTCTCTCGGATCGGCGCGCTTCAGCATGCACTAAGTTTATCCAGAGAGTTCGGGACACGGGTGTCCTTGCTAACCTGCTACAACAGCGCACAACTGTGCCCCATGGATATAATCTACGTTCAGGCACCATCAGAGAGGACCCCGCCATGGCCTCTACTAACCATCTTGACAAATTTATTACATATAGATAATCCTAGTAAAAGTTTCATGTTAATGTATGTATATGATTAGTACTTTGACCACTCTTGTAATTTAGCTGAGAAGCTACGAAAAGAGTAAAAAACCTGATGATTATTATTATTAAGGATAAGCATAAGCATAACCGAAAGCATACGCACAAACATAAGGATAAGCATAACCGAAAGTATAAGCACAAACATAAGGATAAGCATAACCGAAAGCATAAGCACAAACATAAGGTAAGCATAAGCATAATCGAAAGCATACTCACAAACATAAGGATAAGCATTGATAAGCATAACTGGAAGCATAAGCACCAATATAAGGATAAACATAAGCATAACCGAAAGCGTAAGCACAAGCATAACGATAACCGAAAGCATAAGCACAAACATACGGATAAGTATAAGGATAACCGAAAGCACAAGCACAAACATAAGGATAAGCATAAGCATAACCGAAAGCATAAGCACAAACATAAGGATAAGCATAAGGATAACCGAATGCATAAGCACAAGCATAAGGATAAGCATAAGCATAACTGAAAGTAAGCACAATCATAAGGATAAGCATAAGTATAACCGAAAGCATAAGCACAAACATAATGATAAATCTTATGCTTCTGTCAATGTTCGTTTTCACTTGTCGCATATTATTATCCTTCCGCTTATGTTTATGTCGGGCCTGTTTTCACTGGATATCAGCGCTGTTATGCCTCCGCTCATGCTTACAATGTATGTCGGGCCTGTTTTCACTAGATATAAGCGCTGTTATGCCTCCGCTCATGCTTACAATGTATGTCGGGCCTGTTTTCACTAGATATAAGCGCTGTTATGCCTCCGCCCATGCTTACAATGTATGTCGGGCCTGTTTTCTCTGGATATAAGCGCTGTTATGTCTCCGCTCATGCTTACAATGTATGTCGGGCCTGTTTTCACTAGATATAAGCGCTGTTATGCCTCCGCTCATGCTTACAATGTATGTCGGGCCTGTTTTCACTAGATATAAGCGCTGTTATGCCTCCGCCCATGCTTACAATGTATGTCGGGCCTGTTTTCTCTGGATATAAGCGTTATTGTGCCTCCGCTCATGCTTACAATGTATGTCGGGCCTGTTTTCACTGGATATAAGCGTTATTGTGCCTCCGCCCATGCTTACAATGTATGTCGGGCCTGTTTTCACTGGATATAAGCGTTATTGTGCCTCCGCCCATGCTTACAATGTATGTCGGGCCTGTTTTCTCTGGATATAAGCGTTATTGTGCCTCCGCCCATGCTTACAATGTATGTCGGGCCTGTTTTCACTGGATATAAGCGTTATTGTGCCTCCGCTCATGCTTACGCTTATGACGCTAGTGAAAATCATGCTTAACAATGAACTAAACCCTACTTGTTTTTAAGATTTAGATGAGGATTTATGTGTGTGTGAACTTTGTCAAATTTATCTGGACCTACATAAATTTAAAGTCCTACAAAGGGGGATACCCATCAATGCAAGACGTTAAAAATAAACTAATGAAATAAATATTTACGTAGTATGGAAAAAAATAACTAACTAGATAATTAATTAAGTAAATGAATTAAGAATAAGAATTGAATTGAATTGAAACCAAACACTGAAGCAGATTGAAATTGATCATGCCAGAGTGGAAAGCAATAAAATTGTGCGAAAAGGAAATAATGCCGGATTTAAGACACTGAATGGAATAAAGAAAATTCAAACCAACATAAATGAGAAATTAAAGCTGTTTTCATATTTGTGAACTCATTGTAATATTGCTGTCGCTTTCTGACTTCGCTGTAGTTGAGCCACACAAAAGTTACACTCTTTTTTTTAATTTAAGAATGTCTAATTTTTTGGCTGAGCTGGACTGGACTGGAAGTTCTTCTTTTCATTTTTTTTTTTTGCAATCTGCGCCTGAAGCCGTTCTTAACAGTTTCTAAGGATAAGTGGTGCAGTATTTCAGTAAACCATAGTTCTGAATAAGAAAAATATATTAGAAAAAAATATTACACATGCTTGCTATTATAAAATGGAAAAAGACTAGTGTACGGTTTTTAGCTCATTGTTAACATAGTACATAGAGAGGGTCTATTTTTTGCCGTTTCCTACAGAAAAACAACGTCGAATGATCAAATTATAGGTTTTGTGGAAAACGTTAATTAACACAACGACGATAAATTTTCCTTTCCCTATTTGAAATCGAAAGCCGACCCTACGAATTCAACAGTTTGCGCACACGAGGAAGGCAAAAATTATCGCGTTAGCGGAGACGATTGACAGATCGGGAAAGTTCTGATCACTTGCATTAAACTTCCTATAGTGAAGTTGTTTAAAAAACCTAACTCCGTTTAAAAATCTATTGTTGTTTAAAATTAATTTCCATGGGAACCGCTAGCACAGTTTAAATTCGGTGAACACCAAAAATACGCGGATGCCTCAGGAATTTTGTCAAGCCAGTTGATTTTAATTATTGATTAATTAATTATTGGAAATAACTCGGCTAACAACTCTAGTGCAACCGCAGCCATTGTTGGTTCTCTGCTCAAGCTCTTTTTATTTCTAAAGCGTGGTTTAAAGGCTTTAACTCTACAGTGTAACCACCCTCTCTCTCAAACGTTTCAGTGAATGTTTTGAAAACAAATATATAGAAAAGTTAGCCAACTGAATTTTCTAAATTCTAAACAAACACCCGCAAAGCTACATTAACCTGCGATCAGGTTTAAATTACAAATTTACGTGACCACCAAAAATTAAATAAGAGTAAAACTATAATTATGTCTGATCTCAGGTTATTTGCAGATAACTCCTCAGCTATGACACCATTATTATTTTACTAAACTTCTCAACCGCATGCGTAAAAATTACACGTTTTATCAAATATTTACTTACAGTGTTATCCAAATAAATATTTCTTGTAGCTTTTATCCACTGGTTACCATGGTCTCCTGATGCTTTGAAAACTATCGCATTTCCACTGAAGACAATGAGGGTTCCCATATGGGCGCCATACATATGATACCAAAACTGGAGACAAGCAAGTAATCCATTTCCAGCTATTGGTATTTCAAGTCTGGCTTTATCATCGTTCCAATTCTCATTCGAGTCAATGTACATGTAGTAACCTATTTAGCATGAGAAAGAAAAAAACATGAAATTTTGAAGAAAAAAGAAAATGAAAACAAACCAGGTTTGGTGTTATTTCTGTACATTGTCTAAATAGAAAATGTTACTTAATAATAATACCCCACTCACACCAAAGATTGAACATGTATATTAAATGTTGTTTAGTTTAAAAACAGGATTTACTAAAAGGAACTTTTCCTGACTTTAATTACCATTCCAGGTCGTCTGAATCGTAAAAACATTGCCAAACTCTGAACATCATTGAAACAATTTTAGGCGTTGGTTTGAACACGGCTTTATTAGTATGGTACCTTCGGATAGCAAAGAAGGGAATAAACAGTGTTTACTAAATCGTTTGGGGTAACATTTTATATTTCTGCCCTTGTGCCTAGGAGAATCGCTAAAATACAACTACTGTATTGTCAAGTTGTAAATTTTGTCCATTTTTCCTAATCAAGTTAAACCAGCTACCGACTTTATATAGTTGTTTTTTTATATCTCATTCTGTAAGGTTTTGGTAGATTCTGCATGTACCGGTCACATATTACTTAATACAAAGGGAACAAAGAACGACAATAATACAAATGCAATACAAGACCAAAAATACAATACCTCACAAACAATAGAAGACAACGAGTGGTTCATGGATACCGGTACATGCAGAAAGACCCAAGGTTTTGGTCAGTTTTAATATTTAAATAATAACAGTAAGACCGAACGGCGTAATCATTGTAAAATAGAGAATAATAATTTGTCGTTAAAGCACGTTAGACATGGAAAAAGGCATAGACATACAGTGGAGCATCCGTACAACTGCCAACTCTCTTTAACCGCCATGTTTTTTCTTCCCGACCGACGATCCGTACATTTCCTTCTACGCAAACCTCCCTACAGCGGCTACCACATGACAACAGCAACGGCCAGAAAAACGAGCAAACAACTAATGAAGAACTGTGCATATGCAAAAGATGTTTTTTTTTACTGAGTACAAGGTCAAGTGATACTCAATAAATATTTTGTGTCGACTCCTGAGCAAGTGTTGAAATGTATTTTACACTGCTATGAGATGAATAATTTCGCAGTCATTAGTGCATTCTTTGTTGTTGTTGTTTTTTTTTTTTGGAAGCCACGCACGCTTTCGTGGGTGTTCCGGAGCTATGATTGGTTCATCGCACTATATTAGTCCATTATGAAATCATTCGTTCTCTCTCTCGCGCAGTTCCATACGGCCTTTACACCACACTAGAGATGCCCAGTGAAGATGAATTGACAGCGCTTCAGTCGAAGGATTCGTCACAATCTTCTGGTCCTAGTGAACGCCCCACTGTCGTGACTGAAGCTAGTCCCGAATTGGTCGATCAATTTTTGGGACTCTTTAAAACCTATCTTATCCGCAAGATTGACTAGAAAGCCGAGGTTACCTTTAAAGGCAATCGGAAGCAATTTGATATTAACGCTCAGTTGGATAACATCTTCGACAAAATCCGAGCAGAAAGTCAGCTTCCGACCGGCGCTGATATCGATGGCTTTATTTCCGAGGGAAAAGAGCTGATTCGCAAACGTCAAAAGCTGATAAAGATCGCCGACAGAAATAGGGATGGTTGGCAGATAGTTGAAGAATACGAGTCCGACGATTTGGCGTCCGGTTCAGAGGACGAAAAAGAAGCATGAAAAGGCGAAGGAGGCCGTTCAGAAGAAGAGGAAGTCGAAACCCGATGGCAGAAATCAAGTTAAGCATTTTAAGGGTAATACCGATTATGAGCTTTTTCGTGGTTTCCTTCAGTTTGTTACTGCGTATTGGTGTGGTTCCTGCATCTTCCACGTGTATACTTTGTAAATTCTCGTTGGTTCTGCATGACAACTAACCCACACTTCGATGTGCATTGTACTGTCCTCAGGGAATTTAAGTGGCAAAATATTTTACGTTTGTTTGAACGTAGTGAATAAGAACGTAAATGTATTTTACACTGCTATGAGATGAATAATTTCGCAGTCATTAGTGCATTCTTTGTTGTTGTTGTTTTTTGGAAAGCCACGAACGCTTTCGTGGGTGTTCCGGACCTATGATTGGTTCATCGCACCATATTAGTCCATTATGAAATCATTTGTTCTCTCTCTCGCGCAGTTCCATACGGCCTTTAAACCACACTAGTCCCACCCGCTTGCCAGTAGTATGTGGGGGATGACTAGATCAATTTTATTCATATATGCAGCAGCCCTGAGTTAATGAGGTAGGACCTGTTTGAACAAGGAAACTGGACAAACCGGTTTTGAGGTAATGAGATGCAGGTCTGTACGTCAGGGGGTGTGGTATGATAGTACTACGATTCCGCCCAACCATCCGGGTGATGGTGTGAATATATAGCCAAAAGAACAATGGGGAGGGTGTAAACCAATGAGGAGTAACTGTCAAACCAGTTTAAATCAGGTTGGTCATGTATATATCTGAACTGGTTTTATTGACTGGGCTAACAGGTTTTTTCCGATGCGCTATGATTTTATTCACCCCATCTCCCTGAAAGTTGAACTCACAACAAAGGACACGACACAATATTTCATGGAATCAAAATTATTTTATTGAGTAAACAAAAACAAAGATTACAATCAGTTCTGATTTGTTTCAAAGAGTGTGACGTTTACGTTTATTTTACGCGCCATCTGCAATTAATTTTCCAAGGTCTCTTTGCCACTTTGATTTATCTATTCTGCTAAATTGTCTCTGAAGTGTAGGTTTTTTGCTCTTGTCTTGATCTTTTTTGACCAGTTCCGCTGGACTTTCTCTTGGTTTGTACACTGGAGGACCAAAGATATCTGCAGGCAATTCATCAGCCCATTGAAAGTACTGACACTTTTCCTTTTGTCTGCACATAAAGTATGGTCTGAAAGGGTTCTTTTCTGATCTTGACACCCTCAAGGTTGGTACTTCCATGTGTTTGCAACAGATCTGTTTTCCACCTTCACATACTTTAAATGCAGGTATCACATGGTCTTTGATACATTGTTGATAGCCATAGACATTGTCTTCACGGCAGAAGAAGGGGCACTCTCTCCAATTCAAACAGCGAAGATAAGGTATTCCAGAAGCGGGTTTGATTACTTCGAGGTCTTGTTGGCAGAGTCCACACTTTGAGTAACTCATCTTGAAACTGATGTGTGATGAACACTGTCGCAGTAACTTTATACAGTTTTTAAAAACCAGTTTTTTGACCAATCAATAAACCTGTTTTTCTAGTTTAACAAGTACAAACTGGTTAGGACCGGTCAACTTCATCAATACCATTAATTAATATGTCTAACCAGTACCAACAGGTTTTACAAAACTGATCGGGTTGCAGGATAACCTTTTCAATGCTTTCTCTTTCTTGCTGTGGATTATCAATCCAGTCTTGTTCATAAGGTGCCAGCAAATCCAGAATGTCCAATAAATCGTGCCATACCCAGTATGCTTTTGCGCGATAGTTATCCAAAACTGTAAACGTACGATCCAAACATGTCGTCAACTGTTTATTGTCTTGTACGGAACTGGGGTCTCTCTTCTGAATGTCGTCATACACCATGAAAGCCAGACATATCCAATAAGCTTCCTTTGTTTTATCATCATTCACTTCGAGGACGTGGTGCTTAATGATAGGAGTCATGATGTAAAGCCAATCCAATTAAAAATGTTCTGACAACACAGTGTCTGTCCCCTATATTTTAATTCAGCTTGAAAAACTGGTTCGTCCGGTTTAGTAAGGTTCCCATTGCTTGTTGCTTCGTAACCTGGCTACCACAGGTGTTCGTGCCTTGCGTTTTTTCACAGTTTTGCGCATGGAATCAGGCGGCGTTTCCAAAAGCAAAGAAAGTGTTGATTAGTCAGGCAAAACGGAAGACGGTGATTCTATTCTTCTGGGAAGTTTGGATCCTTTAGTAGACACAGGTGTGACAGGCAGTTTTCTAACTGTTTTGGTCGTTTTTTCTTCAGATTTAGGCAAAGTGACTGGTGGAGGTGATGGTTCTGGTGTAGGAAGTACCACTGTAGGTTTTACGGTGGTTTCATTCTTCATCTGTTTCGTCAAACCTTGATACCTCTGTAGAAGTTGATCCAACATGAGGACTTTTTGATCTTCTGGTAAAGACGAATCCATGATTTGTTTCATATCTTGATCTAAGCGCGTTAGAGTAGGAAGCTGAGCGGGAGCAGTCAATCGATGTTCTGTTTCCATGCTTTGCAATAATTGTTCGGGCACCATCAGCATCTTTTGGACATGTTTCATTTTAAAACTTTGCCCAATAAATCAATAGCAAGAGGAGCAATCAAAGTAGCTAAAGCTGGTAGAAATCCACCTTTCTGATTGAGCAGTTCCTTTTTTCGTTTGAGGCTTGGTGTCTTGCGGGTCAAATAGAGGAGCTTTGACTTGTGCGGCTTCAATCGTTTAAATGACGATCTTGGTACTAAGATGTTCCCTTTAAGAAGATTTAGAGCGACTTCACCAATCGCTTCCATCTGTCCTTTGTTAGCATGGGCTATCATTTCTTTCCGCTGTTTTCCATTGCTTTTAAAACAGGTACAAAGAAACGGTAAGTTTTGTTTGACTTTCGAATCTTTGGAAATACCGTTACGTTTTCTTTTGACCCCTCTGGTTTGAGTCAAAGTGCCAGAACGTAAAATCATTTTTCCACCACGCTGACTTCCTCTCTTGCTTTTTACAGTACGACGTGACTTGTTTGCAGGCATGGTGTTAAATGAGTTCAACCGGTAGTAGTTCATCTGTTTTATGCGTTTTCTTGTTGACGTAAATCACAGGGTAAGACTTGGATGCAGGTAATATGTTGGTACGTAATCGTTGAACGGTTGGTGTTCGAGGATGTAAATCCAGCATGAGATATCCAAAAGGTTGGGATGTTGCATCTTGAAAACTTTCCCATACGTAGGGAACTTGTCCCGCAAAAGCTTGTTGAGCCAATGTTCGAAAACCCAAAGTATCTCGAGGATTATTAAAAGCAATAATGTAATGAGCATTTAAAGAGATACTTCGAGAAAATTTTCCTGGGGGAAAGAGGTTCTGAGTCAAATAAATGCAGGTAACATCGCAATGATGCGATACTTTTGTAAATAGATCTAGAATACGTTCGTCATCACTGCAATTCCTCATGAGATCATCCAAAACAAGTAATCCTGGTCGACAGTTGGTAGGAAATAAACTTGGAATGTCCTCAGGGATTCCCTCCACAAATGCTATTTGTGAAACCAGGTCCTTAAAGCATTCCTGCCACTGTCCATAACAATAAACGATTTTTCGAATAGGTCGCTCAAACAAAACATCTGCATTTTGGAGTAATTGTCTTGTGAATGTAGTCTTACCACATTAACTCGGACCCGCTATCATAATACTGCTTGGACATTTGAACTGTGACATGTTGACACCACTAACCGGAAAACAGTTTGATGATATTTCAAACGTGTCTTTCATTATATGAGTATAGAGCATACACACACCCACGCACATTTCAATTTAACAATGCTTTATTGATTCCTTACGCCAACATCTGAACGATTTACAAGTCTGCTGTTCGCTTTGGTACAACATTGACTTTTTTCTAACGCTGATTAACGATTTCACATATTGGTGTACAAACTCTGCTACTTGTGCATCATTCCACTGTGTATCGTGAATCCTAAATTTAGATTGAACCGTGTTCAAATCAACATTGCGTGCTCGATGAAATAAATAAAATAAACAATAGTCTCCACATGTATCTGAAGTAAATCCCTGTAACGGTTTGTTGTTGTAGTAAGTAACACCTTGGTCTATATATCCATCCATGCCATAAGTTTCAGGAGGAAATCCATAGCTGTTAAAGAATTCACTCTCCCACGGAGACGCAAAGTACATGGCAATCCAGTGCGTTCCAGGTTGATCATGTGGATCCGTATTTGCAATCATCCCTGAAGGAAACGTGTTGATGACCGGTAACTTGTCACTGGGGTAGACACCTTGCATAATAGGGGCCAAAATTGGGTCTTGTAGTGCGGCTTGCCATAATTCAAAGGTAGTGTGCATCTTTAAGCGCCTTGCGACAGATCATACACCACTCGTCGGTTGCGGTCAATCTCCAAATGATTTTGAAATTCAGCATACACTATTAAATTGAGTACAGCAGGTGTTGGAGTGCCAAATTTTAAATACAAGTTGACATTTCCGCTGCGATGAGGAATTAAATGATCTGGGTGACCACTTCCTGCTGGTGTTGTGTCCAGTCGAAATAAACCATACCCATGCTCCCAATCTTCTCTGTCAATATCTAAGCCATGGCCACAGTTCATATCCCCACTGCCCGAGAAAAGTGTATTGTAGCCATCAATTTTCTTGCCACCTGTCAAGTCAATGACTGAGTAAGGCAGTTCTTCCCCATTGACCGTCATACGAACAGCATTCAGATCAAACAGCTGAAAGTTGAAAGGGTTCCTTCCCAGGTTGCCATTGTAAGCATCGTTTCGTACTATTCCAAATATGATGCATTGGGGAATAAGACCATTGAATAGGTCGGTCTCTGTATGATTCATCACACCACCTGGAATGATTCTGGCGTGAGTCGGGGTTCTTGTCAACGTATAGATAGCTGGAAGCGCTTTTTGACCCGTCATAGCATTTACGTACTCCAATTTGGTACTGTCTGCCACATGAACTGTACGAACACGAAGAGTGCTTGACACGATTCGCAACTTGCAATTGTTGGCCTCTTCACCAGACATCAAAACAAAATCATCACTGTTGAGATCAATCTTGATCTTAATTTCTAAGCCGTCCAACAACATCTTGTCAATGTTGAATAGATCACACAAGGGTACACCGACCAATCCCACTTCAGCACTTTCATTGGTAAAGGTGCCTCTCTTTTTGAGACCCATGTTGTGGTCTACTGAGTTATCCACTTCATCCATATGTCCTGCAGTGTCTTTGTAGTAAAGAGCCTTTGTCAAATAAGACTTCTTGGCTTGATCCGTAAAGTTAAGCAATGTTTTGATGTAAGCATTGTACGCTTGTGTGTCGGATTGTTCTGTGACCAATGTTTCATTGATCTTGATGGTGAACTGTTTGATAATAGAATAAAGGGCGTTGTTGATCAACGTATACTTCTTTTCAGCTTCAAGGGCGTCCCCATTTCGTTTGGTAATTTTCACCACAAACCGCAGTTCAGTCTTGTTGATATCGATGTAATCCGATAAAGGCTTGATCACAAACTCAATGGGATTGGTTCCGCTTTGAATTGGTTCATAGTCCACCCATTTACTTTTAACGATGGAAACATCTGTTACTGGTACATGGAACAGCTGTAAACTTGAATTTTCACCTGGAGCAGAGAAGGGATGCGCTGAAGCCATTTTCAGTCAAAAATAGTTGTAAACTTTGCAGTTGATGTTCTTCGTTTCTTGGTCTGTCTTGTTCTGACAGGAATAGCTTTCGGTTTGCGTTTATGTACTCTTTTTCCGCGCCCTTGTTGCATTATATCCTGAAAGGCGCCTGTAACAAAGCTTTTACCGGCAGTTTTTGCTCTTGATTTAGCCGCTTTCTTTAAAGGCTGGCCGTTGATAACGTCTTGCGCAATCTGCACCCCTGTATCCAATCCAGTACTGAGTAAACGTTTTCCCACTTTTTTCACTGCTGTCTTGAGAAAGGGAGTGGCTGTACGGAAGAGGGAACGAAACATCCCTCCTATTCCATTTCCTCCTTGACCATAAGGATGTTTGCCTTGAAAGACACTAATATCTCCTTTGCCTCGCTGAACAAATGGTATCACTTGACGTTGGTAGGGATACATTTGATGATTCATCGGTAGAATCATGTTATAGAATTGCTCGACGTCTAAAGTGTAATGTTACTCGCACAGCTCCAGATGCAAATGATATCAACTGCCCCGTGTCACCTCTTATATTGATCTCCACCGAAGAGAAAATAGAGGTACGCAACCGATGATAGGTAGGTCTTTTGATTTCTTCCGCTACCATCTCACCAGGATGACCTCTAGGTAATATCATACGTAACAAGTTGGCTTGCACATCTCCCACCACTAACGACTCAATTAGATCTGAGTAGATGTACATGGTCTGAAAGGAATGTCTGCTAAACATGCCCCATACCAACTCATCTTTTCGGCGCACGGTTGTGGTTGTTGTCCTGAGGGTGACAGTTTGATCCTCATTCAGTTGAACAGGAGTAGGAACATTAATCGCGTAAAGAGCTGGTACACGGTTTTGATGGTTCAGGTACCCTAAAGCTCGAGCCAAATTCTTTGGTAATGTAACTTGAAATCCTGGAGGTAAGTAGACTTCAAAGTAATTTTCAGCTTTTGTATGAATGTAGAAACATTCATTTCCTTCGAGACTTTTGATCTTTTTTCCACTCTTGAGGTAAATGTCTGGAAATGCACTTTCTAGTCCCGTCACCATACCACTGATCAAATCTTCGACTGTTCTATACGTTCCACTTGGTAGATAAATCGGCAAGCTCCACTCTGATCCTTTATTGCATCGTAAAAGATAAGACACTTGTTTGCTGTGTACATTTTGCCAAGTATGCGGGTAAATAATGTGCGTCAAGGCCACTTCCCAATCCTCACTCAAATGCATTTGGCTTGGAAGTTGCATCTTGAAACTGGAAGGTTTGTTTTCGGGGTATTGAACTGTGTTTGCATCACTCGTTACAACGATGTAAAAACTGTTTGTCATCTTGTTCGTCTTCGAAAATGTAGTACCACGTTCACTGTTCCACCTTGAAATGAAATTGGTTGGTCACAACCACTTGTTAAGTAGATATCAATCGTCTGGAATGTCTTGGTCCGCAAGGGAAGGTAAATCACATGTTCCGGTTCCTCCGTTATTGTCTCTCGAAACAAACCGTGTGCTACCATTTCGTGCAACAATGACAATCTTTTTTCACCGACTTGTCGAGGCTCGATTAGGTTAGTTTGCACTTGTACTACTCTGTGTTTGCAACGGCAGAGAGACACCGTCAAAGGTATGAGAAAGGTACCCGGAAAGGTAATAGACGTATGGAGAGGTAAGACACACCATTCGTATCCATAATTAGGAACCATCCTTGGATTCATTTTTAAACCCAATGTGTTCATTCGACGAATTTTGTTTTCGCTGGTTATCCAACCAAGAGCTTGAGCAACAGATGTTGTCACCATGATCCAGACGTCTTCAGATGTAAGCGTTATGTTCCATTCATCATCCACAGCAATGTTAAAGTACCAAGGATTTTGAGGATTGTTCATACATTGAAGCAGTCCTTCTACAACATCTAAAGCTGTTCGATAACGTCCCGCTGGTAAAGTCAACGTATCGACATGTTGCTCGCCAAATCGACGGAACATAACGTGTGGATGATCGCATTTATGAGGAACTTCGAACCAAGAAAATGGATATATTGTATGATGAAGCCCGACTTCCCAATCTTCTTCATCTTGCAAATGAATTTGTCGAGGTAATGCAACACGATAGTACGATTCTGAATTAGTAGGAAACAAATTCGTATTGGCATTACTTGGAAGCATGACGTAAAAATCACCATCTTGTTTCATGTTTTCTTTAAGGACACCAACTGTTTATAGGGAATCCAACTGTCGTATTTCTTGGGCCAGCCTTTCCAATGAACCAACGCTTCTTTGTGAGCACCTTTACCTCTATACTTTAAAATTTTTTCAATGCGAAACAAATGATCAGACGTTTCTTTCACTTTCTGCAGCTCTGGTTCGTAAAAGGTGCCTTGGATCCAATCACCGTCTGCTTCCTTTAAACGATACACGGGTGGAACTCGAGGAAGTCGTTTTGCAATTGTAAATGTTTCTTCTGTCCAAGATGGTATGTAACCTTTCTCAAAGATTCGTTTATGCTTACTGATTCTGACCTGATCACCCACATCGAATTTATACTTTTTTGAGGCTGACTGATTACCATATAAGGTTCTCCAGACTTTTTGTGCGTTAAACACATTTACATCCGCCGGCTTCATCTTGATGCTTCGGTGAACACTCTGATTATAATTTTCATTGACCAAACTGTCCAATTTGTCCAAATAATGGTAGGAACTTGTCGTCGTAAACAGCCTCCATAAAAGTTGTTTCAGAGTTCTGTTGAATCTTTCGACAATCTGAGCCTTGGTCTCGTTGTATGTCACGAAATGACGAACCTCTCCTTTTTCGAGAAACGTTTGGAAAGTTTTATTTTTGAATTCAGTACCAGCATCTGTTTGCATTCTCTCAGGTTTGCGTCCTTGTCGAAATATTTTCTTGAATGCAGCCACCAAAGCCGCTCCTGTTTTGGTCTTCAACGGCACTACCCACGCATATTTCGATAAGACATCAATGCAAGTCAATAAATATTTGTATCCGCGATTCCATCGACTTAAACTTGACAGATCTGCCAAATCTGCCTGCCACTGTTCGTCAAGACCATTGACAAAAACTCGGTTGCGACGAAAATGTTTTCTTGCAGGCTTATGAAGGGTGTAGCCTGGCTGTAATTGTAACCAACGAAGTACTTGTGAACGGGATATTCCATATTGACGAGCAGCACGGTACAACTTTTCTACTCCACCTAAAGCTGAAGGGCGGTTAAATTCATAATACAGTTTCTCTAATAGACGGTTCTTCTGATTGCTGGTCTTCTTCTTGGTTATCTTCTCTCTGTTCTTCTGGGGCATCTCTTAAATCGATGTGTACTTCGCTACCACAACATGCAACTAAACAACGCATCCTCTGACATATATCACTTAAAGCCAAGGTAGGTGATGAACTTCCACACAGACGACTTGTCACACCACCCATGGTTTCAAAACAACTGATGAGAAACGTTTGTCCACATGCTTTTTATAATCAGCCAAAACATCCACCAGGAGGAAGGGAAATGCGCTGAATACGTCACACATAACGTTCGATGGAATTCGTATTGTTCGGTGAAGGGGGCGTTACATTGATCCATGAAATAATAAAAACTCAGCAGACGACCACAGGTCATGGGTTCTAACTCATTCAGAAGAGCTGGCCAATGTTCACATGGCAAGGATCGGAACTTGAAGCAACAGAAATGGAGTCGAGCGCAAAAACGAACCGAGCAGAAATACAGTGTGTTCATGTTGACAGTTCAACGTGATTAGAGCTGCGGATGGCGTACATCCTCCCCTTATAGCCATCCCAAGCCTCCCTAACCAATTAAACAAGATTCATATCAGCGAAATCCATAGGGGTATGTGCTGAAACCATGGATGACTCTTTTGTCGTAGACGAGTTGGTACTTCTTTCTCTGTTTCACTGTGTATATCGTTTTTGTTTTGGCGTCACGTTTGATAAAATGAGGATTTTCTAAGTAGATGGCTTCTCCATTAGGGCGACAGACTTGTTGACACATGGTAGAAAAGTTGAGTTGTTGAGATCCTCTGTAATTAAGAGTGAAGCCTCTGACTTTACAGACGGTTTTACCTTTCTTGGTCTGATAGCCATAATTCTTAGGACCTCCCGAAACAAAGGTAGTGATGTAGTCGTCTTGGTCCAATTCATTCGTGAGTTCGCCCAAGTAATCACCAAGGGGTGGGGTCCATTCATTTGGAGTACTGGTGAAGATGACAGAATCTGTGTCGAAGTAGAGGACTCTTGTTTGTAGAAGTTCAAGGATAGAGTAAAGTTTCAATCTTGCATGAGCTGTCGTGAACGCAGCGATCACCACGTTTGTCTTGTTGGATGTGGGGACAAAATCATCGCCTTGTGTGTAATAAACCTCCACACATTCATCATTCACAAACTGAATGTTCTTCACCTGGGTAGACTGACAGGTTAGAAGTTTGAAGTAGCGCTCTGGATCCTTGACAAGCTCGACTTGAGGCAAGTTGTCACGCTGTCCAAATTTCCCCCAGAATGAATTCAGCATGAGTTTTGACAGCGATCGAAGTCCAGGATTCTTTTTAATGTTGTCATAGTTCAGCTTGATGCCCTCTTTTCTTTCATAATCGCCGATGTATTGTCGCTTCTTCTCTTCTGTATCACACCAATCTGGCCATCCACTTGCCTCTTGTTTAATTTTCAGGAAGGTATCGATGTAGCCTCTAAACAGAGTAGAGGATTTTTGGGGAAAATGCCACACCTCAATCATTCGAACCATTTGATATCCCACTTGCAGTGCTTTGTCAATTTCAATGGAACACCAGGTCCCAGATAACATGCGTTCTTCGTCACTGTGTTGACAGGGTGTTTGCTGTAAATTTTCTGCACAGATTCTGCATAAGGGGAACATCAGTTTGCCTTGAGCACGGTACGGGAGAACGGGATGGAATAGAAAAGAAGGCGGTAAAATGGTGCACTTGATGAGGCCGAAGAATTCACCGGGCGAACGGTTGGTCAATGCTTCGCTGGTTAGAATTTCAGGATGACCAAGGGGCACTTCGCAGTACTTATTCGTCCATGGGTACAAAGAGGTGAAATCAACATAATGAATTTTTTCATCTTCCGTGACCTCTTTGTGAAGACAAACCGCATTCGTACGACCTCCGAAAAAACCGTCGCGGGGTTCCAATGGTGCGTCGAATTTAAGGGTTTGGACATAGGCTTTCATCGTTGGATTGTTGGCAAGTTCTTGCTTGAAATCGCATTCCCATTTGACTTCTACACGGAAGCCCAATTTCTTGAAACGTTCAATCCTACCAACGGTTCCTTCCAGTAGATCTTGCATGGTGGTGTCGTTCACAGGATTCATGGTGTCGGGTAAATAACACCGGGAACAACCATGCCATACACAGCCTAAAAACTCGTAAATGATCCTCTTCTCAGGGTTATAGCCATCCACATAATTGCCATCGATCTTTTGCTCTCCCCCATTCAAAGCATGCAGAATACGGTCCCCCGTCTGATAATGAACCCACGCTAACCATTGGAGACCCATGATGGAATACTTGCGAGCCGGTTGGTATCCCTGTGACGGAATGAGGCCGATGGTGTTTTCTTTTAAGAATTCCTGTCGGAAGACACGGTTGCAGGCACTTGCGATGGTCACACAGTTCTTAAATGGGTCGAGATTGCAGGTTTGTTCCATCAACTGTTTAAACTGCAAGCAACATCGTCTGAGAATGTCTACATCACTTCGACAATATTCTTCTAGTTCTTTCTGGAAGTCAAACACATAATTGCGCATGCGTAAACCCTCATACCATGTCAGCATCTCTAACCGTTCTTTCGCGTTCATACTGTCGGGATCGTAGTATTGGACCCTAGGGAGTGGACCAATGTAGTTTTGGTTTTCCTTTCGGTTAAAAAAATGGGGAAAATAACCTTTCTTGAGTTCTGTCAGTCCAAAGGTTTTGGGCAAGGCTTTCAGTGGCATTGGAAGAAAATTAAGCGAATCCAGGAACTTGATTTCAGCGCTTTCAATTTCCATCGTCATGATCTTGGCACCATTCAGGATAAGACTTGGAAGAATACATTCTTTATAGAAATGTTCGCAGAGAAGGAATCCGTCATAACCACGCAGGTTATGGGCTATGACGATAGCACCTGTATGATCTCCATTCAGCAACCATGTCGCAAACTGTTCGATGCATTCCTCTCCCTTGAAAACCATTTCAAACCCCGTTTCATCTTGTACAATCAAAAGGTTGGCGATATGGCGCCCGTCATCTTGTCGCGATTCTATGTCAAAAAATAAGTACTCCTGCCCCTCGTCATTCTCCTCTTCTTCTTGCACTTCGTCATCTAAAATATCTTCATTAAGACATCTTCGTTTTGGTTTTTTGTTTTGCTTTTGTTGCCCACTGTCATCTTTCTCTTCAATTTGAATCGGTTTCATGTAACATAAATGTGTCTCTGGGTCGACAAATTCTTCACAATTCCAGCACATCTTCTCTCCACACATGTGATCTTGAGGTCTTCTGTTCTTGTGGGACATTACCTTATTGCATTTGGTACACTTGAAAAATTTGTCGCAGACGGACTGCCCCCCTTTGTTTGGTATGCAATGATTGGTGTAACAGGAATCACCCGCAAATATTCGATGGCACTGTCCGCATTCTCGCCACGGCGCTTTCTCAGCTACTCCCCGACATCCTTCTTTAAAACAGCACTTGCACACGTTGTTACATCTATGCCTTTCTTTGTTATTAAAACTTTTCTTGCACTCCAAGCACCAATAGCTTTTACCAAGAAAGGCGGACACGGACGTAATGATATCAAAGTGCTGGTCATGGTGATACAAGTAAATCTGTTTGTCTCTCTTGGGCCCTTCGTACACAATCGCATTAAAGTGTTCGGCGGACAACACGACAATCTGGTAATCTTCTAGGGTTTGCTGAAATTTCTTAACTTCTGGAAGTCCACAGAGACCTTCAGGGACCCCAGCCTTCATGTGAAGCTTCTGCCCTAATATCCTTTGCTGTTTACGCCCTAGACGAATAGAGCTCCAGTCGGGGTGTTGTTCTTGTCGAGCCATGTCAGTCACCAGTGCGCGAGCTAAACATAAATTATCTTTATTTCTGATGCGAATGACGCATTGCTTGCTGTCAAGGAACTTGGATAATTTAAACCCATAATGTTTTCGTTTGCGAACAGCAACTCCACCTTGCGGCATGGCAACATGTACTAAATGGACCTGCATACCATCTTCTAAATTGACATTTTCATTGGATTGTAAAACGCGTTGCACTTCTCCCATAATTCTCTCAGCATTCAACTCATGACAAGGCATGAAGGGTAAAGAGATAGGATAATCAAGGGAATGACTTTGGAGCACGAATCGAACAAGATCGTTGTCAACCATGTTTGTGGTCATTTCGTCAATCATAGAATCGAAAATATTACCGAGTTGATCCATTAAAGGTTTACCTTCCGGTTGCGGGTTTAACGAAAGAAGATAGTCGGTAGCCGTGGTATTGAATTTGCGGACCTGCCTTGAGGCCACTTCGCGAAGAGTGTAGTGACGGTCTGACGTCCACAGTTTGTTTGCACCTCCAACCTGCTCTGCTGCGCGTAGACATTCTGCATCTTCCAACTATTAACAACAATAACAACAAAAACAACAGAATTTACTGAAAGAAAAAAAAAGGTAAATATTAAGATGTGTTTCATTCATTAAGATACTTAACGTATAACATTACTAACAAACAAAGCTTAAGTATCAGTCAGAGTTACTTACAAAAAGGAAAAAAAAAGCGAAACGTATACAATATATATTCAAGAAAGGCTGACATTAAAATTTCAAGATGACTGAAACAAATATATTCAAAATGGCTGACTGTACATTAAAAATGCAGAATGGTTGTTGCATTATAAATTCAAAATGGCTACACATTTTTATTTTAATTGATGAACATATTATAAATTCAAACTAAGGTCAAGCTGACAATTGAAGCGAAGCTAAAAGAAACATCACTAACCTCATTGTTTAAGAGGAAATCAAAATTCCAAACATCTAATGCATCCGCAATTTGCTGTTCTTCCCATTGTTCCATGGTATCGACTAGTTCACTGTCCATTACATCAAGCTCAAAGTTATCAAATTCGTCTGGAATGGTTCCTTCCTGGAAGATTTCAGGATGAAGACATTCAAGTTCATTCAGGGCTTCTGTTACTTGTTCAAAATTACATTCTTGTGTTGATGGTGTATCTGGAGAAACTGCTAATTCATTTACCAGACCAGTGAGCCAATGGTTTGTACTAATAGCTCGCATATGCAGTCTTCTTTGCATCTCTTCAATGTTTCCTTGATCTTTAAATTGACTTTGCACCCATCGTTCATGAAACGGCACCATTTGATGTTGTTCAACTGGCGGTAAAAGATACATACATTTTTCACGCCACAGTTTGATAGTTTCTTCCTTGTCCACGGACAAAAGCGCTTCTAGTACAGCTGCTTCTATTTGATCTCCTGTAAGAACGTGGAATTCATTGCAAGTGATCTCTTGAAAACGGTTCCAAGCTTGTTGTCCATAAACGTCCCAAAAAGCGTCAGTTATGTCTTGTCGCATATACAAGCGAGATTTCTTTCTTCTACAATGATGTTCATGTAGAATTCTCTTGTGCGCCCGGTTAGTAAGTTGAAATTCAGAGTTTCTTGAATGAACTTCATCTCCCTCAACAAGAGGACTATAAAAAGAGTGTCGTATACTGTTATCTGTTCTGGATGTTTGACTAAATTCTGCGTACGAGACTATTGGGTTAAACCGAATTTGTCTGTTCTGCATCTTTAGATCTTGCTAGAATTGAATGAGTCAACTTTCACTTCGTTTCTCCTTTTATAACACACCTGACAGAAAAATGCCACGCTATCAGTCCCGTTTAGATTTCAAATGCACCAATTGCATGCTTTAATTTTTAACAACATTTAATATCAGATTTAGTTGAGAACGCGGTCAAACCAGTTACATTTAAAACACACCAATGCAGGCTCCATGTTTCAAACGGTTTTAACTAACAACCTAACAGTTAACACGCCGTCAAACCGGTAAAGGTTTCAAGGTTCATTTTTTCAAACGGTTTTTAACGAACAACTTCAAACAAAACAAAACAAAAACACGCCATCAAACAAAGGTCTATTTTTTCAAACGGTTTTTTAACGAACCAGCAAAGGTTTCAAGGTTCATTTTTTCGAACGGTTTTTAACGACAACCCAAACAAAACAAAAATATACGCCGTCAAACCAATTAAGGTCCATTTTTTCAAACGGTTTTTAACGAATATCGTAAACAATTCACACGCCGTCAAACCAGAAAAGGTTTTACCACTGAAGGAGCATATTTCTTTCTTTTTTTTATTAAATAAAAAGAACTTAAATATTGTCTTACTTTGAAAAATGTCATTTTATTTCAATCTCAATCTCTCTTAAGGGTATGCAAATACAAACTCATAGACATTACCCTTGAGAGCACACTTCACTGGCCTTTTTTTTAATTAAAAAAAATGTATATTGCTTCGTACAAAAAAAAGAACATGTATACCCTTGAGAACTCACTTCACTGTCCGATTTTTTTTTAATTAAAAAAAGTTGTACATTGCTTCGATAAAACATCATGTATGCTAATAGCGTAACGTTTTAAAACAAACGCTCAGAAAACATCCATTGACTCAAACAAATACACTTTTCAAATCAAGTGCTCGAGGGACATGTTTTTAAACCAATCAGATGAAAAAAGCATTTACGAAACTCAGAGCATTGAAAAATTTGCTTAAAAGAACATCGCGTCGTTTCTGATTTCACTTCTGACGAAGAAGCGAAGAAGAAGAAGAGAAGAAGAGAAGAAGACGAGAAGACTAAGACGAAGCCCTTGACGAAGACGAAGAAAACATGGAACCTGATCTTGAAATCATCAGAGTCGTCGTACATATGGTAAGTAGAAATTTTCAGAATCTTTCGCGTACTTTTTTCAACTGAACGGTCAAGCGCTTTAAGAAAAGAACGCTTTTCTTTCTCAAGTAAAACAAAGTTTTCATTGCGCGCCAAAACTGTTTGCCACTCTTTTCGAAAAAAAATCAGTTTACTTAATTTGCTTTAACGTGCCAAAACAGAAACAAAAGTACGAAGGTTTCTTTCCGCCGTTTATTTTTCTTGCTCTCATTATTAAAACTAACTGTTAATAAGAAAACTAACCTCGATTTACTAGCGCGCCAAAATTTAGGAATTTGTCAATTCGGCTTCGAAGATAGCAGATAAAATTCCTTATGTTATTCGAGTGTTGTTTAAGTAGACACAATTTGTTTATGTTGTTCGATTGTTGAAAGATAAACGAAACTTACACCTTTTTCTAACATAAAACATTTAATTTATCATTGAAAATCGAAAATGTAATCATCTAACATTTGAGCGCTAAAAATAAAGAGTATTTGTCATTGCTAAAAAACAAAAGTTTATAATTTTTCAAGTGATGATGCCTAAAGAGAAAAATCTGTCGAAAATGATATTTATCACAGTTAACTTCCAATTTGAAGCGATAATTAGTTTATATTTTTTTTACCGCCCAAAATTGCGCTCCAACGATGCGTGCCTTTTCAATGCTTGCAAAATACGTTGGTGTTGTTTTTAATCACTTAACACTATGATATAAAATCAAAAAGGAACGATGTTAAAGACTGATTTTTTTTTCTTAGTTTAGCTGAAATAATCATTGCATCGAGTTTTAAAATAAGAAAGGATAGCTGATTGAACCGAAAAATATCAAACGTGAATCGACGGGGTTTTTTTTATTTCGGGGAACTGATGAAATGGTTTTGAGTCAAATGTTGTTTTCTCCGAAACCTTTTTTTTTTCCCTTAAACAGGTTATGTAATTGAAGTTGACAAAATTTAAACAGAACACATAGATTGAGCAATCCCAGTAACGCTAATAAAAAAATCAATTCACCGTTCCGTCATTGTTCTCGTTTTCAAATAAACAAACACACAACCTAAGATGTATGAACGTTTTGTATTCAATTGACTTTATTGTTTTCGCACTTTCAATGAAACCTATTAAATTAACTCACGGATCCTAAAATTTGGGCGCCAAAATTTTGGGTTCTTAAAGTTTTCGCTTATTTAATGAAACCGACTAAATTAACTGACGGGTCCAAATGTTTGGGCGCCAAAAAATTTGGGTTCTTAAAACCGCGGGTTTTTTTTTCTTATTTAAAACCATTTGCACGATAAACAAAACAAAAAGGTTTAAACAAAATTATTGTTTTCGCTTAACTTTTGTTTTACTCTTTTTACAGATTTTATCTACTTGTTTCATCTGTATGGAGGATGGGTGGAACCTGCCGAAGACAGATTGCTGTAGGCAGAGTGTCCACCCATCCTGTTTGAAACGCTGGAAAAGAACGTTTGTGCCTTCCGCAAGGGGATGCCCACATTGTCGGCAGGAGTTTGGCCAGCCTTGCGAAAGGCACAGAAGAAGACAACTTCTTCGCTTTATGAGGAGGTTTGAAGAAGTAAGTTTGTCTGACACATTCATTTCATTCAATTTTTTTTTGCTTGTTTGTTTGAAGTACATGTCAAAACTTAAAAGATTGAAATAATAATTATATTCTTTTCTTTTCTTTTGTAGATTTGGAACAACGTACATGGCGACCAACCTTGTGAACCAAATTGCATTTTATGTATATTTTATAACAGAACAACGGCCCGATTTCAGCGCTTTGAAATCATTAAATGGTTGTACAAGGTAGGTGTTTGCGGTTGCTTCGAATTCAGGGAAGATCCGTGCAATCGATGTATGCATTACATCGATAAACTTTTGTCTAATTATGTCAATCAACAACAAGTTGAGTGACATAATTAGACAGATCTTTTCTGACTTCTAAACAGCCGTAAGCAGTCACCTTTAATACATTTGGTGATTTCAAAGTGCTGAAATGGAGTTTCATTTTTTATTTCACGCAAAGTTTTTGAATTAAGTTTTCTTTTTTTTTCGCCAGTAAATGTTACATATATATATATATATATTTTTTTTCTTACCCATTGTATATATTTCACTCTCTTTTTTTTGTATGTTTTAAAGGCCGTTTTTATCTTGAATTTGTTTCTTTGCTGCTTGAGATAAAGGATTACAAATAATCCGTGAATGATTTGTGGGTTTATGGACAAAGGAAGTTCAATTGATACCAGAATTTCTTTTCGTCGTGAAAATAAAATAGCGGCACTTTCACGTTAATGATTCTATTTCCAACGCAAAGAGGTCCCGTTTAATTATGCTGTTCATCTTTATCCGATGGACTAAAACACCCATGTCCCTGCACCTGTTTTATACTTTTTAGCAAAACTCTTTTGTAAAAGGTACATCTACTTACAGCGGTGAACATCTAGCAATGCATCCCAAATACAGCTTCTCCCAAAAGAAATTTTACAATGAAAAATCATGTTTTCTTGTCACGTATAAATAGTAAAACACAAAACCGGTTTCTTTATATGTGAAAACCTGATTGGAATCAATGTCCTTTGTTGTGAGTTCAACCTTCAGGGAGATGGGGTGAATAAAATCATAGCGCAGGGAAAAAAAACCTGTTAGTCCAGTCAATAAAACCAGTTCAGATATATACATGACCGACTTGATTTAAACTGGTTTGACAGTTACTCCTTATTGGTTTACACCCTCCCCATTGTTCTTTTGGCTATATATTCACACCATCACCCGGATGGTTGGGCGGAATCGTAGTACTATCATACCACACCCCCTGACGTACAATACCTGCATCTCATTACCTCAAAACCGGTTTGTCCAGTTTCCTTGTTCAAACAGGTCCTACCTCATTAACTCAGGGCTGCTGCATATATGAATAAAATTGATCTAGTCATCCCCCACATACTACTCTTGCCCCTATCAATTGTCATTAAGAATATTTTGTTCTTACTGTTTGTTGTATTGATTTATATAGGCTGTACAGACGTTGGTGGCCGATTCAACCGCTGTTACAGGTGTAACAGGTACGGGCATTGGGCCAGAGATTGTAAGACGGGTTGGCCAGTCGTCTCGCCACCCTATATATAGTGGGTACAACGGTGCGGGAACGTCCTTTTATCCCGGCAGAAGTGGTGAATATTCTGCAGCAGGATGATCTTCAAGTAAATGAAGAGTTGGAGGAAAATTTTACAGATGTTGTTGTCGAGGTACAAGATTTCTACGAATGTCAAAGTAATGCGAGCATTACTAATGTCAAAGGCAATCTGAAGAAAAATTTGCATATTTTCCAATCTATTGGCGCCTCTAAGTTTATTTTAGACGTTTTGGAGTATGGATTCAAGTTGCCTTTCTTGCATATACCCTGTAGCGTGTTTTTGAATAATAACAGGACGGCCAAAGTGCATTCTGAGTTTGTTGATAAGGCGATTACCGAATTATGCTCATCTGACCGTGTTATTGAAGTGTTAGATCGTCCCCATGTTATTAATCCGTCGTCTGTCAACCAAAGCATTCTCATCTTTTTAAGTCAAACAACTTGTCGCCGTTATTGCCAATTGAATAAATTCAAACCCCTTGTATAAAGGTGACAGTGCCCTTCGTCAACGAACCAATGACTGCCGTTGCGTTTTTGAAAATGCGGGGAATTGAGCTGAAAGAAGGCGATGATTTATATGCAAAGAACAAAGGGACGTTCGAATACAATCCTTGCAGACATTGCGGCTTAAACTTCACACAAGGTCATTCGCTTGTTGAGCATCAAAAATACGCTTGTAAGAAGCTGATAACAGAACCCCGGCCGAAAGAGCTTTGTCTCGGCTGTAATCAAAGGTTGTCTAGACAAACTGTTTCCCTACATTTTAAAAACGGCTGCCCGCCTTCGAAACGGTGTGTTCCCCCACGTTTTTTTCCTAACGTTTGTAATTATCCAAGCGTTCTAATAGTTCATAGCGATGGATACGAATGTGTTGTACCTGAGAAAGATCTTGATTATTTTTTAGAAACTTTTGACATAGTTTCTGTTAGCAAGACATTTTAACACCTCTTGTGTGAACGGGCGCCGTTATTACCATTTGAAAAAACACTTACCCCCCATATATCAATGATGACGACAACACAAGTGTTCTTGAACTTTCTCAAATCGAGGAACACTGGTCTGAAACAAAAGAGCGCCGACTGGGTGAGCTACCGGCAAAATACTAATGGCGCGTCCGAAATTGCAGCCTCGACAGGCGATTCGCCATTTGAAACACCACAGAGCTTGCTCTTAAAGAAAATACAGCCAGCCGACATGCACAATAATACGGCCTGTACCTGGGGCAATCTGTTCGAACCGCTTGCCCGTAAGTATTTTGAGCAAAAGCACGCTGTTAAAGGTTTTGCTTATTCTATATCCCTCAATCTAGCAACAGACCATCCACTATATCGAAAGGTTACATGTAGCCCTGATGGCTATTATCTAGACAAAGAAAGCACTGTAATTCTTTTGGAGTTTAAGTGCCCTTTCAAGCGGAAAATAGCTATGTCTCGAGTGCCTAGTTATTATGCAACCCAGCTACAAACGGGTCTTTGTTATAGCGGGGATATGGTCAACAAAGGCCTTTTCGTTGATTCTTACTTCAGAATGTGCGCTCTAAACCCGATAGAGCCAAGTTTGAATCATAATAATCTTTTAAACGGCGGAAATATTTACAAGACAAAAGGGCACACAACGCTCGCCTGGGGCATTTGTTATTTGTTTTCAAAACACAAGCTAACACGCAATCAAGCCGAACTTATTGACATTGGTGCTCTTAAACAAACGCCAACGTTTGAGCAAATAATGGCTTCAATAGCCCAGAAAGATTTATGGTGTTCTTACGGCGCGGTCAGAATGTCGTTCAACAAAGAATACGAAGACGAGGAGTTTTTGCGTTACATCAGAATGAAAAAGGCTTTCCTTGCTCCAGACGAGGGCCCGAAGCCGGTTGCATTGTTTGTATGGAAATTGCTTGATGAGGCAGAACTCCAAATTGTCAAGCACGAGGGGTTCTTGAACAGTATTCAACCGAAGGTCGAGCGCTTTCACGAGAACTTGGCAAGGCTTCGCAAAAAAATAGCCGAGCACTCCGAAGTTCCTCGACCAACAGCCAAGGGGAGCATCGCAAAATCAGTGCGTAACGACACGCGCTTTTACGAGAACTTAGCAAGTCTTCGCAAAAAAATACATGAAAATTTAACAAAACAAAAACACCTTGACAAAACCATACCTGGTGAAACTTTTGAAGACAACATCGGCGATGACAGTGTCCTGTTGGAAGCCTTTCTGAATGAGAAAGCGGCAACTCTTACTCCAGATCTCGAAAAGCATTGTCCCATAAATGTTCGTTTTTAATTATCATATTGTTTGACATCTGTTCTCTTATGTACTTTACAAGCACTCGTTGCGAGGCTTCAAGCGGTATTGTAATGTCCAGGATTTTGTATATCACAAACGTATAAGAGATTCGCGGAAGCCGAGCTTGTATAAATTTGAAAGTGTGTTTCGTCTCATTGATTTGATCTAGAGTCAGTTTTACAGGCAACAATTTGAGCTTATTGTTAAGCCGGGTCAAAGCATAGCCAAACGCATAACATCGCGCCGGCTGCCTTTGCCTTGGCTTGTGAAAAATGTTTTAATCTGTATATGCCGGAGCATCATCATCTAGCACTTCCACACGACCGCAGTTTTTGCAATAAAGTTCACAAGAATCGATTGATCGCAAAAATGAGCCACCACAATCATAACAAGACATAAATCTTCGGGTCCAACGTTCATGCTGCATGTTGTTATAATGTTCTTGTAGATATTGTTTCCCCATCTCTGCAAACCCCATATCTTCGTAGATATGATTACGTTTTTCCGGCAGGCACAAGCGGTGTATTTCTTTTCTGTAATCGCTGATGCCGTATAGCGAGCGAAGGATGACAAATTTGTGTTCTTTGTCAAGTTCATTGAGCCGTGAGATGAAGTCATTCATGTTTACACATTACAAATTGTTTTTTCAATTAGGGGTTTCCCCCGTGATTTCCGGTATCGTTGCGTAAAGGTCGTATCTAGAAAATTACAACTTTTCGAAGCTTCTCGATCATACCGAAGCGTCCCAACTTTGTTGAAAAAAGTTTTTCTGGGGCGCTTCGGTATTTATTTTTTAAAAAAGTTTTTATGGGGCGCTTCGAAATGTATGGGGCGCTTCGGTATTTAGGGGGCGCTTCGGTATTTATGGGGTTTCTAGCGCCTAGGCGTGGCGGGCTTTTTCCCTCAAGATTTGTAGAGTAAAACCCGAGTTTACTCTTTTAAATCTGACTTGGACACGGCGGCAAGACGATTGAGTTTTTTTTGAAATTCTTCTTTTACTTCTTTGCGAAGCTCGCCTCTGAGTTTTTCAAGATCTGGAGTTTGAGTTTTCTTGTTTACTTTGGTGGCCTTCGCTTCACCAGAGCGTATTTCGTTCTTTAGTTCATAATACCTTTCTACCTCACGGATGATGATTTTGAACTCTGAATCACTGACTCGCTTGTCAGTTAGAGCTTTTGAAACCAGCTCACAGACAGAGTTTCGTTTTGCAAGGGCGAGTGTGTATATTTTCTCGTGTTTCCTGATCTTTTTCTCGAGCCGCCTGCTAAACACAGTGATGCCGGCCGCTGAAAAACCTGAAATAGCGGCTAAACCAGCAATAACAGGGCTGGCGACGAGCCCGGCTCCGGTCAGAGCTGTGACGATTGTTGCTGAAGACAAGCCTGTAGAAATGAAACCAAAGCTTACTGCGGTTCCGTGAACAATGGTGTGTGTTCGCTTGTATTTCTTAGCAACTTGCCTGTAATGATTAGCCTCCGACTCAAGCTCCTTTTGCAAGTCAGAGATTTTCTTGAGTCTGAAGTCTTCACCGTTGGATACGACTGGTTAAAGCGATTGAGTCTCGCTGTATTCAGGAGCCGATGGTAACACATTAGCCGAGCTCATTGTTTGTATATAATATATTTTAATTTATCTCAAGTTCAAATTCAAGCGGCATGTTATTGAAGTCAAAAAGGTCATTGTGTTCATCCCTCACAGTCAGTGTTATGTTGTTTACATAATCGCCAGACGAGACGTCACGCAAGATGTTCTGCTGTGTTGTTTCATAGAAAACTTTCTCATAGGCCTTTCCACGAAGATCAAATTTAGCAAAAACTGTAGAAGGCTTACCATTGGGTAGGTTTTGTTCTTTATCGACCAGATCACAGTGGATAAAGTAAGTGCTTGGTGATGTTAATCCTTTGACGAATGTTATAAAGAGCAATTTAGGACTTATACCAAGCAATTCAGACAGATCGCGGTCAAGCTTCACCCCCTCAGAATAAAGTTTGGCAATTGTCATCTGGCCAACTGGAGTATTTGTTTCGGTTTTTAATTTAAAGTTACTTTCGAAGGCTTCTTCAAATTCTTTTGCCAATCTATCAATAGTGTAATGCCCTTCAAGTATTCTTCTGGTAGTCTTGTGTTCATTAGGGTTAGTAGTTAATGTAATCTCACCTCTTTGTTTTAGATTATACCACGAATTGTAGAGCGAGCAGGCTAGAAGCCGTATGTAACTCGGTTTCTGAAGCGGGTGATCGAAGTAGATGGTGTGAGGGTTCTAAGGTGCGACGATTGTCAACACAAACAATGTGTGTATATATATATATATATATATATATATATATATAACCACCAGTGGAAAAATTGAAGACTTCATCCGCTATAAAAGTGCTCGATGGTAGAACCAGAGCTGTGAATAAAGAAAAAAATCTATATATATATATATATATCTCTACAAATCTATATATATATATATATAGATTTGTAGAGATGGATTACTTGGTCGAAGACATTTATTCACTGCTACTCAGAGTTTCATGCTTCTTACGAAGCAATCATCAGGCAACTGCCTACAATAACGGATACATAGAATACATTGTAGGCAGTTGCCTGATGATTGCTTCGTAAGAAGCATGAAACTCTGAGTAGCAGTGAATAAATGTCTTCGACCAAGTAATCCATCTCTACAAATCTACATATCGCTCTAGTTTATCTATTGAGCACTTTTATAGCTGATGAAGTCTTCAATTCATTATTTTATTATATATATATATATATATATATATATATATATATATATATATATATATATATTTAAATTATATTTATATAATCATGTTCGGCAGACGCCCTGGTGGTTTTAATCCTGGTTCAAATCTCGGTCTAAACATTGGCGGTCACGATTACGGACCCCCACCCCCCTTTTAAAGTCCCCCTAATATCTATCAACACCCTAGAACAACACACCCCACAGTAAATCCGCAACTGGCTTGGATGAGTTCTCCGGAGGCTGCAAAACTCTCTACAGCTGCCAAGGCTAAGGCAATCTCAGACTTCAAAAGGCGTTTCCCGCACGCTGATATGTCAAGATTTACAACAAAAGTTTCTTTCGACGAAAAGCACAAAGCCTCAGCAGTAGTGCTTTTCCCAGAGGGGCAAGGCTCCTGGGCTATGCCCTCAGACATACCGCACAAGAATTGGACGCAAGCCCTGAAAGACGCCCTTGGCTTAGAGTATATTGGTGGTTTCCCCTATCAGTTGACGTTAAACCGAAACGCGCAAAAACCATTCCCTGCTGTTGAATTCTCCACCTTAATCGACAAAGACATGATGATTGACTCTGTCTTAAACGACGAAGAGCAAAAGATCTATGTCACGCCAACTGATTATTTCACAACGAAATACAGAAACATTTTCAGAGACACACAGATTACGTTCACAACCGCGAAATATGGGAGAAAGTGGCTCGGCAGCCCGCAAGTGAGTTTCTGGCCACAACAACTGAACTTCGCCCTGTGGTGTGCAACAACCGGCTGCGGAATCTCGCGTGACCTTCTGTTTGATAAGAACTCTACTCTATCCCTAACCTCGCAGCTCCGATCATTTTACAGGTTTCACGTCTATTTCACAACAAGACGAATACTCTACAAGCTGGGTGGGCAACAGAGCGTGAGTGCTTTGCCAGACGACCCTACATTCAACCAGAAAGACAACAAGTTCAACATCAACGCATACAAGAGGATTTGTCATGAGTTCGGTGTAGACCCCAATTCTGACTTCCGTTTCACATACGGTAAGAATCATGGTCTTGGCAATGTGTACATTTGGGTTGCATATGATGGCCCCCTTTCTACTGATTACGACTATCCTGATCCCGATCTAGCCCTGTTTGATGACGAGCGTGTGACAAACAGAAAAGACCCAAACTATCGCGCAAACGGCATATACTTCGTTCGTAACGACCAAGGTGCGGTTAGTCAGTTCGAGCACTTTGTACCGAATTACGCACAAGGGCTAACACAGCCAGGGCTCGCGCGTATGAACCAATCAATCGAGGCCTTTGTGTACTGCATTCTTGGTTCACAAGCCAAAACCCGCAGCAGCATCATTGGAAGAGGAGGCCGGGCGTTCGAAACGCAGAGAGTATTCCTCACCCATCTAGAGGAGGTCATAATACTGAACGACATCGCAACAAGCGTACAGCGATATCAGCTTGCCATCCAAGCAACGAAAGTGCGCTTAGACTTTGCGACAGCGCCCGGAAGCTGGCTCATGCCATCACGCATGATTATCAACACAGAGAGCGTGGTGGGGTACAACAACAATCTCAAGGAGGCAACGCAAAGGATGAAGCTGGGTGTTAACAACGATGTTAACCTGGGCACAAAAAAGCCTTTCTTCGCCCCATGGATGGGGGACCAACAAAAATAAATCCACCAAACAGTCATCCATCAAACCCGATACATAAACAGGCCACACAGGCACAGGGCATCGCAAAGGCCACACCACAACCAGCCACCAGCACGCACACACCCACACCACAACCAGCCCCAACAACACCACAGCCCACACCACAGCCCGACTCACATCACGTAAACAAGGCACTCATTTGTGCGGGTGCGATTGCTTTAGCAGGCGTTATCGTTTGGTTTAGATAAGTGTTCAAGACTTCGCACGCTTGGTGACTCTTTCAACAAGGAAGGCCACCACGGCAAGGATGAGCAGCCAGGCGTGTTCACCCAGAAAGGAGATGACTGACCCAGCAGCTTTGAAGATAAAACTCATAATTGAGCCAATCAAGCCAGGCAGGGCGTTGGCTGCCTTTTTGCCAAGCTCTTTAAGCCCATTTCCAATAGCCTTGGTGGCCTTTGCAAGGCTGTTCAAGGTGGCTAGTACCACAGCGCTGATGGTGATGCCAGCTGCCAGAACAATCGCTTGCAGGGTCCATCCGTATTTCTTGAAGATTTCTCTAACCCTCTCTCTCAAAGACATGCCCCTTTCCCACACCTCAATTTCTGTGTTGACCCTTGCCAGCTCTCCTTCGCGTTCAGCAACCCGGGCTTCCGCGGCTTCTCTTTCAGAGGGAGAAGTGTTCTCATCGTCTATGACGCGCTTGTCTTCAGCGTTCTGCCGTTCAAGCTATTCTTTGTTCTGTTTCAGTTCGTCCAGTGGTTTCACAGCGTCCTTTCTTGCTCTAAGTTCTTCTAAGCGTCTTTCTAACCCCCTATTGTCAAGCATTAGTTTGTCGATTTGTTTTTTTAGTTTGTCTTTTTGTTGGGCAGCTTTTTGTGCATTGTTCAGTTCTTTTCGTTTAGTTTGAATCTCAGCTTCCTGAGCTCTCTTTTCATTTTTCAGTCTTTGTATTGCCTCCGCATCCAGCGGTCCCTGTGCATCTTCCAGTTCCTGAATCCGGTCATCAATCTCTTTGCTTTGATTTCTGCGGGCATCTATGTCGCGCCGAATTTTTTGTGCCTCCGCAGCCCTTTGTTCCATTTGTTGTAGTTCCTTTTGTTTTGCTTCCAGTTCTTTTTGAGTTGCTTCAAATGCAGCATTTGTCTCATTGAACTCTTCAGTCAAAGACTTTCCTAGAGCAGCTTTGATCTCTTTGGGAAGAGAAGCGTTGAGAGTCTTTTCGAAAGCCCCACGGCTTTTTGTGTAAAGAGGATACCATTTGTCTCTGGTATGATATTTTACCTCGATAATGGCCCCACCTGATTTTGGTTTCGTCTCGTACCGAAAATTAAGTTGATTTCTGTCTGCGCTGGTAAACTCTGCCTTAACCTCGTCAAAGGCCATATCATCCATTGTTAACAATCGCCGGCCTTGAGTAACCCCTGTAATGAAAGAGGTTTTTTCAGTGTGGGAGCCTTGTTGTTCTGGGGGCAACCTTGTTCTTGGGACCATAGGCACTTGTTCACCAGATGGTGTGGAAGCAGCCCCTGGTTCAAAAGGTTGCGTGGTGTCGGGGACAAGAACTTTCAAGGCGTCGAGCGCTTCTTGTTTTTCTTCTTCTGACATTTGATTCCACATGGTGTTTATGATCTCATCATCGTTGTCATCGTCATCCCCTGTGTCTGGGATGAGAGGATCTCTGTCAGTTGTCTCGTCAGTTATATCATATCCGCCTTCTGCCATGATGATATATAAATATAAGTTTAAAAAAACACAAATGTATACCATGGCTGTGCAACCGAATCTACTTCCATCTCACAATGAAAAGACAGTGGGCGCCATGAAGGCAGAGCGAACCGTTAAGCGCATCACATTCAACCCTTCTGAGGCCAATCCCGGCGAGACACTGTACGTCTCGGTGCCCAAGCTGGGCGAGCATGATGTCATTGTGTCCGGCTCGCTTGCACTTGTGTTCAACATCAACCTAGCCGGGGGCCACGCTAACAACTTTCTCGTGCAAAATGTTTCTAGGGCCCTGGTGGACAGGATCGTTGTAAAGTTTGGCGCCACCACAGTCGAGGACACGGTTGGGTACGACATCTACAAGATCTTCGAAGACCTATTCAAATCAACCGATGAGCGGGACAACATGCTTATGGAGGGCATCCAGAGTGTGGATTTGTGTAAGATTCGATCTGCTGCTGGCGACAAGAAGACTTCCGGCGTGGATGCAGAGAACAAGCTGGAGACAATATACAAGAATAAGTATCGCATGAAACGTTAACTGGATCACCAAATCTTAACTGATCACGGAATCATGTACCCTCAGGCCCTATACAGCGATCTGGTCTTCGAACTAACCCTAGCCCCCGCAAGCCAAGTTGTCCGAGGCTCAGACACAAGCAAGCTCGTGTACAAGTTGGAAAACATCCAGCTGGAGTACGAGACGATCAGAAGTAAGGAGCTGGCCGACGAAGCAACAAGCACTTATACTAGCGGTAAGGGGTTCGCCTATGACTTCGTAATGCGAGATCGGGTGCATCCTTGCTCAAAAAGCGGGGACACTCGGATGAATCTTCGGGTAAACCCACAGCGCCGGTCTCTCAAGAGCATCCTCTTGCTGTTCATCAACCCATATGCGGCGGGTGCAAGGGACTCTGAGAACTATTTCAATCCCGACATCACCAAAGTGAAGGTAACCGTAAATGGGGTTCCAAACAGGGTTTACAACGAGGGTATCGCCGGCACTGACATGTGGAGTGAAATCTCCCGACACTTTCACACGCGCGGCAGGCCCAACATGAACCTGACCAGATATCTCACAGGCAACAAGTTTGGTCTCTGGATTGACCTGCGGTCCATGGCTGACCCAGCTCTGCACGGCAACGGCCAACGGCTAGTCAACACACAGGATGGCGTGCAACTCGAGATTGAACGAAACGGCACAGGCTCGGGAAATGCAAACTGCCACATCTTCACCATCTCAGACTCACAGTTGAACATCATTAGCAGGCAGCTGGAATCTGTACAGTACTAAGACACGCATATATATATATATATATATATATATATATATATATATATATATATATATTTACAAATTAGTGTGGGAAGGGAGATATGGACAACTAATTGCCTCATAATCTTTGGATCACCAACCTATTCTCGTTCGGAAGGCGATTCACAGCGATTTCTGAAATAAATACATAGACAGTTAAAGTGAAAACAGAAATTTTCACAACAAAGATTATGAGTGAAAAAGTGCCTCAGCCGGGAGTTGAACCCGGGTCTCCTGATGACCGGACAGATGCCTTACCACTAGGTCACTGAGACAACCACACTTATGAGGCAATTAGTTGTCCATATCTCCCTTCCCACACTAATTTGTAAATTAATTTACAAGGGGAGTGGACTGTGAATCGCTGAACGACTGGGTAAAGTGAAGCGATCCTAATTGCAGAATTTGTGTAAAAATGTCTCCCAAGAGCTTTCCACTATGAAGCCACAAATGTGTTGTTTGTGTTTGTGTAAGTGTGGTTGTCTCAGTGGCCTAGTGGTAAGGCATCTGTCCGGTCATCAGGAGACCCGGGTTGAACTCCAGGCTGAGGCACTTTTTCACTCATAATCTTTGTTGTGAAAATTTCTGTTCTCACTTTAACTGTCTATGTATTTATTTCAGAAATCGCTGTGAATCGTCTTCCGAACGAGAATAGGTTGGTGATCCAAAGATTATGAGGCAATTAGTTGTCCATATCTCCCTTCCCACACTAATTTGTAAATTAATTTCCAAGGGGAGTGGACTGTGAATCGCTGAACGACTGGGTAAAGTGACGCGATCCTAATTGCAGAATTTGTGTAAAAATGTCTCCCAAGAGCTTTCCACTATGAAGCCACAGATGTGTTGTTTGTGTTTGTGTAAGTGTGGTTGTCTCAGTGGCCTAGTGGTAAGGCATCTGTCTGGTCATCAGGAGACCCGGGTTCAACTCCCGGCTGAGGCACTTTTTCACTCATAATCTTTGTTGGAAAATTTCTGTTCTCACTTTAACTGTCTATATATATATATATATATATATATATATATATATATATATATATATATATATATATATATATATATAAATACCATGGCCACAAAACAAGCAACAAGCAAGATCAACGTCTATGATAAGCCGACTCCCCTGCCATCTACCAGACCCTTATCATTACAATGAAATAGAAAGACTTCTGGCAAAGGCGCCCTCCCCACCCACACATGAACCAATTGTTTGCAAACCAACTAATATAGGCGTTGGCTATGGACCCAAGAAAGTTGCCATTCAACGCACTAATCGTGGGCCCCAATAACTCTGGCAAGACACAGTATCTTCTAAACCAACTGCGAGGCCCCTTTAGGGGTTGTTTTGATTACATCGTTTTATTCTGTCCCACATTTCTCAAGAACAAGACTTACAATGGCTTCGTGGACCGCGATCCTCACATCTTTGTGATTATCTGCCAACAGCATGAGATCGAAGACTGGTTGAAGCTGGCGAGCTTTTTTTTCACAGGCACTAACACTTTATTCATTCTCGATGACTGCGCCGCCTCCAAGGCTGTCAAAGGCTGCACGAGCCAGCTGGTCAATCTGGGGTTCAGCGCAAAGCATGACGGCATATCCGTGTGGGTCTTGACACAACAGATTACCAGCATTGCCAAGCCATATCGTGACAACATTGCAGCGATTGTGCTCTTTTACACACCCTCCAGCAAGACAACTAAGGCCATCTTCGAAGACTATGCCGGCGAGCTCTCCCATGAGGAGTACAAAGAGAGACACCCGTATGGAATTGAGTACAAGGTTTAAACACAAATATATACCATGGATGCGCCAACCAGCCTACACAAGCTCACGGTGCTTTCACAGCTTTTGGATGAATTGCACAAACACACATTTGATGCGCAAAACAAAATTATCAAAGCCGCTAGTGAGGAAGATATGCGCCTTATGCTTCTCAACAGATATCCCTTGCAGTTGAATTCTATGCCAGACACCATGGCGGGGCTTATACGGCAGATTGAAACTCTTTTACCTACCATCAAGAGAATTATCGAAAATTAAAAAACACATATATATCCCTGATGAGGGCACAAGCAGCTGAAGACCAGGTCGACTTGAGCGAAGTAATGCAGTTTCTGGAGGCTGCCCCTGATACCGCACCTCCCACAGGGCTCGTGTGTGACGATGGCATTCCTGCCAAACGTGAGAAGCTGGCAATCCTTGTTTCAACCGGCAAGGCCAAAGAATCTATCGGCGTGCAGCTTACACACGATCATGTCAAGCGCCTGTCAGACAAGGACGCTGACAAGTACTTCAAAAGGTACGAGGCCTATGTCGGCAACAAGACAACAGAATCCCTAGTTGATTCAGCCATAATGCTCGTGTCCAAAGGAGTTGACATTGATGATGTCAAGGAATTGCAGAAAGAACTCAAGAACGACTACATCATCTACCAGGAGCTGTCAAATCTTGCTGGAGGTATTGCCCTGAGATGCGGACGATGGCTGGCGCTTGCCAATGCTGCTCTCATCACAACAAAACACGTCAAGTTTGAACTAGAGCCTGATCACAAGCCTGACTTAATAGAATTGGAACCACAACCCACACATCCAAGCAGAGACAGTGAAGGTTATCCACTTGAGGGCTTTGATGAAGTTGGGCTGGGACCTGGGGCAACCTCGCAGCAACCTTGAAGGAACCTGGCTGAAACCTAGGTGGAACCTGTCAGCACACTTGTCAAATTTTCAAAATCATATATATACCCACTATGGACACACCACTCGAAGCGAGCCCTGAAGAAACTCAAACTCCAACGCCAACGCCAACTCCAACACCTGCACGTGTTACCTCTGAGGCCCCGAAAACAAAGCCTGCAACAGAAAAGAACCCCGGCCGCGTTGCTTCTGGCAAAAGGCTAGCAGAACGCAACCGTCTGGCCCGTGAAGCAAAGAAAAAGGCCGAAGCACAAAGGCCCGCACCATCAACAAGTGACACCAGTGCTGCAAACCAACCCTCAAAAAGTGACACAACAAGTGACACCAACAGCAACTCAATCTTTTATATTCTTGGGGTTGGGGGGTTGGTTGTCTCTGCTGCGGGTGTGTATTACCAACGCGAAGCCATAATGCAAAAGCTTGGTCGCAAATCAAATACACCACCACCAGCAAACACACCAGCCCCACCACCTGAACAACCCCATCTCGAATTTCGGTAAGACAAGGCATCAAAAAAATGGAATAAAAAAAACATATGTATACTGCACACAAACCATGGCTGACAATAAGCTTGTGTAGTCTATCCTCGACGCCGCAACAATAACTGGCCTTGTCGCTGGTATTGGTTGGATTGGTAAAAAGACCAGCAAAGAAAACTTCACTGCCGACCCCAGTGCAAGCTTGATGAACTACGTCAAGTTCACAGCCGTCATGGCTGGCAGCATCGCGCTGAAGAAATATCTTGAGGACCAGAAAATCCTCCAGACAACATGTAAAAGCCATATGTATACACACCACCACAATGGCCAGCATTGCAATAATGACCCTTGGCGCTGTTTTCAATGCTGCAGCTTTCACTGGCGGTAATTATCTCGCGAAGTATCTGTCTGGTGATAACGGAAAGGCAGCAATGGATAAGAAAATCCGGCATGACCACGCCCTTGAACAATACCAAACGGCTTACGCAAAATACCAGAAGGACCGCACTAAGCTCCTCGACTGGATTGCAGTCAACGATCGGGTAAAACACCAAGCTAGCCAAAAATTCCAAACCACTGACCAAGCCCTGGTCTTGTATAACCAGATGCATAAATCGCAACCAGATAAACAAATCAAAGATTACAAAGAGCCTCAGTTCTCGGACTTCTACAAACCCAGCCCACAACAGCAGACTGGTGAACTTGCGTTTATTGGAGGCACCCTGCTTGCAGGTGGGTATGCGGCCTATCGCTTTCTGTAAAAAAATCTTATATATACAACCATGGATCACAAAGGAGTCCTCTACATTACCGGAGCTATAAGTCTCTCTTGGCTTTGGTTTGAAGGCATGTCCATATTACTTGAATCATTTCACCAACTGCTACATGAGGAAAGACAAAACCGGCTACACTTACGCATTGCTCTCAAGATGGGCAAAGAAAATATCGAAAAAGAGCTGGAGTCCTATGAAGAAAAGATTCAAAAAAATGTAAAGATTGTGAAGGACGAAAACACGCCTCCGTTAGAAGCTCTCAACGCTTTCAAAGCTTTACAAGAAGAGACAGCTGTCAGAGACTATCTCTTTGATATGCTGAAGAAAGCAAATGAACAAGAACAATAATGTATAATATATGGACTCCAAACTCTCAAAGATCTATTACAGTCCTAAAGGCTATTGGAAAGGTCTTGCCGCTGTCAAAAAGCTAGCTGCAGCAGCCAAGGTCTCTGAGGAGGTGGCAAAGAAATGGCTGGTCAAACAAGCCCTTTGGCAAGTTTACCTTCCTGCAACACGCCACATCCCTCGCCCAAAGTTTGATGTCCAAACTCCTAATGCAGTGCATCAAGCGGATCTACTTTTTTTTGCCACACGACAAACTGCCTCATGGGCGAAAGATTTACAAATATGCTTTTACAGTTGTTGATGTAGCAAGCCGTTACAAAGCAGCAGAGCCATTGACTTCGAAAGAGTCTGATGAAGTTTCGAAGGCGTTGGCCCGGGTACATAGGCGTGGGCCTTTGAAATGGCCACAACTGTTGCAAGTAGACCCGGGGACAGAGTTTATGGGAGCTGTGACAAAAGAGATGGGGGCCCATAAAACAACCATTCGCCGTGGGCGTGTTGATATCCACAGAGACCAAGGGATTGTTGAAAGATTTAACAGAACCCTGGCTGAACGACTGTTTGGTTACCAGTACGCAGTTGAAATGAATCTGCCCTCTGGCCGTTCGACTGCTCGGGTTAAAAGATTGCCAGATGTTGTCTCGGCTTTGAACAATGAAGTAACCCAACTGACTGGCAAGAAGCCTGCGCAAGCGATCAAAGAGAAAGCAACCTCAGCCAAGCCCGCGACCCCATATTTGAGACCAGTGGGCTTCTCCGAAAAGAAGCTCGCTCATGGAGTCCACGTGAGATATTTGTATCAGCCTGGCGAACTTGAGGGCGGTAGTCGACGGGTAACTGATCCGATCTGGTCTTTGAAAGTCTACATCATCGAGAAGGCTGTCACCAAGCCAGATGCGCCTGTCGTGTATTATCTGTATGACGGGCCTAATCGCGGGTTTGTGCGTGAGGAGTTGATGGTTGTGCCCCCGGGCACTCAGTTGCCACCAGCTGGGTTGTGAAACTCAATTGGCTCTGTGTGAATGCCGTCGGGCAGCATCCAGCGCTTGTCGTAGTAGGCGTAGCTTGCGCTGCTCGTACGTGTACATGGCCCCTTCATGCATTCGAAAGCCTCTGTTTGTTGCCATGTCCTTGTAGCCTTCAAGGTCCCGCTCGTATCTTTCCCACCGAAGCTCATTTTGCCGCTTGTTGACGCCCGTGGAGGACATCTTGGCCTCGCCGCTGTTCTCGTCTTCTACGTAATAGCACTTGCTGCACAGAGCGATGGCTCGAGTGCCTTCCTCTTCAAGCTTGAACAAGCCGGGCTCTCTGCTGCTCCACTGGTCCCAGGAGAGCCAGTTCTTTTTCTCCCTTTCGAACTGGGTGCGAAGTTCTGGTCGAACTGCTTCTTCGAGAGTGTCGTATGAAAGGGCAAAGTACATGCTGTCCGTGTCCATCTGGATAAGCTCGAAGTCACGCCTGTCGAGATGGTGATCGAGGAACTAGTAGTAGACCTGCAGCATGCGCAACTTAGCAAGTTGATAGACAACGATGCCGACTTGAAAGGGGCGGTTTATGGTGACCTTGTTTTTGCGTAACTCGATCTTGTATGATCCCCCGATCTCCTCGAGATCTTCGAACCAGGCTGAGCGCAGGTGTTTGTCGATCGTGTCTTCGTCGTTGGTGTACACAACTCTTGTCTGTCGCTTAACGGCTTCGATGAACTTGCCGTAAGCGCTGTTGCCCAAAAGCTTGAACACTTCTGCGAGCAAGGCTTTTTCCTTGTCAGCATCGCCTTTCCTTCGGTTGTTTGCAACCTCCTGGACGAACCAGTCGAAGATCTTGATGGGTGTGTAGTTGATCGTGCGGTAGACACGGTTATTTTGAGGCCATGGTTGTAAAGCCACTCTAGCACTGGGGCGTAAAGCAGCACCTTTTTTTCTTGAAGCACGCCTAGCAACTTCTTTTGCCTGGGCAAGTGGGTTCTGTTGCTTTTAGCGAGGTAATCCTTCATGTGCTGAGGGACGTCCTCTTCGCCCACGCTGCGGTTTACAAAGAGCGGAGGAAACTCTTCGAAGTGCTCCCACAAGTCCTGAGGGCCTTCGATGTCGACCTCGGCAAAGCTGAACCACTGCTTCGTAATCAACTTGAGCCAGAAGTCTCTTGCGGCCTCTACTGGATCTTCGTACTGCACGACTTTCTCTTTACCACAAGGCATTTCCTGCATCATGGTGCTAGGGCAAAGGGAGTTCGCATCGAAGCCAAGAATACGTTTAGTGATGCGAGCTAAGTCGTATTTGTGTGAGCGAATGCGGGTTTCGCCACGCACGTGTTTACGTGTGAACACCAAGCTAGGACCTTTAACCACAGCCTCTTTAAGCATTGCACAGGCTTCGGCACTTGGGGCGAATAGTTGGGGTCGGTTACGGCCTCTCAGGGTTCCTCTCAGGATGTATTGCATCGAAACCCCAGGCAACGAAACAGCGTCTTTGAAAATGTCAACCCCGAGCTTGGTGTAAAACGCTTTCATTTTCTCGAGGGTTTCAAGAAAGGGAGTAACATGGAGGTTGTTGTAATACTCCAGCCAGTCTCCGAAGGTCTTCATGCCGCGCTCTTTGAAAACCTGCTCGCATTGTTTGTACTCCTCTGGAGAAAGAACAAAGGAGTTTCGGAGTTGTGAGTACCAGCACCAGTATGGGGGAAGCCCCTTGTAGTCAAGTTTGTCAGCACTGTCAAACCATTCGTACGGGAGCCAGGACTTTGTCTGTTTCGCCCCATTCGTCTTTACCCATTTGTCGTAATTGATGCCTGGGGACAGATAGTTTGTGACGTCGAGGAACTTGAAGGGGGGCGTGTTGATGGACATGATTTGTCTCTGTTTCTCCCCTGCAAAGACGCCGTGTTCTTGCCCGAGATAAGAAACAAAGTGTTTTCTGATAAGGTGCAGATCGTATCGGCCTGAATTGAAGCCGATCACTGGGACCTGTTCACACCATTGCTTGATGAGTTTTTGTTGGTCTTCCGTTGACCTCTCAAGATCCGACGGCATGTATTTTTGAGCTATATCATCTCGGATCGCGTTGCCACGGCGCTCCAAAGATTTATAAAACAGCCGGATAAGCTCTTGGGGGTCTTTAAAGCAAATGTACTCTGGCTCAGGCTCCAACGTGTCTGCAATGGAGACTGAGACAGGCACGTGCTCGCTTTCGTAAGAGAGATACCTGGTCGGCTGACTTGCCTTGGTCTTGTCTTGATAGGCTTCGAAGTCGTAGACGATAGCGTGTGGATACGTTTCGTTTCTTTTAGGAGGGATTCGATCGTGCCACCAGGGTCGGGGCATCTCGTGCTTCCACCTTTCAACCAAGTTGCAGCCAAGTGTCGTGAAGATCTGATTGATTTGCACAGCTCTTTCGAAGGCTTGCTCCCTTGTGATTGTGTTGCCTGGACGGTCAGTCGTGATCACTTCGTTTCTTTGTTCAGGTGCGGGAAAGCACTCTCGACAACCGTGCCAGTGGCAGCTGTGATACTGAAACACGGTTTTGTTTTCTGGGTCATAGCCATCAAATTTGTAGCGCCAAATGGTGCGCTCGCCTCCATGGCCACATCTGTGGTGGTGGATGTGGATACCCCGCTGTCGAGCCTCATACTCTAGCCAGCAAGTTGCTTTAATGCCGAAACTGCCTTCTGGATAAATCGCCTTTTCAAAAGCTGACTCAGGAGCAAGGATCTGATTTCCCGGACAGGCAATATTAGTTTGCCCGCGAGTGCACGTCTTGGCGTGGCGTGCTAGGTTACAGGCTTTTGTGAACCTTGCCAAACAATCGCCACAAGTGTAGTTGTTTGTGACTTTGTTTATGTCAGTGATCAAGAAGGCATGAGCGTTGTAGAAACCGATAGTCATCGTAGGGGTGCCGACTTTGTCGTAGCGCGAAGGTGTGTAACTCAAAACAAAGTTGCCGTCATCTGTAACAGTGTAAGCGGCAATCCCTTGTCTAAAGTGCCTTTCAAGCAAGTGAAACTTTTGTAAAGTAACAACATTGCCATTAGGGCAACCTCTACGGTGAAGAGCAAAGAAGCTTTGCGCTAATGCTCTGGCTCTGCGAGTACACCGATTTATATAGGCACCTTGATGAACAGCCAAACACCGAAAGAGGCAAAGATCGTCGTTGTAGATGTCAAGAGAGATGACTTCTCTTTTGTTACGAAGCCAGTCGGGCAACTTGCCAAAACCGATTTGTAAAGGTTGATTATCTAAAATCGCTTTGGTCTCAACAAAGACAGCGCTTTCGAAAACCCATTTCGTATCAGGTCTGTAGATTTTTTTCACCTTGAAGACGAAGCTCTTCTTGTTGTTGCAACCATCGTTTCGTTTGCGATAGTTTAGAAAACCAAGGGCTGCTGGTGTTTGTATAGTAAACGATGGGTTCACCGGTTTCGATGTTTCGCAGCTTGTAGGCCCAGGTAAGTTTAACTTTATGCCTTGTGCGAACAGATTGTTTGATTTTGTTCATCATTTGGGGTACAAGAGGTCTTGTTAGCCCCTGAGTAAAGCGCCAGTTTATTGTTCTCTGTCTTCGCCCCGGTCTGCCTTGTGCACCCTGTTCGCCGCGATCATATAGTTCAACAATCCGATTAGGCATCAGAAAGTCCCACATACGCTCTCGATCTAAAGGGTCAAACCCTGCGAGGTTCTCGTTGCGAGGAACCTTCAAAAGGGGTTTTCTTTCTTGAGCGTCGAGCCAAGCGATAAGCTCGCGCTGAGGGATATTATCGAAAACGTCACGCTCGTTGTTCATGGGTCTCGCCATATATATATATATATATATATATATGGGTTTTTGATACACAGGGGGTCCTTTGTTTAATTGGTAATAACGTGGCCGGTTAGGTCCTGTAAACAACTTAAACATATGAAAGCCCCGAGTAGTATGTAGGGAGTCAGGCAAATTCACGTTTTCTGAAGGCCCAAAATAAGCCGCCAAACGCCCGAGTTACCACCCCGCAGGACGAATGCAATGAGTCCTGCGGGGTGGTAACTCGGGCGTTTGGCGGCTTATTTTGGGCCTTCAGAAAACGTAATTTGACTGACTCCCTACATACTACTACCCTTCGCTTTCTCGTGACGTGAAATTGGGCTGCCTGTGTCTTGGTCAGAAGATTTCGGACAATTAACCTTATTCCCCACAAATTGTCTTTGTCGTTACCTCCCCCTCCCCACCCCCAATACAATGTTGAGTTTTTTGCATGTAACCAAGCACAATGTCTCAACTTTGTATGGGGGGCACCAGGAAATGGAACGATAGTTTCTCTCTTCGAAAAAAATTGTCACTGTGTAGTATTTTCTTATGTGTCCCAAGCTATTTTGTCCACGGTTGTAGGATCAAGGCTAAAAGCTGGGAGAGAAAAGTCGTTATGCAATAGGAAATCATAATCATAAACTATGCGATTGTTGTAGCTTTTCGAATTTTTGGAAATGCTTATCCAAATACCCTAAAATTCAACCTTTAATTTGTGTAGTTAGCGGAAAGTCAAGCATCGCTTTCACAAGCCAGAGGTCTCAGTACATTGTCCACAGCATTCACTAGTCATATCAGTTCTCAAAAGTCAACACTGTTTTACTTGATCCCATTATACCTGGATGGAAGGGTTACGGTTAACCCTATTCAGACTGGGCTTTTTTAGGCAATCTGTGACTGGGGGGCTCCTCGGACCCCCCCCCCCGTCATATCTCTGGAACCAGTAAGGCTAGGACCATGAAATTTTCACACAATGTTCATCTCCATACAAGGAAACCTCACACCCAGTTTTGACCTGCCACACCCAGTTTTGACCTGCCACACCCAATTATGACGTCACAGTGACGTCATTGTTGTTTTTCCGACGTTTCTTTGATATTTTTCCATCCAGATATTTAAAATATCAAATATAACTGTAAAATCATCTCTTTAATATTAAAACATAATAAATACAAACAAGGACACACTTGTTAAGAGAGAAAAGGCAAAAAAGGCGATAAAACTAGCTAAAACTATAATTTTGAAATTATTGTCCGCCATCTTGGATCCGCCATCTTGGATTTCCTTTTCTTTCGTTTAAATTAAAATTTAAAAAATATCTAAAAGAGAAAAGGATCAGAATGTATAAAACACGTATCAAACTAATGTCTATTATTCAAACAATGAACTTACAAGCGTTATTTAATAAATAGTACAAAATATTTCTCTATAAGTAAAAGTGAGCAAAAATTTGCCTACCCCTACCCCCCAAATATTTGATGTTAAAAATTTTTGATGTCTTTCAAGAACTAGTCCAAAGAAAAAGCTATTCTAACAAAAAAAGCACTATAAGTCAAAGAACAAGATCTTAAAATAAAAAAATAACCATATTTTAATATTTTGAAAACCTACTGTGTCAAAAACCGGTTGCCATGACAACATGGTTAATCACACTGACATGTTAAGGATACCAAAATGTCCCTATATAAATTCTAGGAAAAGTCAGAAAATTTCAGCCTCATAGCTATTTCGGTGTAAGAGTTATCACAATTTTACTGGAGGGGGGATTCGAAAAGCCCCCCCCCCCCCCCGCCAGTCTGAAAAGGGTTTAATGACCTTCCTCGTCAAAATTTCGCTGTTTCCACAAGCGCCCAAAATCCAAGGTATAATAGGATTGATGCCGCACCCGAGTAGCTAGTGGCAGGTCAAAAATGGACTCGGAAAAGTTATTTATATGACGGGTGTATTGTGTTATTAGATGTCATCAATAACACAAGGAAGTTCACAGTAAAGATCCTTTGCTTCTTGTGCGTTTGCGAGCAAACAAGCATTTTCGTTCATCAAAATTCTCGCAAGCTCTCTAAAACTGTCCGAAATATCACCTTCTGGCTCCTCGCAACAAACATCCATCAAAATTTCTAATTCTTAGCTTCTACAGGAACTTCATTGAGATATGACTGCCTGTTATCAGCCACTCTTAAAAGAGACATGAAACGAAATTTCAACACTCCATTAAGCAGACATCGAACTCTGAGATCTTTAAAGTGGGAAATCAACCAGCCACTTTCGGTTTTCCTGGGAAATGCCCACCATCCTTCAATTTGTTGATTTGAGAAGGATCTTCGATAAAGAAAAAAATGTCCTCTTAAAAAGCTTCGGTTGAATTGCGCCCAAAGAACCGCTGCATTGCAGCAATGTTGAACTTTTTTTGACTGGCATCACCACGACATATTCGAGGAGCACCGTCGATTTGCACCACACAGTCGAGGAAATGTTTATAACCAGCAAAGAGAGGGTTTTTGTTTAAGGAGCCCACTTGAAGCCATATTAGTCAAGGAGCTATTTTCCCAAAACGCCTTATTTTTAAGGAGTTAGCACAACCCACACTACAGAAAAGGTTTAACACTGGATTTTTGTAGAACAATATCTCCTCTTTATTTTTAGGTACTATGTAGAGTCAGATTGTGGTATCGATCGTGAGATACGGCACGATATCTACCTTGGCCTGGTGAAGATCATGGAAACGAGGCTCAACTCATGTTTTGCGTGTTAAAGCTACCGATTTTCATGAAAAGCATTCAAAACAAGTCTAAACAGAAGGAAATCAATGGATTCTATTTTCTAAGTTCAACATAATGTGTCCGAGTCTGTCACGTGGCTGATCACGTGACATTTAATGAGAAAAAGCTTTCACTTTTTTCAGACATGTCAACATACACTTTTTGTAAAACCTCAAATTACTACTTTTTGCTTTTATAAAAATGTGAAATTGATATATTGGCCATTTGCAAGCTATTTGCAATCAACTAACCATCAAAATTATTGAATTTCCATCAGATTGCAAAGAAAATGACTAAAATACGACTGTCTCAGGTCGGCAACATGGAAACAACGTTGAACTTTGACTTGCTTTAAAACCTATGAATGAATACAATTTGAGGTTGAATTCGTAAAAAAACCTTAATTTTGCAATATTGTGACAACGGTAAAGCAGTGTATGGTCATCAAACAACGTAAATAGATCAACTAGACATCTAGAGCTAAAATCCACAGTTACTCATGCTAAGTACTACATTTGTCAAAGTCTCCTCCATCCGAAAGGGTTTGCTTGACGTTCCTGGAATAAATTCACTGTTCATCTTCGGAATCACTTGAATCATCTGAAATACGCGTTGTAAGATCATTCATTGGATTTTGGCATTCCTCGTCGACCATACACAAGCACGCGTCCGTACAGGAAAGGTTGCTCAACTTACAGGAACAATTTCGTGTACATGCTGATATCCTGCAACGGCATGTCGTTAATTCTACGATGCTCTTTGGTGCATGATCTTTCGTCATCAGTACTGGCACTAGCTTGTCTTCCTCTATCTTCCAACCATTTCCGTCCGGTGAAGAGAGATTCTGCATTGCAGCAAGAGCTTTATTCCAAATGTAAGTTTGGAAATTTGCTCTTTTGATGTGATGAACCAGACTATCAGATGTGGGAGGAAGATCTTCGCCCTTCTTATTCTTCTGGCAGAAAAGCAAATACCGCACATCATCTGCTTTGGTTAACCGTCTTCCAGGATTGTACAAGGTGCAGATAAAAGCTTCACTTGAAATTAACGATTCATCATTTAGAATAGGATCACCTCCAAATTCGTAGAGCTTCTGTTGGAGCTGTTTATCTTTGAGTAGAATCCTCCAAGCAGTCTTCTTCCCAATTCCCTGTTTTGCACTAGTTGAATCACAGCCGGTTAGTGCATGGAATGCTGGAAGGGCTTTGCAAAGTGGCTGACCAAGAGAAGAGTGTAACAGGTGGACAGGTATGAACCTCCGTCGATCTTTTTCTCCAGTTCGTAACCACAATTCCTGGCATTGCAGATCTTCATAATGAGTGATACAAAGCACAGCAACATCTGTGTCTGGTGACTGTATAATGATTCTTTGGTGTGTCTGTGATGCATGTTTAGCGTGAAGCAAAAGCCTGGTATCAGCTTCTTCATGGTCAGAAAGCAGCGATGGTACAGTCTCACTATGGCCTTGGGTGGCAGATACTGTCTTCATGCCACCTTTGAATCCTCCAGCTAGAACAACTTTCTTTTGAGGATTTAGGTTCTCCATGGAACGTTTACAGAGTGCACTGGAGAGGAAATCTGCCAAGTTCTCTTTATTTCTAGATTTGAAATGTACTTTCCCCACTGTTTCGGGATTGGCGTGGAGTCACTGTGTATCTTCACCTCCAATGAACTTGTTTCTCCCCTCTTTTGCCGCTCTCCTGCCTTGATTGACGATATTGATCAAACACTAAGTCCACTCGTGAACAACTATTCTGACTTAAAGTACGAGTGATATGGACATAGCACTTATCTGCCATTTCTCCAAATGTCGCAGATGCGGCCGACTTCATGACCTGGACCAGGGCCATCCCATCAATAACACAGGCTGTAGAAACAGGTGAAGGTGGCAAAGTAGGTACAGCAGTTAAGTTCTTCTCTAGAACAGTTAAGAGTGCACTCTTTGTGGTCTTCCTTAAGCTTCCATCACCATGTGCAATTGCCACGGGAACAGTTGAAAGCTCGTAGCTAAGTACTTCTCGCAAGTTGATTTATCTTTTCTTGGCAACAACAAGAAGTCGACCAAATAGCTCTCGATCTGCGCTTAGAGTAATGATCTTGTCATTGGAGCTTTTAACTGATATTTTGTTTGTTGCAGAGCTGAATGTTTTAATCTTCAACTTTGGCAACGGATCCCAGAAATTGACCTGGTTGCTGTTGATTCTAGTGGCGACAAACTCTTCCATTTTACCTTTTCCAATCACAGTTGCTTCTAAAAGGCGATCTGCCACTTCTTCGGGAAGAACGACACCAGTTGCAATGTTTTGAAGAGGTACCGTCGCTGATTCATCCTGGTCTTCAGGAGTGGTAAATGGGTCAGTAATTAGGCCATTGGTGAAACTTGAAACCAGCTTTCCGACGTCTTCTTGATCCCTTTTCATTCGAGCAGCACCTGCTTCCTTGTGTGTACCAACGCGCTCACAATTTTCAACCCCGCATATTTCTTTTAATGACTTCGTAATAGCAGCACGCTCGTGGCCTGTCAGAAACCAACGCTCTACAGCATCTTCCTTTCGACTGATTCCAACTATGCCTCCCTTTGACTTTGAATCCAGATTAATCGATTGTTCTAGTGCCATGTCTGCCCAGACTTGAGCAAAAGGCTGCTGAGAACGACTGATACTATGAGCCCCAGCAGCAAATTCATGGAAAACTTCAGGGTGCCTCTCTTCAAGCTTGTGCATATCTGCAAGGTAAACTGGTAGCCAGCGTGCGTAATTCGATCTATCCATGGCAAAGAAATGAGGGATCATTGCAGCTGTGGACGACAAATGGAGACTCCAGGTGCCTGTACGCTCTGCCTTGATAAATTGCAGCAGTATCATTACCATGGATATATACTCCTCCCAGAAGCTGAACAACTTTGACTTCTTTTTCGCTTCAGTCTTAAACACAGTCAGCAAAGACGTTAAAGCATCCATGCTGTTTACCACTGCCTCACAGCTCTGTTGAATGGGTTTTCTATCTTTGAAGGAACGTTGACACTCCTGTAACTTGGCAATTATATTCTGCTTGTCAAGGCCATTCAAGCCTGTTCTTTGGCTTCCAAGCCACAGCACAAACGGTTTCCAAAGAAGACGGAAGAGGGCCTCCATGCTGAGTTTATGTGCACGGATTCCACGATTGTATGACTTGCCGAGCATCAGAACAGAGGTGGTTCCAGCCGCATACACTCCGGATTCTATTAAAAGATCCTCCAAGCCAGAATTTGCATATTTCTTTCCGAGAAGAGACAGATAATTTAGGGCTATGTGAAAACCCCCCATACGTATCACAGTGTTCTTGAATCCTTCTGGAAATTTCAATTGAAGTTCCTTTGCCTTCATATAAATGGCCAAATCGAACGTAATGACTGAGTCATTTGCTGTAATCTTCCTGCCATCTCTTGAGAAATTTTCATCAATGTGTAAATTGTGCTGTATTCGTTTGCTGATCCGTTTATCATTGGACAATAACCAATGACTGTTCTGATTGGTATCTCAGGGAAATTACTGGAATGAAAGCCACTCCAACCTGGAATACTCTGCTCGGGTAATGGACCGACGCTCTCTTGAAAAAGCGTGGTGGGACGGAGCCGAAGCGACATCCAAGCAAGGTCTTGGACGGAAGCAGATAAAAATAAGTGATCGTTGTCATCGAACCATTCCGTTTTGATTTCTCCAAGGAAACTTGTTAGTGGTAGACGTCTACCGCACAAGCTGACTTCTTGTATGGTGAGAACGTTCCTTGCAGAATCTAATGATCTTCTTCGCTGCGAGTGGTCTGTGTGAACTTGAGGGGGAGGCATTGGGCCGTATGGCTTACGCTGATAGACAACAAGTGTGGTTGCGTAAAGTTGTGTTTTTCCCATCGAGGGTTTCTTCATTGATGTCGTTATTGTCACCCGCCATTTGAACGAACGCACCTGGAAATACATTAGATGGTATGGTGACACCTTGCTCTGACTTCGCAAGTATCTCGTTGGCGAGGCATGTGTCGACTAACTCGAGTTCTTCATACGAAGAGCAATGACCCATTCTGTTGAGCATAGTGATGAGCTGCTTTGAGCCAGTTAGATGTCTCACTGAAATGGCAAGGCTGACATGTTTCGGAAGCTTCACTCTTGCATGAGATGCGCAGTGTACAAGGTCTTGTCCAGTCATGATGACCTTTCTCTCATCTGCCAAATTTGAACAAGGCTCGTCATTCTCACAGAAACCCTCTTTGCTACCTTTGTACTCATCCCCTGTTATGATCCATCTCAGAAGCCAGTATAGACATCTTGGGAGGAGTGCTCTTGAACTGACCAGGCTCAAATCATCCACATTTAGAGGTTGGGGGTTTATACCCTTGCACTTACTGATTCCATCTCTAATTATTTTCGCAACAGCATAGACCATCTTTGCAGCATCGTTTTCATCTGGCATCAGTGTCGCTTTGGTATGTTGAGCGGTCGGTGATTCGGTAGCTGATAAGCTGCTAGCAGCATTAATGACATCCAATAATGATATTGAACTTGAGTAGACAAGTTCGGGCTTGGTGCGAACAAACGGCTGGTGAAAAACCAAATCTTCCTTGAAGTGGGACATCAATCGTGACTTCAGTTTCTGCCTTGTATAGCCCTCGTAGTCGACACCTTTTATCTTCAACGACTCTTTAAACATGCCAAGAAGATTATTCATATCGTATGCTTTTCCAGCCATGATTTGAGGTGTAATATGGGTTATCGATTCATTAAAAGCTTCGGTGTGCTTCGTTTCTTCCCTTTTATAAGAACCTTGGTACTTTAAATTCGACTTGCTAACGTATGAGGCATAACAGGCTTTATGGTATTTCGCCTCTGCTGCAATCAAGTCACTGACACTTCTCAAAGTGTGAAGCATCTCTTCGTCACCCTTGGCTTCTGCTGCCTTTGTTATGCTTTCGCATGCCTCAAACGTGGCGATGTTAACAAGTTTTTTGTCCTTTTTGTGCGTAATTTTCTTACAAAAAAGGCACCTCGTCCAATCAAATGATAAACGGTAAACATGTTTCATTGTAGCTGAACTTTCAGGCGCTTTGCTTGGAGCATCGTTGCGATTAGACACATATTTGAGGTTTTGTCGACTTGTGTAAGTTTCATAACAGCAAGAATGCCATACAATGTCACAGTCTTTTAAAGAGGCCAAATCAGGTCATAGGCGATGAAAAACATCATCCTGGCGGATTTCCATTGCAGTTACGAAGTTTTCGATTGATGAAGCCTGAGCTTTTCTAACACTAACTTTCTCGTTTGTTGCTTGACAAATGATGCAATGATCGAAATTAAAACTTTTTTCTTTTTGCAGGTCTATGTAAAAGATCATTACGTCTTCTTGATCATCCATACTTGACAGTCTTACTCCGGGGGTCTTACTATAAATAAAAATATATTTTTTACATTGGTTTTTCGTATCATACAGTCGAAACTCGCGGCCTTATGAGTAGACACCTAAGTATTTATGAACACTTAAATGCTCACTTATTTGCTTAGAACTAAACCTTTTGCAGCTAGTATTTCACAGCCTTAATTTGATACTCAAATGTATCCTGAAATACAATATTACAATGTTTTCACGTAAATAAAACAAAATTCAACGTTTTGCATTTTACACATAAAGCTAAGACTTGTCACCGCCACATAAAACTTAAATACTGTTTGGAAAGATAGCGTTGAGAACTATACAAACTTATAGAGGTTTTTTATATATTGTAAGCACTGAAATAAGTAAGATCATTGACGGGATCAAGTCAATAGGACAAACTGATAATAAATATTGGTATATTTATCAGTAATTTGTGAGGTTCCACTATAATCGATATCTCACACTAATTATAAATTGATTTAGTATTCAGCACGCACATCATTATTGAGTCTTGTTGCAAGGTAAAGAAAACGATAAAAACAGCCGTAGGTTAACGAAATATGTACTTACAGAGATAAAAGAGAACAAAATGAAAGCAAAATTACATATGAATCCAATACATACCTCATAAAAACGTCTTTCCTTTATTTCGATGTCAGAAACAGAGATAAAAAGACGAATCCGGCGAACTTTTACTGATAACGGTCGCCTTGAATTCAAACGCACGCTTTTCAGTCACGTGACTACTTCGACTCAGTCCCAAGCCTCGAACAAACTTTAAATCCTATGAATCTATTTCTCATATCGTGAAAAACGAACTGCGAAACAGATAAACTTACGAATAATCACGAGGATTTTATAGCTATAAAAATAATAGAAAACTTTATATTTAATCTGAAAGTATTATTATTACAAAAAATTGGATTTTGTCGAAGTCAAAGCAAATGTACACCCACGTGATCAGCGTTGTTGTTTTTGTTTGATGATCGCATTGCTTTTGCAGATGTCACAATATAAAACAACCTTTTTATAATAATTGTTGTAAATTATGTTATTTTTACGAATTCAGGGCCTCAAATTTCCTTTCATCATAGAGCTGGTGTAAGTTTAGCCTCGTTTCCATGCTTTCCACCTGAGGCAGTGTCGTATTTTATTAATTTTTTTCATAATATTTGACTGGAATCCAATGACTGCTACATGCAATCAAGTATTTCATTGCACATAGCCTATTCAATAATTTTAAATTACAATACAAGCAAAATATAGGTAGGTTTCAAAGCAAGTCAAAGTTCAGCCTCGTTTCAACGTTGCCGACCTGAGACAGTCGTATTTTAGTCATTTTCTTTGCAATCTGATGGAAATTCAATAATTTTGATGGGTGGTTGATTGCAAATGGCCAATATATCAATTTCACATTTTTATAAAAGCAAAAAGTAGTAATTTGAGGTTTTACAAAAAGTGTATGTTGACATGTCTGAAAAAAGTGAAAGCTTTTTCTCATTAAATGTCACGTGATCAGCCACGTGACAGACTTGGACACACTATGTTGAACTTAGAAAATAGAATCCGTTGATTTCCTTCTGTTTGGACTTGTTTTGAATGCTTTTCATGAAAATCGGTAGCTTTATCACGCAAAACATGAGTTGAGCCTCGTTTCCATGATCTTCACCAGGCCAAGGTAGATATCGTGCCGTATCTCACGATAGGTGCCACAATTTGACTCTACATAGTACCCGAAAATAAAGAGGAGATATTGTTCTACAAGAATCCAGTGTCAAACCTTTTCTGTAGTGTGGGTTGTGCAAATTCGATTTTTTTCGGTCCTAGCTCCTTGACTATATACTTTGACGACCGTATCCGTCGATCGCGCCGTGAAGGCAAAAACCGAATGATTTCAATTAGTCATATCCGTGAATGTGCCAAATGTAGTTTGATCTATAAGACTGATATTTTTTTCTTACCTGTATTTTGAATGACGTTCGACACCGTCGGGGTCTAACGCTTTAAGAATATTTCTCACCGTTTCTCTATTTACTACCAGCCCATAGTGATTTCTCAACCTTTGGTACATCAAACGATAACCAATTCTACTTCCTTTGAGCTCAATTTTGACAGCGCCGATCACCTCAGCTGGATCCCTGTAGTTTTGCCGTCTTCTAAGCCCTTCCCTTCGCAGTATTCTTTTCAACCTCGTCAAGCTAATACTTATACTATGCGTAAATAGAAGAAAGCGAGTGGGGACTTATAAGCGTCATAAATAAACCATTTTTTTAATCAACATACGTTTTCCATTTACTGAATCTTTATAATGACAAATCAAAAAAAGCGTTAATCTTTTTTATATATAAGCTGCTCAAATTTGGAGCGTGTGAAGAGATGCTCGGCATATAGTATTCTAACAGCTGTAAGTTGTTCTCTTATTAATACTACAAAAAGACATTGAATTGTTATGTTAATATTCGATGAGATAACACTCTACATGCGTTATTCGTTCTTAATTTTCTATTGGAAGTTGTACAGTGTTCTGTAAAAGCATTTATATTTTGGAAGCAAGGAAAAGTAGAGGAGGGCTTATATCGGAGTGGGGCTTAGAACTGGAATATTTTTTTCTTTACACGTAGATGGGCAGCGCGGGGGGGGGGAGCTTATAACGGACATTTTACGATATGTGCAATGTGATCGTTGCAGAGCGGTTTCTCTGTACATGTGGACATGTCCGTGTCGTGTATACACCTTATTGAAAAAATGTTGACCCGTGAAAAGCATAAACCATGAACGATGAGACCGAATGAGATTTTGGGTAGGCAGCATCGGCAAGCTACTAATATTCCATTTCTTGATAATCAAGATGTTTTCTTCGTTTGAGGCATTTTAGAGCATGATTTATGCATCCTGTGTTAATATGATGTGTATTCTGTCACATACGAACATTAATTTTTCCAACCTCCCAGTAAACCTTTGGGTCGCATCGTTCATGCTTTATGCTTCTCACCCGACAAAGTTTCTTCAATTTGGTGTATGCAAAATCGTTTAAATATATGTTGTAATTATTTTTTTATCTCAGTTAATTTTTGTTTTTCCTTTGTTTCAAGTTCATTAGCATATATTACCATACCCAAAAACAATGGAAAAACAAAAATTAACTGAGATAAAAAATAACTACAACATATACATTCCTGGTGATGTCATTTTGAAGCACATGCATTACAATAACATCTTATATAATATATTGTTATATGTGGCACATTCAATTTTTAGTTAGGGGAATTTTCATGCGAAACGCGACGTTGACTTCTATATTTTTGTTCTATATTTCTATTTAATTTGTCAATTTGTTTTAGATTTTATAACCTATTACCTTTATAGCTTTATTCATTGTATATTAATGCTTTGTTAAAGAAGTTGTTTACAAATCTACCTGATCCACTTGTGTGGTCCGATGAAGGGCCCGTAGGATATCCATTACCATGCGATTTCGTTGGACCTGAATTACGCGTCCAGTCAAATGTATCTGAGATAGACTGTCGCCAGCCAGAGCACAGCCCACTGTCAAAGCTACACGATGCTAGAGGGGCAGCTGAGGAAAGACAAATATTTCGTCATTTCGATTATCATTCCTTTCTTAGTTAACTCGCATTTTTCCAGTCCGTCTCTATCCCTAATAAATGTCTGTCTAATATATACCGACAGTTTGACCTATAGGTAAATTTTAATCAGTGGGAACACTGTTTTTCGAGGGATGAGTGAATGTCAGAAGGCGCATCACCTAGGAGGAAAAAAGGAAATGATTGAGAGAAAAATGTCTTATCGTTCTTTTGTTCTATTTTTAAAATTAATTTCTCTGCCACATTAAGGGGCGTCTTAAGTTGGCCAATTACTCTAAAAAAATACTACACAAAAATACTACTTGAAAAGCCTTCTATCCCATCCTCTTATCGTTGTTGATTTTGTGTTGTTGTGTTTTTAGATCGAATAATAAGGAAGAAATGAGGAAGTGTATAATATTAACGGGCCACATCTTTGCAATTGAAAACAACTAGAATCCTGGCCAATAAATGTTAGGACACTTCACCTTTACACTCGGCAATTCATCTTTGTCGTCATCTCCCCTTCCCCTCACCAAACCCAATGTTTTTTTTTATTGGGAGCACTCAGGAATTTGAGCCCCACGGTTAAATGCAACGGTTCAGTTTGAATAAGGACGCTTATGTTAACAAAAGCCCATAAAAAAGAACAAAAGTGTTTTCATGCAGAATCCCTTTACCTTGACAGTCGTAACATATCCTTACAAGAAACAGCAGCCAAATTGCTGTCATCTACAAGTTAAAAAAAAAAAAACAGTTAAGAAGATGAAGTTCGTTTTTCGGGGGTGGAAGCAGTAAAAAAAGCAGAATAATGAATAATGAATAACGGCTTAAAAAAGAAAATGAATAATGGCTGAGAAAAGAAAATGAATAAGAAATATTTAGGGTTTAAATATGAATAACGACTAATGAACTAGTAAAGTCAAATAATTATTTTTTTTATAGAGGAGTGATAGCCAGAGGTCACGGTCGAGGTTTCAGAAGTTTAACTTGCTCAAAATTAAACTTGCAATCTTTGATGTCTCTGATGGTCAAACGCTGGGTTTAAATAAGGGTCTATAAGGCTAAGTTTTAAATAAACGCCAGGCTGGAGTTAAATGGAGAAACTACGGTATTCAGGGGCGTAGCGAGCCTATAGGCCCTAGGCCGAGGCCTACAAATTTTTCAGCCCACATGTCATATTTTTTAAATCTATGAAAAGGTAAACTTTGGAATTTATATCGACTTCACAAACACTGTCTGAGTCTCAGGAATGCAGGAAATGATGTTTTAGAGGGTAAAATCCAAAGCATTTTCCGGGGGAGATGCCCCCGGAAGCCTCTCGAAGCGCGCGCCTACTGTGGTCGTTGCAGCGTGCCCGCCAGGATTCAAGCAGGCCTGGTTAGGCCTACAACTAGTTAAAAAAATCGCTATGCCCCTGGTAATTAGATGAATATGACGTTGACGGTTTAAAATCATATTTTAAAGGAAGTGAATATCTTCTGTTTCACAAGCATTGCAAGTTAGAAGCTGCCCAACAAACTCGAATGCGGAATAATGAATATCGAGCAAAATTTAAAAATGAATAATAAATAACAGAAAAAATGAAAGGAATAATGAATAAGTGAGATCCAATTATTCCGCTTCCACCCCTGATTCATTTTTGAGTTATTCCCCGGTGATGTATTTAAACGCCTTCTTTACGAGTGCGTAAAGAAATTGAATTGTCTGATACTACTACTTGCTGGCTTTCAACTTTGCACACAACAGCATCATCCAGTATATTGAGCTTATATACTGTTTTGGCAAGCATGTCTCACTGAAGATTGAACGCCAGTTTTTATTTCTGGCAATGGAGGCCAATGCATCAGTTGTTGTGTTTATATACTGCTTTGCCAAGCATGCCTCACTGAAGATTGAGCGCCAGTTTTCACTTGTGGTAACGGAGGCCAATGCATCAGTTATTGTGTTTATATACTGTTTTGCCAAGCATGCCTCACTGAAGATTGAGCGACAGTTTTTACTTGTGGTAATGGAGGCCAATGCATCAGTTATTGTGTTTATATACTGTTTTGCCAAGCATGCCTCACAAAAGATTCAGCGCCAAGTTTCACTTGTGGTAATGGAGACCAGTGCATCAGTTATTGTGTTTTTATACTATTTTGCCAAGCATGCCTCACTGAAGATTGAGCGCCAGTTTTTTTTTTTTTTTCTTGTGGCAATGGAGGCCAATGCATCAGTTATTGCAGTTTGGCTACGAAAGCTTGTGCAACAACCTCGCTCTGGAGGTCTTTCTTGTTTCCCAGAGGACGAAGTTGTTTGTACAAAAGCGGCCGTTATAACTATCACTTAAGGTTACAGTGTACCTTCGGGGGTGTCTCCAGTATAACAGCTCTAGCGTCTTAAGATTACACTTAATATACCTAAACCCCGATATCAAATTAAAGCTTATAGAGCTGGCTATCTAAATATGGAAACTATTTGGTAATAAAATTAATTGTCGAAATTTTTACGACGTCTAATTTCGAACGTCCGAATCAGCTTTAAAACGCAATAACTCAAAGCGATTATTATATTTTGCTAATTTGTTTTGTTCTCGGATTTCTGGACACGAGGCGCTAAAAAAAAAACGTGTCGGCGATTTCCCATATTCAATTGCAGTGAAAAGTTACACAATATTTTCGAAAAGGGGAGAAAAAAATTGGAATGATCGCACTGAAATGGCTCCTGACGAAAAAGTTTTCGGAATTAAGAAATTCGCCGACACGTTTTTTTTTTTTGATTGTATGTTAGCCTAGCTTCTGTCCAAATTTAAAGAAAATCGAACAAATTTCCTTTGAGTTGTCGCTCTTTAAAGTGTCCCCAACAAGCGAAAAATTAACTTTAAGAAAACGGCGCTTAAAAAAACATGTCGCTTAAGAAACAAACTCCGTCCACAAAAGTTATACCGTCATTTCTCCGTCAATTTTCACTATTTTTCGTTATTTTTTTTTGGAAGAAAGTTCATCCTGCAAACTTTATTTTAACGCCAAAAAAAAAAAATTCAATAAATTTTCGATCTGAAGGTACACTGTAACCTTAAGCAAATGGTAATTGCTGTGCTGTAAAAATTTCTTTATTGGAAACTTTTTTAGAATTGTTGCTTTTACTTTTGTTATTTTCAATTTGTTTTTCAATGCTAATTTATACTTAAATAAGAAGCTGTACACAGCTTAAACTCGTGGCGCCTTTAAATCATTGCAGCATTGACTTCCAAGTGTTTTGAGTGCTTTTACGGAAAAATTTAAGCCTAAAATGATGTCTAATCAGACTCCTAAAAGCCAACCCGTGAAGAAATGCTAACGCGTAATGCGGTAAGCTCAAGTTTTCACAGACACGGTTCGATATATATCTTTTTTAAATTAAACGTTGGGAGTTTTGACGAAGGCAAAAAAAGCAGTGCATCACTTTCATAATGTCCATTCCGAAGAAAGAAAGAAAGAAAAAAGGAACGTGACTTGAACTCGGGCCTTGCCAGCACTAAGCCACAACCTCAATCCACTACGCTATCAAGGAATTCAACTCAATAACGACTGAATTTTATTATTTCAAGGTAGATACGCATCAAAACACGCGTCTCGGTTGAAAAATCTTTTTAGATCGATTAAGCTTATTTGTTGTTTATATTCGTTTACATCATATTAATTATTGTTATCGCTGGATTCACGTTGGTCTTGTTACGAAATGCATTCGTAACAAAGCATTACTCATTAAGTTTACAGCTGATGGAAGGAGCGAGTGAGTGTACTCAGTGAGTGATTGAATTTAAATTAGCCACCGTTACCGATAACCCGTTCATTTCGCTTTCGCGTATTAACGGGTTCAAAAATAAGACTACACTACATTCACTACATTCAGTAGCCGATACTTAAAAGCTCGATCGCTAAGCAATTTGCAAGTAAAATAAAACGCAAAACTTGCCGGGACAACTGAAAATACCACAGGAATAAGCGGCGAACACAATATCAAACGGTCCTATCCATCCATGAACGCATTGCATTGTCTTGAAAACTTGCAATTGTACGCTGCAGTTTTGCTTTCCTGTCAACACACGGAGAGATTTTGCGGTATGTATTTCATAGCTGAAAGCCGTATAGTCGTAGACATAAACTAAAATATGCGTGCATAAATTTGCATGCGCTAATGTGACACACAAAAAAAGAAAACTCAGAGCCGGATTTACAACTCGTGTGCTGCGCCACGAGTTAAAATTTACGCGAGGTTTTTTTTTTACCTTTGATAGCAGTCTGAGTGAAGTTTGCAAGAACAAGTGAGTAAAGAACAGAAGAAGGGTAACAAAGTTGAATGGAGCCTTCATCAAAATTCAGATTAAAGTTTACCTTGACAAAATCGGTTAAATTTAATTACAGTTGAACCTGTATTAAGCGACTACCCTCGGGACCCTCGCTACAGGTTCGCTTTACAGTATCTATGGAAGAAAATGTAGGGACTCATGAAGCTGGTGTCCATTTAATATGGGGTCCGCTTAATACAGGTTTCACTGTAGGTTGTCTTATGACGATGATTAACGCTATATAACATTTCAAACGTCAGTGCCAGTGCTTTTGTAGTATTCAAACTCTGAAACCCTGCGTAACGGGCACCGTTTTATTGAAAGGGAGAAATTTCGATGACGCGCGCGCTAACTTTCAACATTCATAACTTCTTTAAATTCAGATGCCATCAAACTTTTTGACTTTTCCTTAAATTTATCTGGCAACAATTTCGTATGACAATTTATTGATCACGTGACTTGATGTTTCCATGGCAACAAGATTTTGACAGCCATGTTTTTTGAAATTTGCATATTTGTACCTTTGAATGAAGATAAACAATGTTTATTGGTATAACTTTTATATTTTTACGTCATTTAGCGTTTATTTATTGGTTTTGATTAATTTTGAGTCAATTTGGAGAGTTTTTAAGAGGTTTTAAAAAATTCAGAAATCCAAGATGGTGGATCCAAGATGACGGCCATATAACTAATTACCTATAAACTACGTCAAATGACGTCATCGTTCCATTGTTGGGACCGCAAAGGAGACAATTTTGAACGTACTATGTACCCTCTAGGTTTCATTGTTATAGCCTTAATGTTCGTAATGTTCTTAATGTTCATTGTCATAGCTTTAATGTTTCTGATGTTCTTAATGTGGTTAGTTGCTCAAACAAAACTTCAAAATACGATTTTGCAGTTGTGTACGGTCTAGGCCTAAAAACACTAAAAAATGAGTTTATTTGCCAGCAAATAAGGAACGATTATCCTACCGTAGTAAACTGTAGGAAAAAGCAGCATGAGACTGTAGAAATCCTACGAGCGCGAACCAATCAGATGTAAAATGACCTGTTGCATCACCGGATGGCTCAACTTACAGAGTTTCTTTCAGAGGAGTGAAAATGTCGAAGACTTCGAAGGCAAGTAGCTCGAAAGCGAAAAATATTACAAGGAAAGAAGCCCAAATGTGCGGCGTTACATTGAAAGTTGTGGCAGTGTGGGGCAAGTTAATTTGTTGATGGCGCCCAATCTTGTGGCGGGTGCAAGACCTGCTGCAAAGAACGAGAGCCAGGCGCTAGACGAGAAGACGTCAAGGACGTACGAGCTTCGCCTCCTTGCCCTAGAAAAGTTCGCGGCCGAAAATAGGGACGATGCCGTCTTATTTGGGGAAGGAAAAAGGTCGTTTTTAGCCGCTACGTTGAAAACCAATATGCGTAAGTGTTTTCTGCATTTTTTATCCGTAAGCTCGTGCACATTAACACAGAAAATCACGCTTGAAATTGACAAGATTGCAATTAACGGCAGTTTGGAATACAGAAGAGGATTGATTTTAGCGTCGAACTTTTCGTTAATTGGGCTTATGGAGTTTAACTTTAATATCACTTTTTTTATAATTGAAGCCAAAAGGCAGATTAATAGCGGAGCACTTGCCAGGCCGAAGGCCTGGCTGCGCAGCTCCATACTCATAGAACCTGTGCCGTGGTTTTTCATGGTCAGGGCTAGCGGAATGTTTCGCAGGCGCGTGTGTGTCCGTCCGCCCGCCGTGTTGGAACAACATCCGGGATTTTAGCAATTTTGTTTTTCGCGCGGCCACACAGCCGTGAGCTCGGTAAACACTTATGTTGTTTTGTTGTGTCTAGCGGAGAATTAAAGTCGTTATTTTCCTGCATTTTTTCGCGGTTTGCTATTCAAGACAGGGATACTAATTAAGGTATACTCAGAAGCCGCTTTAGTGGAAAAAGACGAGCTTTCAGGGATAAAATCTTGCTTTGACGAAGAACTTCATGTATTACGCTTTATCAATGCGGGAGTAGTTTGTTTTCTACGGATTTCAGAACCAGAAGCGGAGATTTGAATTTCCAAGCAAGCGAGGACTTAAAGGTAAAACAGATTACAGTTTTCGATGAGAATTTATGTTGATATCAATCTGTGAGTGACTTTTTATTAGTGCTATTGTGAGTTTTGGAGAATTGATTTTAGAACGTGCTTAAATTCAATTGTATCGATCTCTTGAATTTCATCGAAGAAAGCTTGAACTCGATGAGCTATAAATAAATGGTACGCGTTTTGCTTTTAAACGTAAACTAATGGAGATTTGAAAAAAAATTTTCGAAAGAAGATTGTGTTGTCCATTTTTATGTGTTTGTTCATTCATTAGATAGATTGAAAAGCGATTTTATGTAAACAAAACAAGACTTGATTTTATAGTACAGTTCTATCTTCACTCGCATCGCCTTATGCAAATATGTTTGTGTATTTTTGCAATTTTTGATTTTCAAATCAGTTTCTCGGGCAATTTTTGACAAACATAAACTGTATTTTATTCGGAAACTAGTGGTACTAGTTATTCTAGACAGAGAAAAGCTGTTTTTGTGAACTTTTGTACGGTCTATAAAATGTACTGTGCAGACGGTCGCGTAATACTGTTTTTGAGAATTGCTAAAATTGAAAATAGCCCGTTCGTCAATCTTAATCCTTGTGCTTCCAACCTTTCACCTTAGTTAAGCTTGTTCAAAGTGCGACGCTGTTAGGCTTGGGCTATCTATATATATTATCAGTGGAAACCCATTATTGTGGCTCCTTCGCCTTGTTATTCCCAATAACATTTTGCGTAATCCTTTCTATACTGTGTGAAGAGGGGCAAGGGGTTTTAGTCCTCAAACAGGTTATCCGAACAATATGTTGCAATTTAAAAGTCTTAACCCTCGGACGTACACGCAAACTTATATCTCCACCGTTGCTGAGCCAAACAAAAGCTAAAATTTGGCCGATCTCAACTCTCCATCGAGACGGTTATCTGACCCGTGGGCAACCAAAGCCGCAGTCGGCAGAGATTCCCATACTTCTGCGATGTGCTCGTCAATAATCATGACGTTGCAATCGGCAAACAACTAACATTGTTTGATCTTGATTCCCTTTAATTGCAGCCGCGGCAGTAAAAACTTTGCCATAACCCGTAGGCAAAAGAGTGAGGACATTGCTACCTTGAAGTAAAGCATTGACCGCTTGACGTTGTTCGGGTCTTAGTTCCAAAAGAAAATTTAAGATATTTAGAGACATTCTCGCAAGCTTCACGAATAGAACCTAAATTCGAGTTTAATCAGTTTAAAAAAGGTTGTGGTATTGTCTTGACTTGATCATGGCGTGCGCGAAGAATGATTATGTCATCACCAAATTAATCCTCCACCAATCAGCTTTTTCCGCAGACTTTTTCAGTGGAGACATTCTAATTTCCAAGACATCGTTGCGTTAAACGGGCGTTAATAAAACGCCCCTTAACAATTTCTATTGTTCCGTAAAATGGAACATGCTCCGTTGCATTTTTATGTCCGCAAACTCCACCGTTCTCATTGCTTTGACACAAGCTTTTTTGCGGTCTGGGCTGAAGAAAAAAGAGCGCGTGGATTTGAATGGCCATTTAAAAGCTTATATATATTTAAAAGTTACTATATCTTTGAAAACAAAGCGAGATCCTGACGATATGGACCAAAAAGTGCGAATTTGACAAAAGTGCCAAAAACGTTTGCTGTCTTAGAATATCCCAGAATTACGCTGTCTTGAAATATCCCCTTTGCTTTGAGAACAAGATTATTCACCAAGCTCAAACTAAATTGCAACAAAACAATTCAGCATAACTTGAGTCATTATCGTCATATTTGTTTGGTTTACTATGCATTATTATCTCAGAGCTGGTTCTCATATAATCGTCCCGGTCGTCCGAGTCGTTGCAAAAGTTTTGTACAAACGACTCAGACAATCGGGAAGACTCGAGCGATGTGGGTTCTCATATGATCGTCCCGGTCGTCCCAAACGTCAATAGTGCTGTCGTAAACTGGGTTCGACAACATGTTTTAGGCACGAGAATCGTAAAATAAGATGGCGGCTATTAAAGCAGAGTTAAACTCCGAAGTTGTCTCCATTCTGAAAGTAGTTCTCATATGATCGTCCCCGACGATTAGGACGATTATATGAGAACACTTCTGAGACGACCCTGACGATCGCGAACGACCCAGACGACTGGGACGATCGCGGACGCTTGCAATTGGATAGAACTGTGTTCTATCCGGACGACTGGGACGATCGTGAAAAATCGGGAACGATCATATGAGAATTACTCTCAGGCGACCGGGACGACTGAGGCGACCGAAGCGACCCAAACCTACCCCAAAATGCACTATTATTTCCCAGCATTCGTAGCTCTACCAGTTCCAAAATGGCGTCAACTTCGAAGTTTAACTCTGCTTTAACAGCCGCCATCTTATTTTACGATTCTCGCGCCCAAAACATCTTGTCGCACCCAGTTAACGACCGCGCTATTGACGTTCGGGACGACCGGGACGATCATGTGAGCCAAATCGCCGTTGAGTCGTCCCGATCGTCTGAGTCGTTTGCAAAAAACGTTTGAAACGACTCAGACGACCAAGGCGACCGGGACGATTATATGAGAACCAGCGATAGAAGTTTGGTGATGATCGTTCCTGTCAAACCTTCAAAAAGTTTATTTGAGCCGTATGCAGACTCTATTTTAGACCTGCTTAAAAAATTATCCATACGTGTATGGAATAAGTTAACAGTAAATTTCAAAATAACAGTGCTAATTAAACTGGTAAGCTTTCGGCGGTGACATGTTTCAACAGCTTGTCCTTAAATTTCCTTTTCCTTTGGTTCAGTGTTCAGTTTGAAGCATTTAATCAATAGTTTTTTTTTCGTTTTTAACCGCGTAGCTTTGAACAAAAACAGGAACATCTGTATAAATAAACGGTTGTTAAAATCGATCATTCTTACTCAAAACTTAAAATTAGGGCAAGTTGATAATTGATGCACAGCTTGACGTAATATATCAAACACGAGGAACAGTGTTTCATCAGATTTCCAAACACCGCGAAGTGGGTTGGAAAAACGAGGCGCAGCCGAGTTTTTTTTAACCCACTTCAAGGTGTTTGGAAATCTGATGAAACACTGTTTCGAGTGTTTGATATAGCTTCTCAAACTGATCGTTAAATGCGGAGAAAACGAAGGAATAAAATCGCCAAAATCTATGCAAATTAAGAAACGATTTCAAAACCTCCTTCACGGTAGTGATTTCCTTTGTGTTCTCGTCATGAATTATTAATGAGTTTGAGAATAGTATTTTGAGGGTTTCGCAGTCATTGTTTTGCATAAAAGTCATAAATGGTTTCAAAAACCGAACAACTTTGCACGCCATTAATTGCTCATTAAAACAAGACAAATTCGATAGACAATCTTCACGGAGTTTTTCAAAGTTAAAAAAAGTCGAAAAAATAGTTAAATAACTAGCTCACAACGTTCTTCAAAATTGTAATTGCTTGATGAAAACAAACCCTCCGACAATGCAAACAAACGAAAAACATCTTTAAAGTCGATCGTTACATTAAATACAGTGTTGTTTCATCTGTCATTATTGTTATACCGTGTCGTTTTATCAGGTTGACCTGACAAAGTAATCAATACTTTCGTCCTTCTCTTAAGAGAGCAAAGCCTCTAACAACGTGTTTGGCCGGATTGACGAACTACCACCTGCCAAGAGCTCAAAACGACTTTCTGTCTGACGTTACGTTTACACGGTACCGAACGAATTTTCGACCGGTTGAAAAATTTGGGCGAACATTTTGTTCACACGGAACCGTGCAATATTTTCGTACTGACTAACCAGTTAAAATTAACTTTTGTCGGTTGTTTTACCATCTGCCCATGCGCAGAACGCTACTTAACCAAGTCCAAAATGGCTTCTAGAAAGAGAAAGGTCAACAATGGGCGATGACGACGATAACGATATTATTGACAAAATTGTCCCACCAAAGACACGTCCTCCAAGGTCTCACCTATAGTGTGACTCTAGTGTTTTCGTCTGTGCTTCATCTTCGACTTCCGGATAGATATGCGACTGTTTTGAACTCGGTTTTCTGATATTAACAGGATTCCAGCACACCGTCGCCTTCGTGCGTGATTATTATTTATTTATTTACCTTGTCTCGATGGGCAACCCTTGCCAAGTATAAATATAGATGTAGATGTAGATGTAAAGCTCCGCATGTCATAGCCATTTGCAAGATGATATTTTGCATTAATACTGTAATATTAGAGAGCAAAGCGATTAAGAATCCGACACATTCTATCTTCGTAGTATAGACTTTCTTTCTCTCTTCTTCTAGCTGAGTTACCATGCATCCATGCAACCACGCCTTTGCCGTACAAAAATTTAGACGGTCAAGGTGTTTACACCGCGCCGGTTAAATCATTGACCGTATCGGCTAAAAATTCGTCCCCGATTTTGGCGTTCAAATTTTTGAACGGCTAGGCGTCTAAATTTCCGTACGGTTAGCGTGGTTCCGTGTGAACGGAACACCTAACCGCACGAAATTTCAACCGGTCGAGCATTCGTCCGGTGCCGTGTAAACGTAGCCTCAGTCCTGTCGTTATGAATAGCGACACCAGAAAACCAAAAATTGGGTTTCAATTGCACGCAAAATTATAAATTATCACCCCAATCAAACGAATTTAACCAATACGTTTTCGTCTAGTTTTGCTAGAACTATAGCCTTCAGTGCTAGAAAATTTGGCTGGTGTAATTAATGTAAGGATGACGTTATTTGCTGTGTTGAGGGACATAATTATAATTGTAAAACAGTCTTAATATTCAAACTTTAGCTCAGTTGTGCAAATGCTGAATTAACAATTAAAATCGAAGAAATTGAAGTTGGTACTAGGTTTTTGTCTAATTCCTTCTTTCTGTTTTAAACTAATGCAGTATTTCACATCAACGGTTTAACATGTTTAAAAGTTGTTTAGTTTAACTAGTACGTTTTAGCCTCTATCTTGAACGTTTTGAAATGTTATGACTCAAACTACATGGGATGGTCAATAAAGTCAACAAAGTTCCTTTTAGTAAAGATTTCACTCCAAATATTACGGGAGTTGGGAGGTATTTTTCTAAACCTGTTTTAAACTAAACAACATTTAAAGATGTTTAAGCGTTGGTGTGAATGGGGAATAAGTTAATGAGTATTTCTAAGTATTACGTAGTGTTGAGGGTGTTTAAAGTTTTGGGGACGTTATGATCTACTCCATGGCTATGAATAAATGTAGTGTGATCAGTTTGAATATCGTGGCACCACAATTAGCTAATATAATTATTTATTCATAACGGAATACTTCATGTCAAATACTATAATATTTTACAATTCGCATCTATAAAATAGTAGAAAATTGTACTCTGCTTTGAAGTCAGTTTACCTCAACACAGAGAGCCTAAGCTTTTTTGTTTAACCGCCATAATCATGATGAAACTCGACAATGGCTAAAGAGTACGATTTTTATCTTTAATGACTGATAATCAACAGCGGCTTTAATTGAAATAACTACCTAAAACTGCGTTGTTGCATGGGGAGATCTCTGCGTGCTGTTTTATAAATAAACACGCAAACACAGCTCTAGAAGAGTTCTCACATGTAACTACAATTAAAAGACTAATTATTAAAGAGTGATAATTTTTCTCGTCAATAGAAACTGTTAGACAAAGTGAGGAGTCCGTCGTCCCGAAGACTGAAAGCCATTTATAGGAAAAGCTCCTGGAAAAGGATCGCGGCGATCAAAAACTGTTTTACCTTTGTATTTCACGTATTCTCGAAAATAAACAATTTTTATGCCTATTTAAGTAAGTCTCTGTTTTGCTATTATAAGCTTTTCTAGTTTTCCTGTTACAAGAAAACCAGCAAAATGTCGGGGAAATTAATTCGCACCGACATTTTATTCACAAGACTGAAAGAAGCAAAAAGTGTGTGCAAATTTCCGCGATGCTTTGTTTCGGACAGTAAAATGAGGAAATTTTCATTAGCATTTTTCGTTTAAAATTTCGTTTCAAATTTCGAGAAAAATTTTGGCAGACAGTTTGCGAGCCAGTGGAAAAAAATTCCACTCGCGGTTCCAAAGATAACAATTCACAGTAATAATATCGCTATTAACTGGTTCCTAATCAAAAACAAAATTTATTTCTGGCAAAACGAAAACTTTAAAGGCTTACTTTTGAAATAACTTTAAAAACCAAACGAGATCCTGCCAGTATATACCAAACTTCATGAGATTTTGCAAAAAGTGCGAATTGGACAACAAATACAGAAAGCTTCCTGTTTTGGAATATCACCTTGCTTTTAGAACACGCTTCTTGATCAAGTTCAAACTAAATTTCAACAAAAAGATGATAACTTGGCCATTATCGTCATATTTGTTTGATTTACTATGCATTACTTACCTTTGTAACAGTAGTTTGGCAATCGTTCTTGTCAAACGGAAAAACAATCTTTAGAAGTCGTATGCCGTATGCAGACTCTATTTTAGACCTGTTTAAAAAATTATGCATGTGCGTTTAGAATAAGTTAACGGTAAACGTCAAAACAACAGTGCTAATTAAACAGGTAAGCTGTCGGCGGTGACATGTTTCAACAACTTAATTGTCCTTGAATTTTTTTTCATTGCTTATGAAGTTATTTGGTACGATTTATTTCAGCTTTGGTTCAGTGTTCAATTTGCAGCATTTAATCAATATTGTATTTCGTTTTTAACAGCATAGCTTTAAATAAAAACAGGAACATATGTATTTATTAGTAAACGATTGTTAAAATCGATATCATTCTTACCCAAAAATTAAAATTAGGACCGCAAGTTCATAATTAATACAAGGCTTGACTAATGTTTTGAGGATTTCGCAGCCACCACTTAATTATCTTGTTTTGCATAAAACGGTTTCGAAAACACAAACTTTGCACGCGTTTTAATAAAACAGCTCATTGAAACCTGAAAACAAATTCGATAGACCATCTTCATTGAGTTTTTTCAAAGTTACAAACGTCGCAAAAATAAGTTTATTTCCTGAGCTTAAAGCACACAGCTTTATTTAAAAACATTGTGACTGCTCAATGCAAACAAACCGTTTAAACAAACAAAAAACATCGATAAAGTTGATCGTTGCATTGCCGGAATACTGAGTGTTACATAATCTGTAACTGTTGTTATACAGTGTTGTTTTATCTGGTCAACCTGACAAAGTTATCAATATTTATGCCCTTCCTTAGAAGAAAATGATAAATTTTGGTTTTGCACGAGAAAACCGATAGACTGCGGCGGGAAATTCAGTATTAAAACTGAAAACGATAAAGCAAGGGACCGTGAATGAAAATGCTGCTCGTATACGCAGGATCTGTAAGAGATCTGATCAGCCACAAATAAACACAATATTATAAGAAGCAAGGGCTGACTTACTATGCATATATAGGAAAGTATTAACCTTTTTTAGCTGAATTACAGACTGGTTTTTGAGACAGCAATATACGACTTTATTTTGACGTCTCAAAAGCAGGCAACCATATCTGAGAATGGTGAAACTTGACAGTAGCTCACTTTTGGAAAAATTTAGAGAACAAAGTCTAACGACTTCTTCAGCCGGATTGACGAATTACCACCTGCAAAGAGCTCAAAACGACTTTCTGTCTGACGTTTGGACATCGAGTCCTGTCGTGATGAATAGAGACACCAGAAAACCGAAAATTGGTAGCACAGCACAGCTACCACAGCAGCTTTAACCGAAATAACTACATAAACTACGTTGTTGCATGAGGAGATCTCTGCTTGCTGGTTTATAAAAAAACAACTCTGGAAGAGTTCCCACATATAACTACAATCAAAACACTAATTAAGAGTGATAATTTTTCTCGTCAATAGAAACTATCAGACCGAATGAGGAGTCCGTCTGCCCAAAGACTGAAAGCCATTTATACGAAAAGGATAAACAGTTTTTGATCGCCTTGTATTTTACGTATTCTCGAAAATAAACAATTGTTATGCGTATTTAAGTAAGTCTCTGTTTTGCTATATAAGCTTTTCTAGTTTTCCTGTTACAAGAAAACCAGCAAAATGTCGGAGGAAATTAGTTCGCGCCGACATTTTATTCACATGACTGAAAGAAGTAAAACGTGTGTGGAAATTTCTGCGATACTTTGCTTCGGACAGTAAAATGCTGAGGAAATTTTCATTGGCATTTTTCGTTTAAGAGTAAAACTTTGGCAGATAGTTTGCTAGCCACTGGAAAAAAATTTCCACGCGCGGTTCTAAAGATAACAATTCATGTTGTAATAATATCGCTATTAACTGGTTCCTTATCAAAAACATAATTTATTTCTGGCAAAACGAAATATTTAAAGGCTTACTTTTGAAATATCTTTGAAAACCAAGCGAGATCCTGCCAGTATATTTCAAACTTTAAGTGATTTTGCCAGCCCGTGTTAGATTCTGCCACTTTGTTTCCGAATTGGACAACAAATACAGAAAACTTCCTGTTTTAGAATATCCCCTTGCTTTTTTATAACACGTTTCTTGATCAATTTCAAACTAAATTGCAACAAAAAGATGATAACAATCGCCATATTTGTTTGATTTACTATGTATTGCTTACCTTTGTAATAGCAGTTTGGCAATCGTTCCTGTCAAACGGTAAAACAACCTTTAAAAGTCGTATGCCGTATGCAGACTCTATTTTAGACCAGTTTAGAAAATTATGCAGGCGTGTTTAGAATAAGTTAACGGTAAATGTCAAAACAACAGTGGTAATTAAACAGGTAATTTTTCGGCAGGGAGATCTTTCAACAACTTAATTGTCCTTGAATTTTTTCATTGCTTACGAAGTTATTTGGTACGATTTACTTCAGCTTTGGTTCAGTGTAGTTTGCAGCATTTAATCAATATTTATTTCATTTTTAACAGCAAAGCTTTAAACAAAAACAGGAACATCTCTATTTATTAATAAACGATTGTTAAAATCGATATCATTCTTACCCAAAACTTAAAATTAGGGCCGCAAGTTCATAATTAATGCAAGGCTTCACTAGTGTTTTGAGGAGTTTGCCGCCACCACTTATCTTCTTTTGCATAAAAAGGTTTCGAAAACACAAACTTGAAACAAAACAAATTCGATAGACCATCTTCACGAAGTTTTTTTTTAAAGTTACAAACGTTTGAAAAATAGGTAAATGACGCAAATTGCCCGAGTTTTAAGCACACAACGTTTAAAAAAAAGTTGTTATTGCTTAATGTAAACAAACCGTTCATGTCTTGCGGACGTTTTGATCTACTCCATGGCTATGAATAAATGTAGTATGGCCATGCTTGAATATCGTTCCACCACAATTATGAATATGAATAAAACTATTCAATTGGGACATATGTTTCCGCACGAATACTTCATGTCAGTTAACACAATATTTCACAATTCGTATCCATAAAATAGTAGAAAATTTGTATTCTGTTTTAAAAAATTGGACTGTTTACTGGGATGTATTTGGCGACATTTCTGACATTTTGTACATAATTATACAGCATTCTTATATTAAAAATGTTCATGTTTTTATTTGTTATTCAAAGTTACATGCAGGCGTCTCATAATAGGTTGTTGATCTTGTTTTTGTTATTATTCTTTAGTAAATTAAACTTTTATTCTTTCCTAGATAGTCTTCAACATCATCGGCTTTGTAAAAATTACTTGTTTCAATTTTGCCTTTTATAACTTGACGCACGAAAACAAGGTTGAATATATATACTGATTGATAACATGCGAACCGACTAAAGCTAATTGGGGTTATTACACTTATTAGCTGAAATACGACTTAGTTCAAACATACTCTTTAAAATGTAGCCACCAGCAGTTTGATTTCCTATTAATCTCTCTAAAGAAACTTTCTAATGGAATTTTGGTGGTAAAACATGACATTTAACATCCTATTTTTTTTTTCTTCATTGCACGTTGAAAGCCCATGCTGATGAAACTTATAAAAAATTAATCTTACTAGACTGTTTACTCGGATATTGACATTTTATACATAATTATACAGCGTTCTCATATTAAAAGTGTTATTTTTTTACTTTATTAAGTATTTCATAGTTACAGGTGTATTATAATAAGTTGAATAAAACTTGAATAAAACGATTCCAGAGATCACAAGAATTGAATTCAAATTTGATTTCGCTGTGTGTGCTGCCTAAAATGATTAGAGGTTAGGTAATACTGAAGATTTGTACCTGCTAGACACCCTCGCGCAAAGTTCAATGTCTTTAAAATATAAGAGAATACAATTATAACAAGAAGCTGTACACAGCTTGAACTCGTGGCGCCTTTAACTCATTGCAGCATTGATTCCCAAGTGATTTGAGTGCTTTTACAGAGAAACATAAGCTTAAAATTATGTCTAATCAAAGGCTCCAAAGAGCCAACCCGAGAAGAAGAAATGCTAACGCGTAACGCGTAACGCAATATTGCTGTAAGCTTACGTTTTCACACTGACACAGTTCGATATATATTTTTTTTTTAAATTAAACGTAAGGATTTTTGACGAACGGAAAAAAAAGTACGTCACTTTCATAATGTGCAGTTCGAAAGAAGAAAAAAAAAAGGAAAAAAAAAAGGACTTTATGGAGATTTGAACTCGGGCCGTCCGGGACGAAGCCACAAACTCAATCACTGCGCTGTGCAAGAGCACATACCATCTACGATCTAAATTTTATTATTTTAAGCTAGATACGCATCAGAACGCGTGTTTAGGTTGCAAAATCCTTTTAGATCGATTTTAATGTTGCACTAAAAACTCCAAATGCGAAACATCTGTAAGGTTATTGTTGTCTATATTCGTTTACATCAATTAATTATTGTTATCGTTGGATTCATGTTGAATTCCTGTTACGAAACGTGTTCGTAATAAAGCATTTGCTCACTAAGTTTACAGCTGATAGAAGGAGCGAGTGAGTGAGTGGGTGAGAGAGTGAATTTTATTTAAACACCCTTGCCGATAACCTGTTCATCACGCTTTCAGGTATACAGGGTTTAAAAGTAAGACTACACTGCATTCACTAGATTCAGTAGCTGACACTTAAGCTCAATCCGGAGCTGAGGGTGGCAAAGGGGGGTACCGATCACGCATCACGAAGAATTTTTAAGTGAAATCACGCATCACGGAGAAAATTTTTAAGCAATCACGCGTCACGTAAATAAGGAGAAATCTGGCATATTTTAAAATGGTAACAAAACAACATAGAGTCGGCGTATGCCTACCTATTGAATGCATTGATATTGTATTCAGTTTTTCTTTTTGGAAGGATTGCATATTAATTCATGAATCTTAAAATGAAATAAAGGGTGTTCACTTGACGGTCCTAGCACAAATCCAACTAGCGCGTGGTGTGGTTGTTATGTCCTTTGTTCACTCGGTTTTTTGGCTGGTTTGACTTTTACAGTTTAGCCCTGATTAGTATATCTTATAAAAGATCTACCCCTCTTGTATAAAATAAAGGGGAGGCCTTTTTATAGATTTGTGTTAGTGAAGGTTGCGATTCTATCATGAATGCCTTTTGTCCATGAGGATCCAGGGGCGGATCTAGGGGAGGGGAAGGGTGCAGGGAGTGCCCCCCCCCCCCCCCCCACACACACACACACACACACACACACTGAGATGACCTATGACCTACTGAATCTGCCCCTGGGATCTGTTTTATGTTAGGTACACATGGGTTTTATTGAGAGCTGACTTTCTGTCAGAATATTACTTCTGAGAGCACCTTCTCAATGAGATTGTTAGGGTAGCCTCTTAGCCGAAAGCTTCCTTTGAAAAGTTCGTTCAATTCTGAGGAGTCTAAGGGCCTCTACTTTGAAGAAACCTTTCTTGACTCCCGGTGGGTGACAAGATTTAAAGTGCGTGTTTTTCTTCTTAGCATTATCGGCTTTATTTCGTTTTGCTTGTCTTTTGCGGTCAATGTGTTTCTTATTCAGATGTTTTCGTGTATCTGAAACCTTCCGTTTAATTTCTTATCAAGACTCAGGGAACACATGAGGATGAGATTCAACATGTTTAATAGTATTGGCATTCTCAAGTTCTGGCATGTTTTTCACCACTGAGCACGAATTGTTTCTGTATGAGCTGGACTCTCTCTTGTACATTTACAAGTGGCTTAGTGCCTTGTTCTTAGGCTGATTGACATATTAGTTTCGTTTGGCTTAGTAGCCTACTCGCCCTTCTTCTTTGATTTGAATCAATGTTACGATAGTAGAATTTGATTGGCGCTCCTAGTAATTTCTGTTCTGCCTGACATGTTGCCTGCTTTCTTATGGTTCCGATTTCCTTATTGAATTCTTCGTCGGGTCTGATAAGTGCGCTTTGGCGTTGTAGCGTAACGTCTTAGGACAGGTCTCTTGTACCCTGTGAGCTTCAAGTTTTCTGATTGCGTTTTCTGATTTCTCGATTCTGTTCTCGTTGTGCCAGGAATGGATTCTCTGGACCCACCACAAACATCAAAGGTCAAGAAAAGACCGGACAGACCTTCAATTAGACAATTTACGTTGAATCCTTTGAATGCAAACTTTCTAGTTTTTCAAAGAACGTCGAAAACATTCACGTATCACAGAAAAATAAAAGGTAAATCACGCGTGACACGCTTCTAAAATAGCAAATCACGCATCACACTGCGCTATCTGATCACGCATCACGCCGTTAATTTGGGCACAATCACGCATCACGCGGTTAATTTTGGGCAATCACGCGTCACGTAAAACCCCTTTGACACCCTCGGAGCTCGATCGCTAAGCAAATGGCAAGTTTAATATATAAAACACAGAACTTGCCAGAGCAAAAATCCCACAGGAATAAGCGGCGAACACAATATCAAACGGTCCTATCCATCCATGAACGCCTTGAATTGTCTTGAAAGTGTGCAGTTGTACGCAGTAGTTCTTTCTCTTGCTTCTCGAGTCAACACACGGAGAGATTTTACGGTATGTATTTCATGGCCGAAAGCCATATAGCCGTCGATATAGACTTAAATATGCGTGCATAAATTTGCATGCGCTAATGTGACACGAAAAAAAAAAACAAGAAAAGTCAACGCCGGATTTACAACTCGTGTGCTTCGCCACGAGTAATAACCATGAATGATCTCTCTCGTATTTTCCGGTTTCCATTTCTGAACTTAGGATAGAGATTTCATTTTGAACCTAAACGAAATAAGTAAAGTGTAAAACCAAAGAACATAATCTGTATTTTTTCGTCTTGTTTTCGACATCATCTTTGTGTGGCCATTTCTAAAGCACTTGAATTGCCTGTTTATGTTCTTGGCGGTTTAGTTTTTAATTAAAAGTAGATCTTAGGAGTCGTTTTGTTTTTAAAAGCCATGAATGACGTAATGACTACATGATTTTCATCTGTTTAAATTTGGCTGTTTATGCTGTGCAAGTTATGATACAAACTCGCACTCACAAAACTGGATAAAAAGTTTACTACTAAAATCGCAATTCTTAGACTTACCCAGTGAAGCAATGTTAACTTTTAGAATCTTTCAACCATGCAGCTCTTTGTCTTTTTTTCTAATCGCTTTGATGAAACTAATTACTCTTCGAAGAATTCATAAATGGAAATTAGTAGCCAAAGTTCACCTGTTACGTCAAGCGTCAAAATCGATCAATTTCGCCATTTGGCCTTTGCTTAAAAGCCTATAAGGGATCTCTTATTTGATTGAAACTTTGGAATTATAAGGTTAAAGAGCTCTGAAAACAAAAAAGTATATTTCTTTTACACAAGTGGAGATCTGGAGTTATAAGTTGAGATCTCGAGGTGTAAGTCGAGATCTCGTTTTATAAGTGGAGGTTTCGAGTTATAAGTCGATATCTAGAGTTTTAGTCGAGATCCGGAGTTATAAGTCGAGATATCTCGAGTTATAAGTCGAGATCCCTGGGGGAAGGGAGGGGGGGGGGGGGTGGGGTTGGGGGTATTTTTTATATTTTTGGGTGTTGGTGTGCCGCTGGGACTCTCAAACCCTTACCCTATACCAGACACCATTCAGCTGCATTTTGCAGCCTTATTCCAGACTAGATACCAAAATCCTTACTCTATTCCAGACCACGCTCAGCTGCATTTTGCAACCTTATTCTTGACTAGATACCAAAATCCTTACTCTATTCCAGACCACGCTCAGCTGCATTTTGCAGCCTTATTCCAGACTAGACACCAAACTCCTTACCCTATACCAGACCACGTTCAACTGCATTTTGCATCCTTATTCTTGACTAGATACCAAAATCCTTACCCTTTACCAGACCACGTTCAACTGCATTTTGCAGCCTTATTCTTGACTAGATACCAAAATCCTTACCCTATCCCAGACCACGTTCAGCTGCATTTTGCAACCTTATTCTTGACTAGATACCAAAATCCTTACCCTATATCCCAGACTTGTTATTATTCAGGAACTCTTTCTTCATACCACTGATCAGTTTCGCGGTAAATGATACCCTATTCTATAGACAAAAACTCTCTGATTTCTATACCCTATCCCAGACTTGACTGCTTAAAAGCCATACCCCTAAAGCTTCACAGCGACACGTACCCATATATATATATATATATAAGAAATTTGTGTTTCGACTTTTCCGTAGTAGAGTGCTCAATACATAAAGTAGAGCGTGATAAATATTTACGGTGACGGCAAGAAGATACAAGTTCGTTACGTTTATTAAGTGATGACAGGTCAGGGCGGCAAATGATAAAGATTTTTTCCTTAAGACAGAGATTACATCTTTTGCTTGTATTGAGCACTCTACTACGGAAAAGTCGAAACACAAATTTCTTAATTCGCTCCAAGTTTTAATTGTTGAGCACTCTCCGATAATCCGAAATGGAAAAATTCAACATTGGATACTCTACAAAGAATATTCCTCTCGCAGAACGACTTTCTCCAACGCCTAATCGAGAAAACCGAGCACTTTCTACGAATAATTCGCTGGAAAGCTTTCTTCTTTCTTAACCCTGACGCATCTACCTCCTCTAAAAAGGCATTTGGTTTCAAGTCTACTAAGAACCCTCCACCTATCGACGAGCTTAAAGAATTTGAAGACGACATGCTGAAGATGGTCCAATCGACGAAATTCAAACAGGTTAATAACCCGTTCCTCAATAAGCTCAAAGACGACACTGACCGTATCAAAAAAGAAACCAAGCTTCTCATCTCCGCTGATAAAACCACGAACTTTTACAAACTTGAACCTTCAAAGTACAACGACCTACTTGAACAGAACATCACGAAGTCATACAAAAAGGCCGCCCCTAACACTGTACGTGACATCCACAAAGAAAACAAAAAAATCGCAACGAAGCTGGGTATTGACGACCGAGTAGACACCACTGCCGGTAAAGACGCATTTATAACTCTGAAAGACCACAAGCCTAACTTCGACAACAAACCGGCCTGCAGACTAATTAACCCCACTAAGTCGGAGATTGGCAAAAGTAGTAAAGGAATCCTCGACAGGATCAATAGCAAAGTTATTAGAGCATCCAGATTCAATCAATGGAAAAACTCTGCCTCTGTGATTGAATGGTTCAAAGCAATTGAAAACAAAAAACGCCACAACTTCATTTGCTTTGACATCGTGGAATTCTATCCCTCCATCAGCCAAGATCTTCTTAATAAAGCGCTTGATTTTGCCTCAGCCTACGACAACATAACAAATGATGAACGAAATATTATCATACACGCTAAAAATTCAGTCCTTATAAGCAATCATCAAGCATGGCAAAAGAAGGGCGACACAACGTTCGACGTCACTATGGGAAGCTTCGACGGTGCTGAAACATGTGAACTAGTGGGAAGTTTCCTGCTTTCGCAATTACAACACCTTGACGTAAACTTAGGCCTCTACCGGGACGACGGTCTAGCCGTTTCCAACGCCACACCGAGAAACATTGAGAACACTAAGAAGGAAATATGCCGAGTTTTCAACCTGAACGGGCTGCGAATAACGATTGAAGCCAACAAACAGATCGTTAACTTCTTAGATGTCACCTTCAACCTAAACAACAGCACCTTTCAACCCTTCACAAAACCTAATACCGCACTTCTTTATGTCCACCGTGAGAGTAATCATCCACCCACAACCACAAAGAACATTCCCAACAACATCAACAGACGGCTGTCATCCCTATCATCGGACAAGGCATCATTCGACCAAGCTGCGCCACCATACCAAAAAGCACTAGACGAAAGTGGATACAACTACACTCTACACTACGAGCCGACCACGACCCCTAATCGCAGAAACAGACAACGTAACAACATCCTTTGGTATAACCCCCCGTTCAGCAAAAACGTCAGCACAAACATCGGTCACAGATTCCTTGCTTTAGTAGACAAACACTTCCCTAAAGACAACGACCTCAGAAAAATCTTCAATCGAAACACCGTCAAGATCAGTTACAGCTGCATGAATAACACCAAACAAATTATTGACAATTACAACAAACGTGTTCTAAATTCATCCAAAGTCACTGATAATACCGCAAATAACACTACTCACACCAAATCATGCACCTGCCGTCAAAAGAGCTTATGCCCCCTAAACGGAAACTGCCTTCAATCATCTGTCATCTATCAAGCTAACGTCACGCGAACCGACAACAACACTTCCCAATCATACATCGGACTTACAGAAAACGACTTCAAGACAAGATATAGAAACCACACTTCATCATTTCGTCACGCAAAACACAGAAATTCCACCGAACTTAGCAAGCACATCTGGTCACTTAAAGACAACAACATCGAACATTCTATCTCATGGCGTGTAATTTCTAATAGCTCCTCATATAGCAGCTCAAGCAAACGATGTAATCTCTGTCTTAAGGAAAAAATCTTTATCATTTGCCGCCCTGACCTGTCATCACTTAATAAACGTAACGAACTTGTATCTTCTTGCCGTCACCGTAACAAAGCGTTGCTATGTAACAACTAAACATCCGAGCATTCAAATTTTGTATATAAGCGATGGTTATGTTTATTCTTTAATAAAATCCCCTGAAGAGTGAGCAATCACGAAACAGGCTTGTAGGGATACAAGTGTAGTCTTTTTCCTGTTTTAAATATTTATATATATATATATATATATATATATATATATATATATATATATATATATTTTTACAATAACTCTGTGAATTCCCGCGCGCTGATTGGCTCATTTCTATGGTCGATGAGAGTATAGACCATGAAAATGACGTAACACATAACGCAACGCGGTGAGTTTTGTCAAACTTTTGGCGCTACGGGTTCTTCTAACAGTGAAAAATGCACTTAAAACTGAAATTCTTCAATGAAAAGAATGCTCTCTCGTCAGTTAAATTTAATTTACAATCAGCTAAACTTGCCTGGAATTAAGTGCGAACAAAAAGGACAAACAACTTGTCGTAGTTTCACGGGAAAATCCACGGAATCAGTCGCTGGCGCCCGAAAGAACTAAAACTGAGCCGAAAACAACTTGGAGCAAAGATTCATCTGATTGTTCGAAGATATTTCAAATTTGAAAAAGGTTAGCTTTGTAAACTGTGCCTAGTAATTTTATATTTGACTTTGTGTGAGGTTATTGTGCTCTATTTTGCGATTATCGCCGAGTGCGGTTCTCTAAAATTTGCTGAACAACGGCTCTTTGTTTTGCTGTGTTAAAATTTATATTAAAAGATTCTAGCGATGATTTAAGCTGAAGAGAATTTTTGTGTGAGCCTTTTTCGTTACATAATTTATTCACAGAAAAAGTTAAGGCTTTAATTATTCCCCACGCAAAAACATTTGCAGCCGTTTGTCAGTGTTTAGGTTGTTTATCTTGATTTTCTAAAATGATTCCCGCAAACTCATTTGCTCGGCGCTCGCAGTTATTCAAGTTTGTTATTGTAAAAAAACAAATCGACCGCATTTTTCCATGGTCTATACTCTCATCGACCATAGAAATGACGCCATAAAATGTTCAAAACTTGGCAGTGAAACCACTCGCCTAATGGCTCGTGGTTCCACTTGAGTTTTGAACATTTTATGACGTCATTTCTATGGTCGATGAAAGTATAGACCATGGAAAAATGCGGTCGATTTGTTAAATATATATATATAATATGTATAAGTAGTATATCCCAGATGCTTGGACGAATTTATTCATATATGCAGCAACCCTGAGTTAATGAGGTTGGCTCTGTCAAACCGGTTTTCGGTCAGGAGATAATGAGATGCATGCCGTATAGGTACAGGAGGGGTTTAATGAGATGCAGGCCGTATAGGTGGAGTCATTAAAGATGCATGAATTGGGAGAGATGTATTCTCAGATTTTATTGAATATTTATAAAGTGTTTTAGAGAGAAGTGTATGGTGTGATGTAGTGTTACGTGTCCACCCAACCATCCGGGACGTGGTTTCAATTTAAAGGCAGAAGAACAAAGGACGGGTGATGAACCAATGAAAATACACTGACGTCATGGTCAAACCAGTTCATTCCAGTTGGTCTAGAGGTATATTATTCAAAATGGCCACTCTCTACAAAAACGAGTCAAACCGGTTTTGTTCACCCTTATTAAGTATTCAAAAAGACACCCAGAAAATAAATACGACACAATATTTGATGTTGTCAAAATTATTTTATTAATTAAACAAAAACAATGATTGCAATCAGTTCTACTTTGTTACAAAGAGTGTGATTTTTATGTTTATTTTACAAGCCATCTGCAATTAATTGTCCAAGATCTCTTTGACATTTTGTTTTATCTATTCTGCTAAATTGTCTCTGAAGTGTAGGTCGTTTGATCTTGTCTTGATTTTTAATCACCACGACATTCGCTTCAGTTTCTCTTGGTTTGTACACTGGAGGACCAAAGACATATGCAGGCAATTCATCGGCCCATTGAAAGAACTGACACTTTTCCTTTTGTCTGCACATGAAGTATGGCCTGAAAGGGTTCTTTTCTGATCCAGATACCCTCAAGGTTGACACTTCCATGTGTTTGCAACAGAGCTGTTTCCCACCTTCGCATACTTTATATGCAGGTATCACACGATCCTTGATGCATTGTTGATAACCATAGACATTGTCTTCACGGCAGAAGGAGCACTCTCTCCAATTCAAACAGCGAATGTAGGGAATACCCGATGCGGGCTTGATCACCTCAAGGTCTTCTAGGCAGAGTCCACACTTTGAGTAACTCATCTTGAAACTGATGTGTGATGAACACTGTCGCAGAACTTTATACAGTTTTTTAAAAACCAGTTTTTATGAGTAAACAATAAACCTGTTTAACAAGTACGAACTGGTTAGGACTGGTCCACCTCAACAATGCTATTTATTAATATGTCTAACCAGTTCCAACAGGTTTTACAAAACTGATCGGGATTCAAAATGGCGCTTTCAATGCGTTCTCTTTCTTGCTGTGGATTATCAATCCAGTCTTGTTCATAAGGTGCTACCAAATCCAGAATGTCCAATAAATCGTGCCATACCCAATATGCCTTTGGACGATACTGATCCAAAACCGTAAACGCATGATCCAAACATGTCGTCAGCTGTTTTTTGTCTTGTACAGAACTGGGGTCTCTCTTCTGTATGTCGTCATACACCATGAAAGCGAGACATCCAATAGGCGTCTTTTGTTTTTTCATCATTCACTTCTAACACATGGTGGTTAATGATATCAGGAGTCATGATGTAAAGCCAATCCAATAAAAAATAAATGTTCTGACAACACAAGTGTCTGTCCCTTATATTTCAATTCAGCTTGAAAAACTGGTTCGTCCGGTTTAGTAAGGTTCCCATTGCTTATTGCTTCGTAACCTGGCCACCACAGGTGTTCTCGCCTTGTGTTTTCTCACAGTTTTGCGCATGGAATCAGGTGGCGTTTCCAAAAACAAAGAAAGTGCTGATTCGTCAGGTAAAACGGAAGACGGTGTTTCTTTTCGTCTGGGCAGTTTCGATTCTTTCGTAGACACAGGTGTAACAGGCAATTTTCTAACTGTTTTGGTCGTTTTTGCTTCAGATTTAGGCGAAGTGGTCGGTGCAGGCGATGGTTCTGGTGAAGGAAGTACCACTGTGGGTTTTACGGTGGTTTCATTCTTCATCTGTTTTGTCAACCCTTGATGCCTCTGTAGAAGTTGATCCAACATGAGGACTTTTTGATCTTCTGGTGAAGACGAATCCATGATTTGTTTCATATCTTGATCTAAGCGCGTCAGAGTCGGGAGCTGAGCGGGGGCAGTTAATCGATGTTCTGTTTCCATACTTTGCAATAAGTGTTCGGGCACCATCAGCATCTTTTGTGCATGTTTCATTTTAAAACTTTTCCTAATAAATCCACAGCAAGAGGCGCAATCAATGCAGCTAGAGCTGGTAGAAATCCGCCTTTCTGATTGAGCACTTCCTTTTTCCTTTTAAGGCTTGGTGTCTTGCGGGTCAAATACAGGAGCTTTGACTTGTGCGGCTTTAATCGTGTAAATGATGACCTCGGCACCACAATGTTTCCTTTAAGGAGATTTAGAGCAATCTCGCCAATAGCTTCTATTTGACCCTTGTTCCCATGGGATATCATATTTTTGCGTTGTTTTCCGTTGCTCTTAAAACACGTACAAAGAAAGGGTAAATGTTGACCAACTTTAGACTGTTTAGACATTCCTGGGCGCTTTCGTTTTGAGCGAGTCGTAGTAGTGCTAGAACGCAAGACCATTTTACCACCACGTTGATTGTTTTTCATACGGTTCGTTCGCTGATGCGACTTGCAGGCAGGCATGATGTTAACTGAAATAAACTGGTAGTGGTTCATCTGTTTTATAGAGTTTCTTGTTTACGTAGATCACAGGGTAGGAATGTGTTGCAGGTAATATTCTTGTCCGCAGTCGTTGAATGTTGGGTGTACGAGGGTGTAAATCCAACACCAGGTATCCAAAGGGTTGCGAAGTGGCATCTTGAAAACTTTCCCACACGTAACGTACATTTTCTGCAAATGCTTGCTGGGCCAATGTTCGAAACCCTAGTGTATCGCGAGGGTTATTGAAAGCGATAATGTAATGAGCATTCAAAGAGATACTCTGGGAAAACTTTCCTGGTGGAAAGAGGTTTTGAGTCAGATAAATACAGGTGACATCACAATGATGAGACACTTTGGTAAACAGATCCAGAATGCGTTCGTCATCGCTACAATTTCTCATTAGGTCATCCAACACGAGTATTCCCGGACGACAATTGGATGGAAATAAACTTGGAATATCCTCAGGAATACCCTCTACAAATGTCACTTGCGCTGTGATATCCTTAAAACAGTCTTGCCACTGTCCATAACAGTATACGATTTTACGAATGGGTCGCTCAAATAAAGAATCCGCTTGTTGAAGTAGCTGTCTTGTAAACGTTGTCTTGCCACACTGACTAGGACCCGCTATCATAATACTGCTTGGACATTTAAACTTGGACATGTTGTCGCAACGAAAAGCGGATACAGTATGGTGGGTTGTTTTACGTCGCACTCCTTTTAAATAAATATCAAAAATACACACATTGTTTTTGTTAACTTCAAGAATATTTTATTGATTGCTTACGCCAACAGTGAAATGTTTTACAAACTTGTTGTTCATTATCTAGAACCATATTGTTCCTAACATTGCTTATGGCTTTAACAAACGTGTGTACAAACTTTGCTACTTGTGCATCATTCCACTGTGAATCGTACCTTCTAAATTTAGCTTGTATGGCATTCAAATTTACATTGCGAACTCGATGAAATAAGTAAAACAAACAATAGTCTCCACATGTGTCTGATCTTAGTCCCTGGAGCGGTTTGTCGTTGTAATATGTATCATCCTGTAACAAATATCCATCCACGTCATACGTCTCAGGAGGGAAACCATAACTGTCGAAGAATTCACTTTCATAAGGCGACACAAAGTACATTGCAACCCAATGTGTTCCAGGTAGATCATGAGGGTCTGTATTCACAATCAGGCAGGATGGAAAAGTGTTGATGATGGGTACTCTGTCACTGGGATATACGCCTCTCATGATAGGTGCCAGGACATGATCTTGTAAAGCAGCTTGCCATAAATTGTAGGTGGTGTGCATCTTTTAAGCGCCTTGAGACAGGTTATAAACCACGCGTCTGTTACGATCAATCTCCAAATGATTCTGGAATTCTGCGTACACTATTAAATTGAGAACTGCAGGGGTCTCAGTACCAATTTTAAATACAAGTTGACATTTCCGCTGCGATGAGGAATCAAATGATCTGGATGACCACTTCCTGCTGGTGTTGTGTCCAAGCGAAATAAACCATACCCCTGCTCCCATTCTTCTCTGTCAATGTCTATTCCGTGACCACAGTTCATATCACCACTGCCTGAGAAAAGTGTATTGTAGCCATCGATTTTCTTGCCACCTATCAAGTCGATGCCTGAGTAAGGCATTTCTTCTCCATTGACTGTTAGACGAACAGCATTCAGAGCAAACAGCTGGAAGTTGAATGGGTTCCTCCCCAAGTTTCCATTGTAAGCATCGTTCCGCACCATTCCAAATATGATGCATTGGGGGATGAGACCATTGAATAGATCGGTCTCTGTGTGATTCAATACACCTCTGGGGATGATCCTAGCATGCGTAGGGGTTCTTGTTAGTGTATAGATTGCAGGAAGCGCTTTCTGACCCGTCATGGTGTTTACGTGATCCAATTTAGTGCTGTCTGCCACATGGTACACGGAGCGTGCTTGACACAATTTGTAACTTGCAATCGTTGGCATCTTCACCACCCATCAGAACAAATTCATTGCTGTTGAGATCTATCTTGATTTTTATTTCCAATCCATCCAACAGTAACTTATCAATGTTGAATACATTACACAGAGGTACACCAACCATTCCAACTTCAGCATCTCCAGTGGTAAAAGAACCTCTCTTTTTTAGACCCAAATTTCGATCTGCTGTATTATCCACCTCACCCATATGCCCAGCAGTGTCTTTGTAGTACAACACTTTTGTCAAGTACGATTTCTTGGCCTGATCAGTAAAGTTAAGCAAGGTCTTGATATAAGCATTGTAGGCTTGTGTGTCTGATTGTTCTGTGACAAGGGTTTCATTGATCTTGATAGTGAACTGTTTGATGATAGAATGAAGAGCGTTGTTGATCAACGTATACTTCTTCCCAGCTCCTGTCTCTCCTCCATTTCGTTTTGTAATTTTCACCACTAACCGCAGTTCAGTCTTGTTGATATCGATGTAATCTGATAGAGGCTTGATAACAAATTCAATAGGATTGGTCCCACTTTGAATTGGCTCATAATCCACCCATTTACTTTTAACAATGGAGACGTCTGTTACTGGTACTTGGAACAACTGCAAACTGGAGTTTTCACCTGGAGCAGAGCGAGGATGTGCTGAGGTCATATTCAGTCAAAAATAGTTTTGAACCTTGACGTTGATGTTCTCGGTTTCTTGGTTTGTCTTGAACTGGTTGGAATAGCTTTCCGCTTGCGTTTAAGTACTCTTCCTCCACGACCTCGTTGCGTAATGTCTTGTAAAGCACCCGTCAGAAAGCTTTTACCAGCAGTTTTTGCTCTGGATTTGGCAGCTTTCTTTAAAGGTTGACCATTCATAACGTCTTGAACAATTTGCATCCCGGTGTCCAATCCCGTATTGAGCAAACGTTTGCCCACTTTCTTTACGGTTGTCTTGAGGTAGGGTGTAGCTGTTCGAAAGAGAGAACGAAACATTCCCCCTATTCCATTGCCTCCTTGACCATAAGGATGTTTTCCACCAAATATACTAATATCGCCTTTACCTCGTTGTCCGAAAGGTATGACTTGTCGTTGGTAAGGGTAAAATTGATGGTTCATAGGCAAAATCATTTTATAGAATTGCACGACGTCGAAAATGTAATGTTACTCGTACAGCACCAGACGCAAATGATATTAACTGCCCAGTGTCACCTCTTATATTAATCTCCACCGAAGAGAATATTGATTTACGTAACCGATGGTAGGTAGGTATCTTTATTTCCTCTGCCACCATCTCACCAGGTTGACCGCGAGGTACTATCATACGCAGCAGATTGGCTTGTACATCCCCTACCACTAAGGACTCTATTAGGTCAGAGTAGATGTACATGGTTTGAAACGAATGCTTGCTTAACATTCCCCATACCAGTTCATCGTTTCGTCGTACCGTGGTGGTTGTAGCTGTAAGGGTCACACACTGGTTCTTTTTCAGCTGAACAGATGTAGGACTTTTGGTCCGATAAAGGGCTGGTACGAGATCTCGATGGTTCAAATACCCTAAAGCTTTAGTTAGGTTCTTGGGTAACGTCACTTGAAAGCCAGGAGGTAAATTGAATTCGTAGTAACACTGTGCTTTTGTACGAATGTAGAAACACTCACTTCCTCCGATACGTTTTACCGTTTCTCCACTTTTAAGAAAAATATCGGGAAATGCACTGTGCAGTCCTGTCACCATAACTCTAACTAAATCGTCCACAGTGTGATAAGTACCACTGGGCAGATAAATTGGTAACGTCCACGAGAAATCATGATGACAGCTTAGAAGATAAGATACTTGGTTGTGACGAACATTTTGCCAAGTATGGGGATAAATTTCATTTGTCATTGCAACTTCCCAATCCTCACTCAAATGCACTTGACTTGGTAGTTGCATTTTGAAACTAGCAGTCTTGTTGTCAGGGTATTGAGCTGTACTTGCATCGCTTGTTACGACAATGTAGAAACTATTACTCATCTTGTTCGTCGTCTGAAGTGAAGTGTCACGTTTACGATACCACCTTGAAATGAAAGTAGTTGTCCACAACCACTTGTTAAATAGATGTCAATGGTTTGGAATATTTTGGTTCGTAGTGGAAGATAATGAATATGTTCTGGTTCCTCCATTAAGGTCTCTCGAAACATGCCATGTGGTACCATTTCGTGTAGCAGATGAAGACGTTTTTCACCCACTTGACGTAGCTCTGTGAGATTGGTTTGTACTTGCACGACTCTGTGTGTGCAGCGACAGAGAGAAACGGTTAAAGGGATTACGAAGGTGCCAGGAAAGGTTATAGATGAATGTAGCGGTAGTGTACACCATTCGTACCCGTAATCAGGGGTTGATTCCAAACTGTCTTGAATCTTTAATTCATACAGGCCATGGCTTCGAATTGTCTTGTCATTGGTTATCCATCCTAAGGCTTGAGCAATTGGTACTCTAACCATCATCCAAACGTCACGTGACGTGAGAGTAATGTTCCACTCATCATCTACAAGGTTAAAGTACCAGGGATTGCTCGGATTGTTCATGCACTGTAATAATCCTTCTACAACATCTAAAGCTGTTCGATATCTTCCCACGGGTAAAGTCACAGCGTCTACCTTTTGCGTACCAAAACGTCGGAACATGACGTGTGGATGATTACATTCGTGGGGAACTTCGAACCACGAGAATGGATAGATAACGTGATGGAGTCCAACCTCCCAGTCTTCCTCGTCTTTCAAATGAATTTGTCGAGGTAGTGCAACACGGTAGTATGATTCTGAATTGGTTGGGAACAAGTTCGTGTTTGCATTACTCGGAAGCATAACGTAAAAATCATCATCTTGAATCATGCTTGTTGCAGGGACACCAGCTGTTTATAGGGAATCCAACTGTCGTATTTCTTGGGCCAACCTTACCAATGGACCAAAGCCTCTTTGTGGACACCTTTTCCGCGATACTTTAAATTTTTTTCAATGCGAAACAAATGATCAGGCTTCTCGATCACTTTCTGTAACTCTAGTTCGTAAAAAGTGCCTTGGATCCAATCACCGTCTGCTTCCTTTAAACGATACACGGGTGGATCTCGAGGAAGTCTCTTTGCAATTGTAAATGTTTCTTCTGTCCAAGATGGTAAGTAACCTTTCTCAAAGATGCGTTTATGCTTACTGATTTTGACCTGATGTCCCACTTGGAATTTATACTTTTTTGAGGCTGATTGATTACCATATAAGGTTCTCCAGACATCTTGCGCGTTGAACACGTTTACATCCGCAGGCTTCATCTTGATACTACGGTGAACACTCTGATTATAATTTTCATTGACCAAACTGTCCAATTTGTCCAAATAATGGTAGGAACTGGAAGTGGAAAACAACCTCCATAGCAACTGTTTCAGAGTTCTGTTGAAACGTTCTACAATCTGAGCCTTCGTCTCGTTGTATGTCACGAAATGACGAACCCCTTCTTTTTCGAGAAATGTTTGAAAGGTTTTGTTCAGGAATTCGGTACCGGCATCTGTTTGCAATCTCTCGGGTTTACGTCCTTGTCGAAATATTTTCTTGAATGCAGCCACCAAAGCCGTCCCCGTTTTGGTCTTCAACGGCACTACCCATGCATATTTCGATAAGACATCGATGTAAGTCAATAAATATTTGTATCCCCGATTCCATCGACTTAAACTTGACAGATCTGCCAAATCAGCCTGCCACTGTTCGTCAAGACCATTGACAAAAACTCGATTGCGACGAAAGTGTTTTCTTGCAGGCTTGTGAAGGGTGTAGCCTGGTTGTAATTGTAACCAATGAAGTACTTGCGAACGGGTTATTCCATATTGACGAGCAGCACGGTACAACTTTTCTGCGCCACCTAAAGCTGAAGGACGATTAAATTCATAATAGAGTTTCTCTAATAGACGGTTCTTCTGATTGTTGGTCTTCTTCTTCTTGGTTATCCGCTTCCTGCTCTTCTGGGGCATCTCTAAAATCGATGTGTACTTCGCTGCCGCAACATGCAACTAAACAACCCATCCTCTGACATATATCACTTAAAGCCAAGGTAGGCGATGAACTTCTGCAAAAACGACTTGTGACACCTCCCATGGTCTCAAAACAACTGATGAGAAACGTTTGTCCAGATGCCTTTTATAATCTGCCAAAACATCCACCAGGTGCAAGGGTAATGCGCTGAATACGTCACACGCAATGTTTGATGAAATCCGTATTGCTCAGCCAGTGTGATGTTACTTTGATTCATGTAAGCATAAAAAAACGAACAAGCGGCCATAATTCATCGGTTCAAGGTGCTTGAGAACATCTGGCCAATGGTCATGTGATATAGTGCAGAATGCGTACTGCGAGAAAGAGTGTTGGGCACAAGCACGAACCAGGTAGAAATACAACCTGTTCATGTTGACAGCTCGATACAGTTTGAGCTTCAGATGGCCTCCAACCTCCCCTTATAGCCATCCCTAACCTCCATTTTTTTGTTTTTGTTTTTGTTTTTTTTTGTTTTTGTTTTTTTTTTCATTTTTTATCAGTTCAGCGGTAACCGTAAGGAAGTGTTGTGAAACCATGCACCACTCTCTTGTCGTAGACGAGATTGTATTTCTTTTCCAACTTGACAGTGTGAATTGTTTTTGTTTGAGCGTCACGTTTGATGAAGTGTGGATTCTCGATGACGATCTCTTCTCCATCTGGGTTACACACTTGGGCACACATGGTGTTGAAGTTGAGTTTTTGAGAACCACGAAAATTCAGAGTAAAGCCTCGCACTTTGCAGACTGTTTTTTTCATTCTTGGTTTGATAGGCATAATTTTTCGGTCCCCCAGAGACAAAGGTGATAATATAGTCATCACCTTTAAGTTCATTGGTTAGTTCTCCAAGATAATCACCCAGTGGGGGCATCCATTCACCAGGCTGGCTTGTAAATATGACAGAATCGGTGTCAAAATAAAGCACTCTTGTTTGTAGAGGTTCAAGGATAGAGTACAGTTTCAATCTGGCATGAGCTGTCGTGAACGCAGCGATTACCACTAATGGATTTGGACAGGTGGGCAAAATATCTGCTGTAACATCCCATGGAGCATGCCTTATACATTTTGGTGGATGTTGGTCGCAAAATTGCAGCAGCTACTAACCACTTGTATCTGTATTTAGCAGAAAACCCATCTGGGTAACAATGACACCTGTCCAATTTACAGGTTGTGATCCATTTCAAAGTTACATAATTTCATATGGGAAAATAGATGTGGTGTGGCTTGTATTATCATTATCCTGGCCGAATTACTTGAGATGAAGAAAAATATGATGTTGTTCATCCAACTGAGAGAAAAAACAAACAAACAAACACAAGAGACAGCTACTTTACCCAAAAACTTGCACAGCACTGGTTGCCCGTAGCGATAAGAAAAATGCTCCACAAAATGCCAGAAAAACAACCAAAAATACACAGGTAAAGCGAGTAATATCATGGTAAACAATCCTGGCTAACGTTTTGGTGTAAAGCCCTGTCGCCCTAAAAAATAAAACAAACAAACTTGTAAGTGAGATGAACTTCACGAGTCATGCCAGCCATACAAACACCAGCACAACTCTCATATAAAAAGATGGAGATCCTCCTTGGAAACGATGTTGGTTGAAATTGAATATATTGTCCACTTTAAAAAAAAAACAGTAAATATGCATTGTACTCTCCTGTATACAGTGGTGGTGGCTTGAGACTGCTCTAAAAATGTTTACAACTTTAAATGTACCATAATTTTTAGATTAAAAGCGGACAAGGTGTTCGATTTCAACTAACAGCGTTGTGGGCTTCGTGTATGTGAACAATTGTTGGTTATGCAATTGGATAAGCAATTTACATGCGTTTTACATCTAAAATCACTACGAAAAGGAACTTTTCAGTCTTAAGGTGGTCAGACACGACGGATCAATAGCAGGGGCATGTTGCAGCGACATGTAGTACACACTGAAGGACATGTAGCAGGGAAAAAATCATAGCGCTTGCACACCACATGAAAATGTTGCGGGGACATGTCTCAGGGACAATGTTGCAGCGACACGTCCCCTCGTGTGAACTGATCCTATCATGATGGTGCAACACATATTTTGGGGACATTTTGTCCCTGTACCGTGGCCCATGAAGTTCAACAAGTTGAACTTTGTGAGACATGTCGCGGGGACAAAATGTGGCCAAGATTGGTGTTGCACAATAATTATGATAGTATCAGTTCACAAGAGGGGACGTGTCGCTGCAACACGTCCCTGAGACAAGTCCCCGCGACATTTTGATGTGGTGTGCAAGCGCTTTGATTTTTTCCCTGCTGCATGTCCCCGCTACACTCCCTGCTACATGTCCCTCAGTGTGTACTACACAAATTTTTGTCGCTGCTACATGTCGCTGCGACATGTCCCTGCTACATGACCCCTCGTGTCTGACCACCTTTAAAAAGTCCGAAGTGTGAAATCCCTTCTGGGCTTTCGTAGACAGAGTGCGGCTGAGACCAAAAATCAAATAGAACAATCTGCAACGAACACGTAACGCACAAACGTGAGCGTTGTGTTTATAAATTTTAAAATTTATAGCCTCAAATTGTCAAAATACCTGTATTAAAACAGTGCTCACTATCTTTGACAGACTTTTTTGAAGCTTTTAGCAATGAAGGAACACCAAAGACGAACGATAGAAGCCAAAGAAAAGTGTCTGGGAGAGGAGGGGGAAGAATCTTACATGAAAATAATGGGTGTGTCCCGTACCTTTTAGGGGTCAAAAATTGTAGATTGCATGGTACTGTTTAGACTACTATATTCTAAAATGACCACCGTTAGAATTATCAGGGTGCCTTTTAGAGGGTATTGAGCCGAAAAAAATATGACGGATAAAAATCATTTTGAGCCACGCCCATCAAACGAGATTCTGGTACCTTTTAGGGTGTTTTTCGAAAATTTCCAACAAGCACCCCCGTCATTTTTATATGTGAGTCGCGATTCAGTGGATAGAAGCAAAGTCTAGATCATGTTTCGTGGAGCCAATTCTCTGATCTGACTCAAGTTTCTATTATAATTTTTTTTCTCCAAAATTTGAGTTTCAAAACGTGGGGTGCCGCTTATCTACGAGTGCGGGTTTAATCTGCTTTTAACAGGAGCCCAGGTTTTTTATCAATATTGTAGCTGTGTTTCTTAAAGTTGTTACAAGGGAACTTGTGATTTCTTCTTACCTTGTAATACAAGAATATTTCAACAGTCGTAGAACATTAAAGAAAAATCCAAGAGAAGCTACCACCCACTGTGCATCATGTCCAGAGAACCGAAGAGGGATCACAGTCAGAATAAGAATCAAACCAAGCCAGTCAAACAGATTGTAGTAAAACTGGGATCCTTTGAAGTAGCTCAAGCGTTCCCTGTATAAACACAAAACAAAATACGAGACTTCATTCACCACCCAAAATACAGACTGGATATCAATGCAATCGACCACCTGCAGGAAATTGGAGACAAGCATGTCATGACCAGTTATTAATAAATCATTGTTAAATTGAGAATTAAAATACCACCATATAGGACACTAGCGTACATGAAGTTCACCTTATATAGCTAATGGTGACGATCAACATCACAAGTCAAGCAGGCAACACCCGAGGAAAGTCTGGAGTTTGTGAGGTAAATTTGTAAAATTCTCAGCTGACTGTGCAGGGCTCGAGACTAGCTTTCCAGCTTACTAGCCTAGTGGCTAGTTACTGAGGTTTGATTTCACTAGCCAAAATAAATTTTCACTATCAGCGACAGTTAAAGCGTTCAAAATAATTACAAGAAAAAAATCTCTAAGATGTTTATTACTGCTATTGTTTTTCTTTTTTCAGTTTGATTCTTTATTTTGTTGCTTTTGTAACAGAAAAGGAAAAGTGTTCTTTATAGCATTAAATGATATGATGCCATTTACAGTCTAATTACTTAAATTGCGATTTATCAGAGATAATTCCAGTTTCATTTCCGTCCGGTGCATTACCATTTTCACTAACCAAAATGGTTAGTGAAAGCCAAAATCTACTAGCCAAAACTGAATATTTACTAGACTTTGGCTAATATTAATTAGTCTTGATCCCTGCTGTGAGCCACAGCAGGGATCAAGCCACTTGTGCCTGTGGCCAGCATGTGCATGTGTCACATGCACATGCTGGTCACATATCAGCCGCTTGTGCATGTGGCCAGCATGTGACTTACGGTTTCATGGCCACTAGAATTTTGTAGGATCTGTTTTGTATAAATTACCAAAACCATATGTTATATTTACAAAGTCAATAATTACAAGACAAGGATGATGGTGGCTAGTTGTCAAGATGGTATAATAGCGCTTTGCACTAATGACGTCACGTACTTTTGACCCCCGTTGTGACTCAGACAAACAAACTCCTCCATGTGTTATCTGCATAAGACTTTTGTATGGGAAAATGGTATTGGCGAAGACTTTGATGCAGCTTTTATCAATATTTTCGCAAGAAAAGCGAACACCTGGGTCAATGTTGAATAGAAAACTTAAAAACTATTCTTGGAACATCTCAAATTTTGGTGAAAATGCGAAGAATTGATAGAAGGCGGCAATTTTTATGACCTTTTATGTTGTCTGAAAGATTTCACTCTTGAGAGGTTCAGTTTGCAGCATACACAGCTGAGCCGTTAGAAACGAAGCATATAGAACGAAGCGGTAAAAAAAGGCAGGTTTCAATGATGGTGAAAAGAAATGATAATCTGTCCATTGCGGTTCCACTGAAAGGATGCGTTTATTTTAATGCTGTTTATGCGACCGCGGAAAGCAATTGAAAAGTTTATATCCGTTGAACAAATACTCGAGAGTAAGCAGCTCTCTAATTTATCCAATTGCAGCCTATATACTCTCCAAACTTTACAGTATATTATCAGTATCCTTTAGAATATAGACTCAAAGACAGGATTTTTGCGTAAAAACAAATACGCGTTGTCATCTTCAGGACGTTTTGTTCAGCTGTACTTGTATGAACGCGGGTCGATAAACGGTACAGTATTCGTATTAAATACACTGATTCTGGATCATTTGGAACCTATTTACGCATCTTTTCCCAAGCAAGTAATGCACACACCTTAGTCATACAAGAAGAATACAGAAATTTACTTTTCTCTTTGAGTTAATTTTGGGCACAAGTCATGAAACGTTTTCTTATTACATGAGGGCTGATAGATTGGAAGTCCGATGATCGGATTTCATCATGAAGCCTCGTCACATAATTTGTTGAATTTTGAGCCAAAATCTACATTTCTTGAATCAGTTTTTCACTCCCTAATGTAACATTGCTTTGTATTTATTATATTTGAAGCCCCCAAAACGTTCAAATCATGTTTACGGCTGATTTCACCGATTTTTCGTATCAAAAACACATCACGCTCATACAAAGCCTTTGAGCAGACAGCAAACTTTGTCTGAGTCACGTAGGGGGTCTATCTATTTTTAGTAATAGTGCAAAGCGCTATTACTTACTTCTCCATCTCGCTGATTTCATCAACAATGTAGCCAACAATGCAGAATACAACAAAAATCTCGCAGATCATTCTCAGCGAATCACCATTGCCATGGTAATGTGTAGGATCATTTTTTGTTGAGCCATACAGCAAGGCAAATGACAGCAGCAACAAAAACATCACATACAGGCCTGTCAAGACACTGAAGTAAATCGCAATTTCACAGTATATTCAATTAAATAATCTAAATTTCGCTAAATAATTTTTCATACATGAGTCCCACAAAAACCAAATCCCACCGAAAGTTTATTAAAATTTTTACTTTAAACCCTCATTTAATTAATGCAACAAGTTAATAACATAAACAAAAATATCACCTGAACCAGAAATGAGCATATTTTTTCCACTTCCTTTTAACAAGCTGTCTTACAACAGGATGTTGAATGGCTTCCTGCATTCAGTGAAAAAAAAAAAATAAAATGGTAAAATTTAACTACAAAACTTTTAGTTGCAGAAATGCAGTGGTGTAGTTGTGTGCATTGGCCATTCAACCTTAAGATTGGTGGTCTGCCAGCCATACTCTCTCAGCTATCATTAATTTAACACCTACTTAAACAAGGAATTTTGTTCCACATTGTCTCTCTTCACCCAAGTGGATAAAATAAACTGATATACAGTCAAACCTCTATTAAGCTGCCTTATATTAAGCAGTCATCATCTACATGTATTAAGTGGTCACCATCTATTAAGTATCCACCCCAAGGGTAGACTGCTAGCTGTTCCTTTTCAGTTAATCGAGCGGGTGAGCTGATCACAAAAACAAGCTCGGCAAGACTGGAGCGAGCGAACGAGCCAAGGGGAAACTGGGGAGAGGCGGAAGGAAAAGGGACACTGCAGTCTTTTCTGTAACTTTCGCGTTCGAATTCCCCGCTGCACCAGGGACGAAAAACTCCGATTGGTTCGTAGACAATAGAAAGCAGTCAGGGAAGTTTGACGAGTATTGACAATCTTGACACATCTAGTGTGAATTCACATCAGAGTTGAGACGATGACATGTAACAGTGGGAGTGAAAATGTTTTAGACGATTTGTCTGGTTGCCTCAGTCGGCTGTTTAGTTTAAAAGAAGAACAGAGATGGAAGCGCTTCTATCGGGGAAAGATGTCATGACTGTGCTACCAACTGGCTTTAGAAAATCAATAATTTATCAAAGCTCTGTCCTTGTATGATAGTGGCATAAACAAAACTGTCAAAATTGACAACGGAGGAATTATAAACATCGCAGCTCCACGCGGCTATAACGGGAAGCGAATGGATGCTAAAATCACAGCGTTGATTAAGGCAAACTTCAAGTTTCTACAAGTTGAATTGCTTTCTTTTTAAGCTTCAACTCTCTCTGCTAAGCTTGCTTAATGGATCTGCAAAATTAATACCCTGCAATGATGAAAACTAAAATAGTTGATCGGGTGAGCCCAGTGTGACAAAATAACACGAAATACATTCCGTGACCAAAAAAAAGCATTTCAGATCATGTTATTTCAGAGAGAAAAGCTACAGAATGAGTTTAAACCTTTCCTACACAAAAACCAACACATGATGCCAATGCAAAAGTAACAAACCAACCGCCAGGTTAACAAGGTCACTAAAACAAGTCAAATTCTACAAAAGCAGACACCAAGGGAAACCACAACAGACAGACTAGTCGTCTTGTCCGTTGAACGTTTAAAGTCCTCCATATTTCCGATTTTCAGCGCACATTTCTTGCAAACACGGAAAGCTTTATAGGCTTTCAGTCACGATGTTGTTAAGCGGAGCGCCATCCTTCGAAGTAGTGAAAAGGTTTTTAGATGATATGCACATACCATAAAAATCAGAGAGGCCTCTGTCTCTCCTTCGGCTTTCTTCCTCTACTTCGTCTCCATACCGGTTTCGTAGGCGTCTTTTCGCTCATCAAGGCGATCAAAACAAACTCACGAACAGCAGAAATTACATTTTCTGTCCTTGAATAAACGATGCGAATGGAGTCCACTTTGTAAATATTAAATCTACAATCGGTAATAGTACAAAGCACTGTTCTATTTTAGCCCACATACCGGTTTTGCGCGTGTTTAAAAGCAGAGAGACAAATAGAGGCGGAGTTGTCTTTTATTAAGTTAACAAGATTAGTTTATTTTTAATGGGATCTCACACTTGGTGGGCGGAGTTATCTGAACGTGTTTGTTACAGAAGAGACTGCAGTCCCTCTTTCCCTTCCCGCCTCTTCCCCAGAGCCCCCTCGGTTCACATTACCTTTGCTCGCTTGCCGCTCGGATGATCGCCGATCGCGTATTTGCTCGCCCGCTCGACAATCCAGAGAGGGACTGCTAGCAGTCTACCCCAAGGGAAGACTCCCATATGAAAATTATGGGGGGTGCTCGTCGTACCTTTTAGGGGTCAAAATTTGCAGATTGGTACTGCTTAGGGTACTTAAATCTAAAATGACCACAGTTATAATTATTGCGGTACCATTTAGGGTATAAAGCCGAAAAAAAAATGACAGAATATGACATTGTTGTTTTAGAATTGGTACCTCTTAGGGGTAAAAATTCTTTTGCGCCACGTCAATCAAAAAAGATGTTGGTACCTTTTAGGGTGTTTTTCAAAAATTTCCTACGAGCACCCCCTGTCATTTTTATATTGGAATCACCCCTCCCCCCACCCCCGGGCAGTCACCCTCTATTAAGTATCACTTAACAAATCCCTGGAATTAAATCACTCCAACATATTTACAGTTAACTTGACCTCTATTAAGCAGTCACCTCCATTAAGCCGTCAGTTGGCTATACTCCGAGGGTGACAGCTTAATACAGGTTTGACTGTAAATAGGTTCAGGCAATTACATAATGCTGAGTTAGGGGTAACCTTGCAATAGACTATATACAGTATATTGCTCCCCATCCATGGACAGAAGAAATTTTAAAATATTCTTAGTCATGTTACATGACATATTAATTGGCTCATGTGGAAGTCACCATCTCATAGTCATTCTGTTTTATTAGTTTTGTTTGTTTTTTTGTTTAAATTTTTCTTTGGTTTGAAAATTTGCAAACCAGTTTAATTGTTATTTTCCTTTGTCTCACTCATCATTACAGTAACTATAATCTGAGACAATGGAAAAAAAGTCATAAATCAAACTGGTTTGAATTTAATAATTTTATTTTCAAAACAAAGAAAAATTTGAACCACACGTGCAAAAAGCAATATTAAGGCCCACCTTTCTCCCTCAGCGAAAGGTTAAGCAAGTGAAACATAAAAAAAATTGCCTGCTACGAGGAAATGCACTGGACTGGCACACTTCCTTACAGCAGACACTTTTCACACATGATCTGTTTCACCTGTTCAGCTAACCTGGGAGAAAAGAGAGACTATTTCCTTTTTCCTTTGCTTGGGTTCAGTGCATTTTATCAAAGCACCACTGCTTAGAGTGTTGTGACCTTAAATTTTACTAATGGGTTGGCATCAGGATCTCTCTCAGGGTGCATTTTAGTCTAAACAAAAAATGTGGCAGACCCAAGCACACCTCCTTAATTAAGCCATCTCATTCAGGAATTATTGAAAGACCTGCTATGGCGGATGAAGGATAAAGGTACACTCTGACTAGAGCAAGCTATAAAAAAACAAACAGTAAAACAAAAGAGTCAAGCACCAGCGAGGATAACAAACACAAACCTTATTTGCACTGTTAGCTATAGAGAAGAGACATGACTTAGACTTCCAGTTGAACGCACCATCAGTGGGACCTCGACCATAATCATCACCATCAATAATTTTGTAGTAAAATTGATATGTTATGGGATCACTTGGCTCGGAGCTCCATGCTAGCTCAAGGTCCTTCTTCATTTGGGATGAATAGTCATCTTTGTACTTGGGTAAGTGTCGCCAGTCAGGGCACACCATACAGTTAAGGATGGCAACAACAGTTTTCTTAAAAAAGAAGAAAATTTTGAATCAGCACAAAATAATTCATTTACTGCAGCTGTAACATTGTTACTTTGAAGTTATAAATTACAGTGCAACCACAAAAAGCATGAACGTTGAAAATATGTGGAATGTTTATTGTCGCTGTCAATTAGCTTCAAGAACCAGCAGATGAAAATCTGTTAGACCAAGCCTACGAAACAGCATTATTTTATTTTTATGACTTTTTCTTTCAAAACGTTGTATTTATTTTAATTTTTGAGTTAATTAGAAACTGCGAAATCGAAGAAAAGTAAACTGCAAGAGTTTTATTTGCATTGTTTTCTTCACGCACATACAACATGCAGCCTTCATTATCTGCTATTTTTATTGAAGCAATGTCACTTTAGAGAGAAAAAGTTATACAAAATGACGAAGTACTAAATTTATTGTTTGCGACATATGCAACCAAGGCAACTGGATAATATTCACTTTGGTGCTTCGTTTGAGCCAGGCCAGTGCATGGAATCATAGCAAACGATTGAAATAATATAATAATTATTTTTTAACCGCAGGATGTCAAAAGAAGGTCCGACCACAAAAACAACAGACAGTGTGTCCAAAAAACTGCTGACAGGGTGAACTTGAAAAACAATTCCAGAGCACAAGAATTGAATGTGAAAGGTGATATTGATTTATAAAACAAGCAAGGGAAAATTTAATGTATTTTGCATGGTGTCTGCATGGCTATTTCTGAAAACGCTTTTTTCTCTGTACTCAACAACCAAATAAATAACAAACAAACATATGTAAGGAAAACAAGGGACCTGTTTTGAAAAAAAAGTGGCAAAACTGATTGAAATCATAAACAAATTACGATTTGTCAGCTTTTCGTCTAGTTCGGTTGTCAAATCTGATTGGCTAATTTTTAACACTGTGACAATTACCAGACATATTTTTGGCATTCACGCTTTCTGTGGTCGCACTGTAAAATTATCGAACAAATTAAGAGAATTGACAACAACCAACCAGTAAAAATCAGTAAATACCATGACTTTGCTTCTAAACAGTATGTTTCCCAGAATTAATAATCAGTTTTTTTCAATATTATTCCTCAAGTTTCACTGATCCCTGCATTTAATGCTTTTGTGAGAGTCAAGTATTCTGAACCCTGATGACTCTCAGCTCACCTCACCTGTAAAATTATAATAATATTGGTGTGTAATCTATGCCAGGCAACTATCCTTTTTTCTTACATTGCAAACACAAATATATTGCCATAAAAACTACAGCATTTTTATTTAACATTTTAAATTTAACATACACTCTTATCACTACTTTAATAGTGAAGGACATAAAAAGGATACAAAGGCAACTATCCTACATCAATGACATTAACCCTGCAGGCCTGTACCTTCATGTGGGAATGTTCCACAAGCTCTTGAAAGCTGATGGGATTTTCTTGGAACTCACAGCTAAACAGTCTCAGGACTCTATAAATAAAGAATAACAAATTTAAAGATAGTATTGTTATTAATTATCACAGACTTTTATCCTTGCTCTGATTAGATATTGTTCTTTTTTTTATTTACCACCTCATGTGCTCTACAAAACAGCACTTGGTAGTTAAAGCTGATTTAAATGTTATAGCTAGCTTCTGTGACATTCAATTCTATGTTTATTATTTAAACAGTCACTGTCACTCCCACCATAATTGTTTAATTTTTGGTATCCATACAATTCTTTCAGACTACAACTTACAATAATATTGGAAGTATACACTAAGATGCTACATGTTGCTTAAGGAAGAATTGCTGAATATTCCAAATACCATTCCAAATGCCATTCCCAATGCAAGGATCAGACTTGAGCACTAGAATGCAATCGCCTATCCACAGAAACTTTGATGATGTTATGATGTCATTTGACATGATGGGATTGAAATGCGGACAAAGAAGAAAGCACTTTCATGTGTTTTGTCTTGTTTTCCTGTGCAATAGTGTTTTGTTGCATTCCTTTTTACCATTCTTCAAAAATAACTAACATTGAGAAGCAAGTAAAGCGAAGCGAAGCAGTCGAATCAAAATGTTTGTCCGCATTTCGATCCCATGATGCTTTGTGATAGTCTATTTTTATCATTCGGGAAAAATGCTATTTGTTAAACTTTGGCATACATAAGTTCATAGAGTCATGTACCTTTCAGGCTTCATGTTCTCTATCAAGAAAGCAGACACATCATCGTTGCGCCTCATTAAGGACAACTCAACAGGAAGGCTTCTGCGATTCTGATTAGCAGGATATGGATTTGTTGTGATGTATAACTGTCCTGGGTAGTGACACAAAATGGATTGAGCAACAGTTGTGTAGTTTAACTCTGCCGCCAAATGAAGTGGTGTCTTCCATGATAGTTCATCTTTGTCCTTAAAGTACTTGTATTTCTTGGCACTGTCTTTACTGAGGATTATTGTAACAAGACGATTTATCTTGAAACACAATAAACAATATAGTCTAAATTATAATCACCAAATTAAACACATCAGTCAATTATTTTTACTGTTGCCTGGTTAGCTTGACAGGGTGGTGCCAATCTGTAAATAAAGGGGGAAGGGTGGGGTAGGAAAGGGGAGTTGGTCAAGAGAGGTACAGTAACAAGACAGTAGTCATAGTATGGCTTGATCCCCATAATATCAACAGTAAAATAACATTCTGTTATACAAAAAAAAAAGAAAAATACAGTGAAATGGAGCCAAATTTAGGCATTGCTGCCCCAATCAATGTCCCCATCCCCACTATTGAAAAATACCATGAAATTCTGAGGAATCTTGTGTTTCATGCCTTGACACTAGTTTATAAAAAAAGACTAGCTGTTTGAAGTTGTCACTCAAATTGATTAACAGAGTATTACTACTCCCCCCTGGATGGATTGCCAGTCCATTACAAGGGTACCTCCCCCAACCCCCCAGCATTATGTTGCCGATACCCATTGATTCATATAACTGGGTGGAGAGAGACAACATGGAAAAGTTTCTTGTCTAAGGAAACAACACAATGACAGAGACCATGCTCAAAACCAGTTGACCATCGGGTTGAAAGTCCAATAGTAATTATACAGTTTGTTAATAAAATTGGCATTTGACCACGCCCACAAAGTATTTCCGCATCAATAAACCTGGGATCAATTCAATAAAACTTAAAATTATAAGTGGAATTCACAAGTGTTGCCAATGTTTCAGAAGTTGAAATCAATAGCTACACTTGTAAATTACATTCATATTTTTTTTTAAATTGACCCCTGTACTAAGCAACCAACCTGCATTGAGCAGCCACTTTCCAAGGTTCCGAGGCTAGGGTGGCCGCTTAATACAGGTTTGACTATACAGTACCGAGTCACATGCATTGCAGCATTACACTCACGTAACACACATGCAGTACACTCAATTTGCATGCATTTTACACGCATTTGACGTGCGTGTAACACGCAAGTGCGTGCAACAAATTACACACAACTGCGTGTGTAACAAATTACACGCAGCAGAAATGAAATTTTGTGTAATATTACATGAAATCCTTCATTTACACAATTAAGTCATGTAAAAGTGCATGTAATGAATGCAAAACATTTGCCGTACATGTATCATTCGAGGACTTCGTGCCGACTCTGTTTCAGCCGTTTGTACTCTGAACACTTTTTAATTTGCTTTTATTAGTGCTTCCTGTCATGAATGTTTCTGTACTTAATTTATAGACAAATACCCATTACTTTCGTCCATCCTTTGTATCATTTACAGCATAATTGGGAAGAAATTCATTTTAGTTTGACCTTTATAACAATTATTTTCTGAAGTATTCTTATTGTTCATTGCTACTCGAGTCCATAATACACAATCTTGGAAAGGCTGCTAATTGTACAGTGTTGGAGTTTCACTTCCTTTCATTGTGTATAGGTCGCTTTTCAAATTTTTGTCAAACTACATGTACATGCGTTAGAATAACAAAATATGCGCATTTGGAAAACAAAAGAAATACATGCATACACAATGTAAGTGGGCTTTTCTATTACATGTGCATGCGTATGCACACGTTAAATGCGTGTACTACATGGACTTTACACGCATTTTACGGGCGTGTAGGTGCTACCAAGGAATGGGGGAAGGGCAGTGAGGCATAAATTTGGCTCCATTCCACAGTTTGGTGGTTTTCATAGCAACATAGACACTGATACCTGAGACTCAATTAATCTTGGATTTTCACAACACTTTTCACTTGCAGGCCATTTCTTGAGAAGCACAAGGAGAGGGTCATCACAAATTCTCCTGCCACCATCTTCATATCTTTCAGTCAGTAGTTCAACTTTGACTTCATCAGCTGCACTGCTCCAAGAAATGTCCTCTGATGAGCAATACTTGTCTCGAACCTGTATAGAAAGAATTAATACTGGTCTGATTATTATGTATCTTCTCAAAAGATGTACATCTTACAATAACATTGCACTTTCACATGTATACCATATTTCCTCAAATAATAGCTGTCCTTTGATTAATGGCCCCCCTGGAATAATCACCCCCTTTGATGGAAATACATGTATTTTATATAATCGCCTTCCTCGATTAATCGTCCAGCATCCCCTCACATCCTCCGAATAAAGTTAAAAATTCACTTCTTTTATAAAAAACAATTGCTACAATTATAGAAAAGTTACAAAAGCACAGTTTTCATATAGTTTTCATAATTATAATGACATTAGTGTATTTCTCTATTTCTTGGAGCTCTCCAATTAGCAGGTTAGCACTTCTAGCGAGCAGTAGATGAAATAATCCCCCCCCCCCTCTTGATTAATCACCTCCCCTCAAACAATCGCCCCCTTATGGAGTGAAAAAATTAATTGCCCCTGGCTATTATTCGGGGAAATACGGTACCAGTATATCATATAGAGAGTGAATGCTGCAGGAAACAGGATAAACAAAAGGAAATTTCTTTACCAATTGAAGGTGGTACTGTGTGACAATTTTCTCTTGTCTCATACAGCTTTATTGCATGGTAAACACAATGGTGCATAATGACATGCTAGTACTACCAAAATCACTCAACTGTTAGCACACCGGAAAAAACGATTGAAAGCATTTGAATTTTGGGCTTGCTCACGTGACCATTTGGATCGCCTGAATTGGTCATGTGCTATCTACTGTATATCTTTATGTGGGCAGAACAACTTTGCCTGAAATGAATGCTAAAACACGGAGTGAGCCCCAAAGGAAGGCAAACGGGTGCATTTGTTAACGTCTCTGTTACATGTCATGAACTGAATATTTAATGCCTTACAATCACTAAATATGTACAAGGTGTCCAAAGGTGTAAAGCATACAAAGGTCCGTGCAATAATATGGTAATAACCTGTTAGTGCAACAAAGCATGTGATACATAGTTGTGTAACACATTTGATTGGTTCATTGGCAAAGGTCTTATTTTAGCACCTTGAGAGATTTCCACAAGTTTGATTTGTAGAGTTTAATGGCGAGAAATTTATTTGGAGTGCTGGTGAGAAAGGATTTTTAATCGAAGAAGATGGATACAGGAGAGAATTTCAGAAAGTTAATTTTATCTATTGATTTTTACTTCAGAATTTGTTTCTTCACTTGTAAATCTGAGTTGCATCGGGCACAATTAGGTGATGGCAAAAACTACTCTGCTGGCGAGCTGAGAAGTTTTGAGCTTTTTCTATTGTTTACATCTCCAGGGAGCATTATTCGTTACGGTTGACCGGTCATGCATCAACGGTAATAATATTCAAATTTAAACTGACAGTATGTAGAAAACTAATGTAGTAATGACAGTCTAAAATAAAAGAAAACATACAAAAACAAGATGCAATGTCTTGAATATGAACTAAATATTTGAAAGAAATCATCTTGAAGATTTTTTTGAAGACAAAATCATCAACAAAATTTTCGGCTATAAGTTTGTCTTACGTACAGTACACTCTTTCAAATCGAGCGAGGAAATTTGATCATAATTCCGTTATGGTCTTTAATCACGCCGATTACAGGTATTTTGCAGTTTACAGGTATGTCTTGCATTTAGCTTGTTTAATTGTTCACAAATCAATCTTCTGTTTGAATAAATAAACAAAAGTTCTCTTTCCCCTTCTACTGCGTGACTGTTTATTACGACCAGATCTGATCAGTTAGGAATAATGTCACGTGACCAATCTGGGTGCTCCAAATGGTCATGTGAGCAAGCCCAAAATTCAAATGCAATTGATTGTTTTTTTTTTTTCAGGGCGCTATAACAGTTTAGTGATTTTTGGTAGTATTTTTAGTGAAATGGCACTTTTGCTGTGTGAAAATGTACACTAGAAATATGGCATCCTCGGAGACCCAGGGGCAATCAGTTGGGGCGCGACGAAAATCGGCATAAGTTTTCAAGAACGGCGAAGAGAGCCCCTGGGAACTGATACTTACACGAGTATTTCGAAAAGGCCGCGCAAATGCAGGCTCCTGATTGGGCAGAAAAAAAACCTTTGTATTATTCTGCCCAATCAGCGAGCAGCAGGGCTAGAGTCACTTTCGTGTCTTCTTACACGGCGCTTGTTGATGTTGTTGTTCGGTCGCCATACTTGTCTGGTTCTGCATGCGAGGGAAATTTTCATTTTAAGTTTCGTCAGAGATCCTAAACGTTCGAGAAATCATTCCGGATGTCAGCAGCAAAAGACTTTACAACATCCAACGGGAAAATTATCTTTTGGACCGATCAAAGGTATCGTAAATACTTGCTTGTTTATGGGCGAGTTGATAAGTTTTCGATTTTAAATTTTCCGAGCTTTTTGGTAGGCAGAATTTTCCCCTTGCATCGTTTGTGGCAACTGAAAATTTCCCACACTGTGTGCATTATTTTGGTGCACGAGCCAGACAAGTGTGCTGACCGGCCGCCGATGTATCGTACGGTCCTTTACGCTCAATTTTTCCAAGGGAAACCGGCGGGAAAATATTCAGGTTCTAGCGTAAAACGACGCGTCATACTTATTTTGTTCTAGATTTTATTTTTCACAACAGTTTGGAGCTTGAAAAAGTTACAGATTGTGCCAAGAACTTTCAACCTCTAAGGGTTCTCATCAGGGCATGTTTGTGAATATTACAGAAAGTTACATATTATTTTAAAAATATGCTGAAAAACTAAAATGAAAAATTCCCTAAGGTGTTGTATTAGGTGTTGATAGGTTTTTTCTTTCTGGAATAATCATGTATAATTAGGAACATTATGGTTGGTGAACTGTGTCATTCCTGACACTTCTGTCAAATCGAGGTACGATACCATTAAATGTTATCAACTTTTTTATTTTTGGTCGCGACGCAGCAAGTTAAGTTAATTAAGTTAATTTTGGACCGATCAAAGGTGTCGTAAGTACTAGTTTATGGGCGAGTTGATAAGTTTTCGATGTTAAATTTCCTGAGCTTTTTGGTATTTTCTCCTTACATCGTTCATGGCAACTGAAAATTTCCCACATTGCATGCATTATGCACCAGTCAATATACGTAAATTTCCCACTCCCCACCCCCCCCCCCCCCCTAACCCAGGCCTGAGTGGGAACTTGGAATTTGTAGTCAGTGAAAGTAAGAAAATGCCCAGCCCCTGGGAAAACGCTTTTGATCCAATGACCCTGCCCTCGGGGGCATCTGGGAAAAATATAGATCACATATAAACTTTGAACAAACAAAAATAATGTACAATGTCAAGTCACCATTTATTTTCTACTGAGATCACAGCCTTCTTCATGATGCTTCCATGTAAAGACACTTTACAAAGCATTTTTATGTATTATTAAATTTGCTCGTCTCTGTTTCGCTTTTACTATTGGATCAAGAACAAAGATAATGTAAGCAAAATTACTATGCTGCGCAAAAATTAAACTGCTGACAACAGAATGGTGAATTGCCCAGTCTGGGAGGCGAAGATCGTGATTTCTACTGTACTCTCTGCCTACCAGGGGACCAAACTGGAGTGAATATGAAGTGAAAGTCCCCGCATTACCCTGCTCAGGCCCAGGTTGGGGGGGGGGGGGGGGGGGGGTGGGATTTACATTGAGTGGTGCATTATTTTGGTGCACGGGCCAGACAAGTATGTCGACTGGCGACCAGTGCATCGTACGGTCCTTTACGCTTACTTTAGTGTGCAAAGTGTAGGCTGTAATTTGGGCTGTACAATTCAACAGGTATCTGATCATATCATGGTTGATGTAAGCCAAATTAGAGAAGCGACTGCCAAAAGTTTGCAGTTTTTTCCAGGCATTAAAGATCTGAAGCCCAAGCAGAAATTAGTTGTAGATAATGTTGTGTGTGGGAAGGATGTGTTTGCGGCGCTACCTACTGGATTTGGTAAAAGTTTGACTTTTCAGATTTTGCCAAGCGTTTTTAAAGCTTTGATTACCCAGGGCCTTGATGTACCATCATTTCCAGTGGTGATTGTTGTTTCCCATCGAAGTTCAATCGTTAAAGATCAGGTTAGTTACTTGAGGAATATAGGCTTCAAAGCTGCCTTTATTGGAGAAAGCGACAAACAAGACAAAGAAATAATCGAGGGGAAGTCAAATGCACACTTTTTATATGGCAGCCCAGAAGCATTCATTGGGGATGAAAGGTTCAGGGGCATGTTTTCAAAGCAACACTACAGGCAGAATGTAGTTGCTGTTGCCTGTGACAAAGTTCACACTGTTGTCCACTAGTAAGTATTTTCATTGATAAAATTCACAAATATTTTTTTTCATCTTGTTCCAGAATGAAACATGTCAGTGTAAGAACACCCCCTAAAAGCTTCATTGGTCTTGTGATTTCATAAGTAAGGCCCTGGTTATCTGAGTCCAGTACAATGGCTTCATACCAATGCTTCTGTTTACATGAAGCGGGTCTAACAAATTATCTCAGACCAGTCTGACTCATTCCGGGAGCTGAACTAACAACTGTGGAACAATGCAAAAACATATAGAGTTGAGACTGGTCTGAGGTTTTTGTTTTTGAGTATGGGCAAACGTGGTGTTGATCTATTACTTTTAGACCTATCTCATGCAAACTTAATCAGTTTTACCGGTTTGAGTTTGTGCCAGTCTCAAATAATCAGCACCTATAAACTAAAGATAACATAGTGTCTATGTCCAATCTGTATGGGATCTACAATTGGCTCACCCAAATATGGGTTGCCATTGTAAATGCCTATCACTGATGTACATAATCGTAGATGAACCACAACAGAATAAAATATATATTTTACCTTGGGCAGTTTGGCGAGCAAGGTGATTACGTACCCTACTGGTCAAGTTGAAATGCAACAATACATATGCCTGCTGCCCAGTTTGGAAATGCATAGAAAACTTACTTCCCACTGGACTTTTGTAAATTAAAATACAAAGATTTTGCATTTGGAGCTGTGTACATTTATTACATAATTTATAAAAATTAATATTACTGATTTTTCTGACAGAAAAATCCTACATAACCACTGTTGATATATCATAATCATAAAACAAATTACCGTTATACTTTCATTGATCACTGTTTGCAAACTAGATGTATTTCGGATTATTAAATTATAAAACTTAATAATACTTCTACTTCAATTAATCCAATTTATGATGCGTGATTCTATACTTGCTTATTTTCCACCCAGCTTGGTTTTCTTTGTTCTTTCAGGGAAATATATTCCATAACCTCGTTCATTAAAGTGTTTGAAAAGCTGTTGGTGGCTTTTGATTGTTACAGGGGAGTGCAGGGCTGAAAACAGTAGCTGATAACAATAGCAGAACAAAGGATTATATATTCCCCTCGTCATATTCCTCCTTGCCTTAGTCCCCTAATAAAATAATTAAGGTGGGCAGACACGAGGGGTCATGTAGCAGGGGCATGTTGCAGCGACAATTAATGTAGTATACACTGAGGGACATGTAGCAGGGACAAAATCATAGCGTTTGCACACACATGAAAATGCTGCAGGGACATGTCTTAGGGACCTATTGCAGCTACACATCCCCTCGTGTGAACTGATACTATCATATTTGTGCAACACCAATTTTGGGGACATCTTGTCCCCGCAACTTGTCCCATGTAGTTCAACAAATTGAACTCCGTGCAACATGTCGCACGGGAAGACAAAATAGGGCTTAACAAGGAAAACACACTAGCATCAGTGAATATTTTTTTGTTTACATACAAAGACAACTTCATCAATCTTATTCCGGCTACATAAGTAACTTGCCGGGTCGCGACCAAAAAGCGAAATGTTGATAACATTATTCGATGGTAAAAGTAAGCGTAAAGGACCGTACGATGCGGCCGGTCGGCATACTTATCTGGCCCGTGCACCAAAATAATGCACGCAGTGTGGGAAATTTTCAGTTGCCACAAACGATGTAAGGGAAAAATTCTGCCTACCAAAAAGCTCGGAAAACTTATCAACTCGCCCATAAACAAGCAAGTATTTACGATACCTTTGATCGGTCCAAAAGATAATTTTCCCGTTGGATGTTGTAAAGTTTTTTGCTGCTGACATCCGGAATGAATTCTCGAACGTTTAGGATCTCTGACGAAACTTAAAATGAAAATTTCCCTCGCATGCAGAACCAGACAAGTATGGCGACCGAACAACAACATCAACAAGCGCCGTGTAAGAAGACACGAAAGTGACTCTAGCCTTGCTGCTCGCCGATTGGGCAGAATAATACAAAGGTTTTTTTTCTGCCCAATCAGGAGCCTGCATTTGCGCGGCCTTTTCGAAATACTCGTGTAAGGGGTGGACCATTAGAAATCCTGGGAGGGGGGTCAAAAATTTTTCAGTGTATGAATTTTTTTTTCGGCCTGAGTTTCCTGCAGGATTTTTTTTTTTGGGAGGTGCAAGCCTGCAGGTTTTTTTTTTCTGAGATCTTTTATAAATGCGTGCAAGCTCCAATTTTTTTTATACTAATGGCCCAATCCATTTTTGGTATTAAACGCTGGAGAGTAGATTTAAGTCAGACTGTGGAACCTTTGCATAAAAAAATGGGGAGAAATAAGAATTGAGATGGAGTGTTCGAGCGCCGAAGGCGCAAGCCGCTAGGGGGGTCTGGGGGTATGCCCCACCAGAAAATTTTGAAATCTTGATGCTCTGAAACTCCATTTCTAGTGTTCTGAGACAACAATTTCTATCAAAAATGTTTGGCAAATTGATGTGGCTTCTCGTCGCTTTGCGTCTCTTTGTGTGGCTCCACATACAAGTACTCGATTTCAATTTATATTTCTTGCTGTTTCTTTAGTTTATCTGGATATCAGAGTTAAGTACACGCAATTTCGTCTTTTTGTATGAGAATTTTTAATACGAAAATGACAGAACCGGATGTCAAAATCGGGATTTTTCCTATCCCGATCAGATTGGTCGGGATTCGGGATTTTCAAGAAAATCGGGGTAATCTCGACGAAATCGGGACGGTTGGACAATCTGTAATGTATTTAAAAAAATACTTGCGTGTAGTAGACCAGGTTACATATTTCATGATGCTTACAGTGTTTTCAAATATGTACATAAACAAGGTTTTGGTTATATTAAGATATTAGCACATACCAGATAGACCTTTGAGGCAGGTAATTTTTGACAGCATTTGACTCAACCTGAAGTTGCTTTTTGATGAATTTTACTACCAGAGAGCATGTCATACTCTCATATGTTCCAGTTTAAAATAAAAAAAATAAATATATGTATATATAGCCAGTTAACTTGCAGGATTTTATTTTTTTATGGTCAACTGCTTGCAGGAATTTTTTTTGAGACAATTTTCCTTTGCAGGATTTTTTTTTTGGTAATTGTCACCCCCCCCCCCCCCCCTCCCAAGATTTCTAATGGTCCGCCCCTAAGTATCAGTTCCCAGGGGCTCTCTTCGCCGTTCTTGAAAACTTATGCCGATTTTCGTCGCGCCCCAACTAATTGCCCCTGGGTCTCCGAGGATGGCTCCTACACTGATATTGTGAGGAGATTTGAGATACTGATCACCGTTCCAATCAGAAAAATGTCAAGCACTAATGTTGACATTTCACATCAAATACATACAATCATGTGTTTATCTATACAGTTCACTGGAAAAGTTGAAAATTTACATGCACATGTAAATCCAATTTACACAATGTAAATCTGGATTTACATGATTTGTAAATTGTAATTAACATATTAAGGATTTGTAAAAAACAATTTACATGTTATTTACATGTTTCAATAGATCATGTAAATGTACTGTAAATAGTGATTTATAGGGTCGTTTTCTGGGATTATTTTTAGGTAGATTTACAGTATCTTCGTTTGTAAATAACATGTAAATGTTTGGGGTTATCCTGTAAATAACATGTAAATGTCTTTACCACAAATGGGGCTGTTGAAACCCAGTAAATGAAATTTACATGTTTTATTAGATCATGTAAATGTACCGTAAATAGTGATTTAAGTAAGTGAGAAAAGGAGGGCTATTGAAACTGTGTACTGTGGAGTCTCAGTATCGAACTTCTGGATAACTGGAACTAAAAAAAAAAAGTTAAAGTTAAGGGCTGTTTCCCCTGCTTCACTCTATTGTAATTATTCGTTACCCCCAATAACTTGAAGGTCCATGCATGTCCTCTTTCCAGATCGAATTGGAATTTAGAATGTTGGTTTTTTAGGACAGGGGAAAACCGTAGTACCCGGAGAAAAACCTCTCGGAGCAAGGAGAGAACCAGCAACAAACTCAACTCACATATGACGCCGGGACCGAAGATTGAACCCGGACCACATTGATGGGAGGCGAGTTCTCTCACCACTACACCACCCCTGCTCTCCTAAAAGCCATACAATCGGATTTCATACTTCCAACTTTTGTCGATGGTAACTTCTTTACTATCTATAGCTTAAAATGCACTTATTGAGAACTACATATTTATGGAATCCATATCTTTAGAAACCATGTAATTGTAAAAGGGAGACGCTAGAAACTGTGTAACAATGAATCATGTAACCCTTTAAAAGTCGTGTTAATGAAAATAGCGAGACCAGGAGCAGATTGATAAACACATGGGATAAATCCCTGTAAAAGAAGCGCTTGAGCGTGCACTCGGGCCGGCATAATTATTGTTGATTGCCGGCGTCATTCGGGAAATAAAACTGCAACAACAGACAGAGCCAACGTCAAGATTACTTAGCGTTCGGTATTGGTAGAATAGCTTAACGAAATAATAAAAGTACGAATAATTACCGGGGCCAGCCAAAGGCTGGAACCGGTTATAAAATGCAGTCTGTTCCTTTCTCTTTTTTCAACGTCTCGTTTCCAGTGCCCCGCTTTCCGCTGTGACGAAATCGTTGTCATAGTAACTTTACTTGCTCAGATGTATCGCTGGGTCAGTTGAATTCTTATTCGCCATTTTGAGAAAAGCACGAGGCAATGGAGGGCATTCAAGACAAAGATCATAACTTTTTGGGGAACGACAAGTTCGCCAATCTTTACGAGAGACGACAACTTCATGAGCGAAAACTTAAGAGTGGATATTTAGATAGACGTATTTACGAGTGACCACTTAAGAGTGAACCTTTTATCGAGAATCAAAGCGAACGTATATCAAAACTATCTGGGTCTTTCTGCATGTACCGGTATCCATGGTCTTCTATTGTTTGTGAGGTATTGTATTTTTGGTCTTGTTTTGCATTTGTATTGCTGTCGTTCGACGTAATGTGTGCTCCGGTACATGCAGAATCTACCTACAATCTTTACATCAATCTCTTGTTAAAAAGCGTTATTATAGTAGACGTGCCCGTGAACCAAGCAGAATTTCATTGCCATTTCTAAGACGTCTCAAGAACAAGAGTAGCGTGTTAAAAAAGTTTCTCTTCAAAAGGATTTCGTCGATTCTTATACCGAAGTCCTCAAAGCTGCATCGCTATGTTAAAAAGGTTAGAAAGCTTTATAATACACGTTATAAATGTTATCATAAACACGATTCAAAGATATTTTATTTAATTAAAGTGACTGTACCCAAGAAAACTTATTCATTTGTTGTCTTTCAGTAGTCGGCTTTGTCGCATACAAATTCGCTTTGTCGGTTTGTCGCATAAAAATTGGCATAAAATCTAAATTAAATCAAAAGGCTGATTCTTAACGATATCCAAGAGAAGTCTTTTGTCATAGTTTACAATTTTTAATCAAAGGCTTCTTCGAGCCAACCCGTAAATACGAAATGCTAACGGTAAGGCAATATTGCGGGTTTTTTTTTTTTTTTTTTGACTTTTGACGAATGCAAACAAACAAACAAAAAAGAAAAGAAACTTTCAGCTCAAAGAAAAAAAAGAGAAAAAAGAAAAAAATGCGTCCCCGGCGGGATTCGAAGTCACGTCCTTCGGTGGCCTTCTGTTCAATAGTCCTTTCACTTATCCACTGCGCTACCAAGGATTTGACTGATGGGGAGATCAAATTTTGTTATTTCAACGTAGATTTGAGGAGCGAGTGAGCGAGCAAGCGAGTGAGTGACCCGTTCATTACGCATGCGCGTATTCACGGGTTAAAAACGCAGGCATCCTGTGCTATTGAAATAAGTCTTCGTAGGAATCAATGCAAATTACGCATCTTAAAATCCCTTCCTGTTCTATAACACAAATCTTCTAAATTGATTAACTACAGTTTTTTTTAAAAAAGTGGCCCCGGTAAAATTCACGAAGTGATTCTCGTTTATTTATTTTATTTTATTTATTCTCGTTTATTTGAAAATGATGTCGCGCATGTGATGCGTGGCGCGTGACACGCGACAGAATTCTCATGGAAAACAAGGCGGTCCCCTTATTGAAATTGTTCCAGCACTGATAAAGTAAAAACTAAAATAATAAAATAGGCCAACTTTAAATTGCGAAGAGTGATTCGTAGAGGTCTGAAAAGTTGCGTATTCTATTCCAAATGTTCAGGTTCAGTGGGTTGAGTAAATGGCTGATATCTCGTCAGCACCTGAAAACGTTTACCCTTTACGAGGATCCTGGTCGATCCTGGGGTTTTTCAGTTATTCTAGGAGCGCAATTCCATAAGCAGAAGCAAGATTCTCCTCAGCCGACTCCTTGAAAACGGGGAAGTTAATTCTTCAAAATCTTTAGGGCGTATGAAAGGGTACAATCTATGTCCTTATACATGACGCATCCACCTAGGATTAATATAAGGCCGCTGACCCGAAGGCAGCGAAGGCGGGATATTTTCAACGGTCAATGGCGGTCGAATTTGACTTCTGGCGAGGCTTCGGGCCTTAAAACGGCTTTATTCGGTGGAAATCTCAATACAAAACGCCGTAAAAGAATGGAGAAGAACCCACGCATCTTTGCAGGTATGTTTTACCGTTGGGTAGCGTTTCGATTTAATTTGTACAGTCAACCATGCGTGCATTTCTGGCATGATTCTGCTTGTAACTCAAATGTGCACAATGTTTGTTCAGATTCAATTGATTTTCGAAATGCTAAATGCTCAAATCAGTCTAGTTTCATAAAATTGGTGGGATATTTCACTTTAAACTGTCACAACTTGATAGAAAATGAATCGAAAAAGATCAGATTTGAGAAATACACATGTTACATTTTATAGAGGGTTACAAGAACGGGCCATTCCATTTAATGTCCGCACCCCCCCCCCCCCCCCTATTGAAGGGTAGGGAAATCCTAGGGGGAGGGGAGGGGGTTCAAGAGTCATTTCTGAAGGGGTAACTTTGTCGGAACCTTTGATCAATCAACAACATCTTCCTTTTTCTGAAGGGGGAAATGTGTCGGCACTTTGATCTTTTTTTTTCCTAAGGGGTAAAATTCATAATTACCCCTCAATAGGGGGGGGGGGGGGTGCGGATATTAAATGGAATGGCCCAACACATGTCAATACATGAACGCTCGTTGATATTTACAATAAGTTTATACCTGCAAAGCTTTACAAAACATGAAGGGGGCTTGTTCTCATGGCGGTTGCCTTTACTTGGAAATACCTTGAATGCTTCAAGCTGTTTGTAAGCTTATATGTACATGTATAACTGATAAAATATTTAAATCATTAAAACAACAACATTAAGTTTAAATTAAGCTTAAATGTGCAGATTGTATTGTGACTGGTCAGTATAAATATAGGTTATTCAGCGAAAAGTTGTGTAATACATGTATGCTTTGTATTTTTACATGTCAGGTGAGAAAAAATAAAAGCTGACAAGTTAAAATGCCCAGCCCCATAACACAACTTTCTGCTGATAAAATTGTGTTATACATGTAAATGTTATTATTATATAGTTTACCGATTATTACTACTAAGCAGCAATCATCTTTTCCAAAATCTAAGTTTGTGAAAAAAAAATTACTGTTTACCCTAGCCTATGGTCAGACAAGTGTAATAAATAAAGGTTATTCAGCGTGAAGTTGTGTAATATGGCTGAGTACTTTTACAAGGCTTAAAAAAATCAAAACTGATGAGTAAAAATGCCCAGCTGTTACTCAACTTTTCGCTGAATAAGTTCATTATTTTTAGATGTAAATAGTTCATAATGTAATAAATAGATGTAAATAGTTCGTTTAAGCAATAGAACACATTTTCTATGACTTTACCGGCGTAATAGAACCACGCGGGATGTTGGGAGAACACGAGAAAAGAAAGTCATAGAAAATGTGTTCTATTGCTTTTATGAAATCACTATGAAAAGCGTTTGGAAAGAGAGAAATTTGTTGTAGTTTTGTGCTGATCAAGTAGCTTGTTCTCATAACATTCATCATATGACCGGGAAAACCAACCAGAGCCGCTGAAAGAATGAACTTTACACGATGCCACTGACAAAGCTGCACTGACAAATTCACGGGTTCAACGAAAGTGATGAAAAGTTTTAACGCTTTGAAATTCGTCAGTTGGAATTTATCAGCTGAAAGAAGAAAATATATTTAATGATTCAAAAGTTCTTTGAATGGGAAATCCAGAAAATTGTGTCCGGAATCTGCCGCCGCAAACATGAATGTACGAGGAAAGTTTGAAAGCCTAAAATTTTTATGGCGTATGTTGGATTCAAAGATTGCCTTCTTGTCAAGAATTTTTCAATTGGAATAAAGGTTAGTTCCAGAAACTCAGCTTCTGAAAATGTTTTCGACTTTATCCACTTACTTTGAAGTGTACAATGAAGCCCGTACTTCTCTACATTTTAAGTTCTGAATGAAAACTAAGCTCATTGTTTTTTAAGCCTACAGTTGAATTGTTTGATCATTCCATGCAAATAATTTGTTTAACCATAAACCTATAATTTTTGTTAGCTTCATTTTCTTCTTGCTAATTGATCATCCTTGCTTGGACACATAATCAGAATTTAAACTGCATCGGGTACAAAAGTATTCAATGAAAAAATCTCGATAACAAAACACAATAAAGCGTAAGATAAATGGAATCGGCGTAAAATAATTTTCCTAAACAACAAAGCTATAAGCTTAAGCCTTGCTTTTTAATTCCACTGTGAAAATCCGTCTTATTTAGAAGTTATCTTAGGATTTGTAGGAACATTTATAAACTTCAGTTCAGTGAATTTCAATCGAAAATTCCTCAGTTTGAAAGCCATTGTTTTCTCTTTGGGATCCATAATTTTTGAGCTTTCCACTAATAGCTAAACCTTCAGTTCAATGAACTTCACAAAGTACATATCGAGGTTGTTTTGATTGTCATCGATCGCTGCATGTAAGCCTTTCCAAGCCAATGTTAAATGAAAATATATTCCTGTTGTTGATATCAGTTTTAAAATATTAAAGCTTAGTGTTCTTTTGTCGTTAAGCCGTTTTTTGTTTGCGTGCGTGGGAATTTTTTTTTTATTTTGTACATTGTAGGTTTGAGCAGCAACTTATCGTTTACAAGAAACATATCTTCTCTTCTCATCTTCTAACAGACCACAATATGCAAAAAGACACTAAACCGGCTCGAGTTGTGAAATTCTTTCTCTCCACGCATTGAACTTTGTTTACTTTACAGTTTCGCTTGCGCGGTTTTCTATGAGTTTACCGGCACAATAGCCAATCAGAATGCGCGTAGTATCTCAGTTATTTTATAAAATGTAATATAGTGCAGGACCCCACGAGCTTTCTAGCTTTAATACCCATCGTGCTTAAATAACAGTTACTTACTTATTATACAACAGTAACCTTCTCCTAAAACTAAGTTTTTGAAACTGCTTTACCTAACGCATGGTCAGAAAAGTGTAATAACGTGTCATATTTGAACTCAATTTGATGCGTATTTGCACTCTGATTGCTATGTCAAATAATAACTTGGCATATTTGACTTGTTTTGCTGCTTATTCTTGCCATCAAATGCTATGTTGTGTTATAAATTAAAGTTATTATAGACTTAAGATTTTGGACTCCAGACTGAGTATAAAATGCTGACTATATTAATATACAGTTGTAAGACCAAAACTATTTTTTAGTGCCTACAGCGGTGTGCAGCTATGATTACAGATTAAATATGTTCACAGTTATCCTGTGCGATTGTGAAAAATAGAATACATCTACTTGAAGGCTTGCATCTGTAGTAGAACAGTTTTACAGCAGATTGCTTGATAGATTAAGTCATAAATAAGGATCAAGTGACAGTTTGGTCTCAGTCTGTATTTTATACCCACTGCACTTGATACAAATGTACCTAATATGCACTTATGCCAGTCTGTTATCTGCAGTCTGAATTTTAAACATCCAAGATTGTAACTTGGTTGATCACCTAAAGACAGTAATCTTACATAAAAATAACCGGTTGGTCTTGATGAGTCAGAGTGGGATTGACATGAGTTGTACATCGTACTATGGAGTATTAAAGTTAAAAATTATTGGTCGCCTCTCTGCACATTATTCAAAATGAATGTTTATACGCTGTAATTGTGAATGGATTGTATCATTCTTTTTCAAACTCCCAATGTGAAATCAAATATTCTAATTCAGTTAAAACAAAAAAGGTTAAGTAATAAATAACCAAATGTACAGCTGTACATGTAACTGTACAGAGAGGTGAGGGTGTTTTTCTTATACATGTACGGCGGTGTAGGTTACATTGTGACTTGAAATTTTTAGTATCAATATGAAGTGCAAGCTAGGTACATGTAATGTAGGATTCAAAGAAATTCCCTTTTCACTGTATTATATGTATTGTTGTTCATGGTATTTTAGAGTGTGAATATGCATCAAGACAAAAGCAAAATTTATGCTTTACAGTGTTCTGTCTTCAAACTACAATGTACATGTACACTGAAAGGAGGATATTACTGTCTTCCTACAGTACCGCTCAAAAGTAAGTTGACACTCGATACTCGAGACTCGAGACTCGATACTCGAGCCTCGATTCTCGAAGCGTTCGAGGATCGAGTCTCGAGGATCGAGTCTCGAGTCTCGAGTCTCGACTGTCGAGTGTCGAGAAACAAGGCGTTCTCGAGTATGCATAAACTCGAAAGATGCCTCGAAAGGTCTTCGCTAGTACAAGTGTTTCACGTCGATCATTGTCGAGTGAAAACATTCAACCACACGATATCGTCGATATGATTTTTCTTCGGGTGTGGAAACTTTTAATGCTGATAAGCCTTATTAAACGCTACAATGTAAGAAGCTGTTTTCAAAATTACTGAAAATGAAAGCTCCGTATTTTGATCAAGTACTGTATTCGACACGAGTAGCGCCATCGAGTCTCGCCGCAATCGAAGCGCGACGTGTTTGTTTGCTTTTCGCATCATCTTGTGACCTAAACAAGTTGTGTTTATAACTGAATGTAGACCTGCAATCGGCTATAGAAGCTACTAATGTAAGAAGCCGTTTTCAAAATCAATGAAAACAAAAGCTCGATGTGTCGGCACCAGTAGCGCCATCGGGTCTCGCCGCAATCGAAGCACTGCATGTTTGTTTACTTTTCACATCATTTTGTGACCTACTAGATAATTGTTGAAGTCTTTTTACTTTCGTTTTTTTCTCGAGCCTTTCTCTTCTCGTGAAGGCCGAAGCGAACTCCAACAAAACTTCTTGTTGACAACACAAATCAGACGTGCGTGATCGAACGTACATGTAAGTTCGTAATAGGCGGTCCAAATCCAAAAGTGACATTTATGCAAATTTTCTTTGACTTGAAATTTGAACCGCGTGTGTTTTGAGATCAAAGATAAAGTGATTGAGCTTGATATTTCACTTAAAATGAAAGCGTAAAAATATTGTCAGGACTCATGATAATAAAAATGCGAAAGCGAAAGAAAATAATAACTATGAGCTTTCGACAGCCGCACAGTCCGGCTAGCTCGTACATATACACTGTATAAGTCTTTCCCAAAATCGCTTTATTAGGCGTTGAAACGAGAACCCAAGAACAACAGCAAATCCTTTAAACAGCCTTTATTTCCTACAATAAATTAAGATTTACAGTCACAAACTTAAATTTACCCCAACCCTTACAAGTTATATAACTACTTTACATAGAATTAAGTTATTACCTACAGTTAAAACTTCATATTTTTTCTAACCTATTTTTTCTTGCGTCGCAGAACCTCGTCGATCGCAATGACACATTTTTTCCATTGCTGCTCCTTTTGGGTAGAAGGTGTGGGATACATCCTGAATGTATATTCTTTGACCCTTTCTAACTTGTTTTTCTCCAAAGGCACCTTCCCCCTCCCCCCCATACAGTTACGATTATGTAGTTCACTTGGATGAAAAAATTTCTGAACAAGCTTGCTGGCGAAATTTCCCATAGAACAACTGTGCCCCTTGATCTTAACTATTTCCCGATAAAAGCTATCATCTTCCCCCCCATCCATCCCTTCTACATTTGTATCCTCCTCAGGAAGAAGTGAACTACTTCCTTGGGGAGAAGCAAAGGGTTCGAGTTCCCTTTCAGTTTCTCGAATGTCTCCCTGCCCACTATGCTCGAAAACACGCTCCCGTTCCTCACCCTGTACAGATTCCCTCCCAAACGGTGACCTACTCTCAGAAAGTGCCCTCCCAAGTTGCCCACTATTTTGTACCAAACCCAGTAATTTTGACAAAAGCGAAAATAAAACTTGTTGATTACGCAAAACCTGACTTATTTGACCCCTTATGTCTAGATTAGCTGTAACATCTAGGTCGCCCTCGAAGAGCTCACTAAGAAAGCTGCGGCTGATCTCGGGAAGCGGCGGTAAGGTTTCAGAAGCGTGCACTCGTGGTGGCGACTGGTGATGCGAGTGTTGAACGAGTTCTTCGTCATCTGGCGAGGCGTCTTCCTTATCTGTAAGATTGAGTTCTCGCAGTGGCGGCTCACGCTGTTGCACTCGTGGTGGCGACTGGTGATGCGAGTGTTGAACGAGTTCTTCGTCATCTGGCGAGGCGTCTTCCTCATCTGTAAGATTGAGTTCTCGCAGTGGCGGCTCACGCTGTTGCACCGGCGACGGCGTTTCAAGTACACGTACAGTCTGCTCTTGTGGGCGGTTTAAAATCTCGGTGGTGATATTACTGAGAGGTTTCCCATCGACAAACCGCAGCACTTTGCAAGCCTAAAAAACAGAGCGAATACAAGTATAAACAAAAGATGGAGTCCGTCTAAAACTTAAAAGGTCAATTTTCGGTGGGAAAAAAGAGAATATCATATACTCTACGAAAGTCAAATATCGTGAACAAAAATTGAACGTGTTTAGCTCCGTTTGTCTCAATACTGAATTGAGTTTACTCTACAAAAGTCAAGCATGTTCTAAATACAAAAATTGGATGTGTTTAGCTCCGATTTTTTCTTTTCAATACTTGATTTCGGCAGTTTACAGCGAGATTATATCACTAAAGAAGTTCGATTCTATTAACCCGATAAGAGCAAATGACGATATAAGTACTTGAATCTGACCTTTTTGGTTTTCTTTGTAGGTTGCTTGTTATCGTTCTCCTCATTGGCCTTTGCTTTGCGCTTCTAAGGTGAAAAAAAAAGACAATTAGCAAACAAAATAAGTAAACAAAACAACTAATTTGACGCCAGCGCTTTTTTTTTTAGATCGAGTCTTCAGTAAACGAAACAACTTATTTCAAAACTATTCGCCAGACTTGTAAACGATGCAACTATCTGTCCAACCTGATTCCTGTCGACAGTATTACAAGATTTCATAACATTCAACTTCTTCATGTTAATGTAACTTCACGCAACAATCTTAACAATGCTTACCGTATTTATTCGATTAAGCGCCCTGGGCGCTTATTAAATTTTTGGACCTTGAGAGTGGACGCTTATTCGAGGTGGGCGCTTAATCGAGGCTAGGCGCTTGTTAAATTTTCACCATTAAGTAGCAAGTAGTAAGTTTATTTTGCAACAAAACAATAAATAATAATAAAACCAAAGCAGAATTTTAACTGTTGACTCAACAATCTTAACAATGCTTAATGCTTGTTCGTATAATATAAATGGAATTTGACTCAACAATCTTAACAATGCTTAATTACTTTAGGGTACGCGCTCAAACTACATTCGGTTTTATATCAATTATAAAAATTGGATGTGTTAAGCTCCGATTTTTTCTTTTCAATACTTGATTTCGGCAGTTTACAGCGAGATTATATCACTGAAGAAGTTCGATTCTATTAACCCGATAAGAGCAAATGGCGATATAAGTACTTGAATCTGACCTTTTTGGTTTTCTTTGTAGGTTGCTTGTCATCGTTCTCCTTATTGGCCTTTGCTTTGCGCTTCTAAGGTGAAAAAAAAAACAATCAGCAAACAAAATAAGTAAACAAAACAACTAATTTGATGCCAGCGCTTTTCAAAAAGTCTAAGTGCCAGATCGAGTCTTCAGTAAACGAAACAACTTATTTCAAAACTATTCGCCAGACTTGTAAACGATGCAACTGTCTGTCCAACCTGATTCCTGTCGACAGTATTACAAGATTTCATAACATTCAACTTCTCCATGTTAATGTTTCTTCACGCAACAATCTTAACAATGCTTAATTACTTTAAGGCACGCGCTCGAACTACATTCATTCGATTTTATATCAGCTAGCATTGAACTTGTTCGTATAAATGGAATTTGACTCAACAATCATCACGATGCTTAATTACTTTAGGGTACGCGCTCGAACTACATTCGGTTTTATATCAGCTAACATTGAACTTGTTCGTATAAATGGAATTTGACGCAACGATCTTAACAATGCTTAATTACTTTGGGGTACGCGCTCGAACTACATTCGGTTTTATATCAGCTAGCATTGAACTTGTTCGTATAAATGGAATTTGACTCAACAATCTTAACAATGCTTAATTACTTTAGGGTACGCGCTCGAACTACATTCGGTTTTATATCAGCTAATTATAACATTTAACTTGTTCGTATTAATGTAATTTGACGCACGCGCTCGAACTACATTCAGTTGTTAACAGCCAACATTCAATTTCTTTGTATTAATATAACTTCACGCAACAATCTTAACAATGCTTAATTACTTTAGGGTAGGCGCTCGAACTACATTCGGTTTTATATCAGCTAGCATTCAACTTGTTCGTATTAATGTATTTTGACGCACGCGCTCGAACTACTGACATTCGGTTGTAACGTGTTCTACGCAACAATTGAAAACGTCGACGCATTCTTACCTTCCTCTGAGCAACCTCTTTCCTTTGTGGCTCACTATTTCCTTCGTTGTTGGTTGGTTGGTTTCTGTTCAGCCACTCGATATCTTTCTGCCGCAACACAACTTCATCATCTTAAAAAAAGAGCAAAGGGTAAGTATACATGTCAAATAAAGGTCTATGCCGAAAGGTTTACTTATTAACGGTACATGTATTCTTCTATCAATCATGACTATTCCAGAGACATAAATCTCAACAAGTTTATGAATGAAGACTTACCACTTAATGCCAATATTTCAGCTCCCACTTTCTCTCCTCCCCAGTTGACTGTTACATGCAGCCCTTCGTTGAGCGCGATGTCTTTTTCAACGATAATTCTAGTTGGGGCAATGCCAGTTTTGTTTTCTTCTGGGAAGAAGAACAACGCTTTCGAAGGTTTTGAAGTTTGTCTGCACAATTGTCTGAGAGACATGACGGTTTCTTGGTCGGATTCTAACTGTGCGCTTAAGTGAATTAGCTTTGAGTTAGCAGTGTGACAAATCTACAGGTCTTTTATAGCTTGCACTTAGCACAGTAGGATCGAAATTCCAGGCATTTTATTGGATAAAAGTGAAGTATTTGTTTTACGAATTAGCATGTGAATTATATCTACTAATAATGGTTTTCTCATTGTTTTATTCATAAGTTCGCACATTGCGCGTGGGTTTAAAGTAAACAAATAAACAACAATAAGCAAAAGTTGCATATTGCGCGTGCGTTAATCAGAAAGATAAAAAAAAGTACTGAAGTGATTTCGTCCCTGTAAAATGGTTGAACTTTAAAAAGTTCCAAGTTTAATTTGGTGCTAAAACGAAGTTGGGATGAACAAGAATTAGCATAAGTTTGCACAATGCGCGTGGGGTTAAAGTAAACAATTAAACAACAATCGGGTAAAAGTTCGCACATTGCGCGTGGGTTTGAAAATAAACAAACAATAATCGGTTTGCGCGTGAGTTTTTTTCTAAGATAAAAAAAATATTTTTCTAGTTTCTCTCCCAGAGAAATAGTTGAATTCCTTTCAGAGATTTATAAAGTAGGTAGACAATTTAGTTAGGAGTCTACAATTAGTTAATACTGAGTGTAAACTGGGAAATTGACACAACAAAGTTTTAAAATTTATGTCGTTGCTAACGAAGTCGAGTGAAATAAAATAAACAAGAAAAAAAAGAGTGATTTTACAAGCTGTGTGCCTCATTGTTTTTGACGCGCATAAGCGTCCAACTCAATGAGTTGTATTAGTTGAAATAAAGTCTGACAACAGTACAGGCCTTTTATAGCTTGCATCTAAGATGGTAGGATCGAAATTCCAGGCATTTTATTGGATAACAGTTTAGTTTTTGTTTACAAAATTAGCATGTGAATGTTTTGCGCGATTTTTGCATTCTTATTGGATAAAACGTATTTGTCCTTCATTTAGTTTGTGTTGTGTCCGAAGCAAAAAATTTCATTTGAACTTTGCGTTTGACTAGTGCATAAGCTATGGGTTTTCTAACACATGAGCAAAAAGCTAGAATCGTTAGACTTCAATCGAAGGGTAAAGGCCCTTCTGAAATCGTAAAACTTCTTGCTGAAGATGACGTGAAAATTAGCAGATGGAGCGTCATCAAGTTTTTAAAGAGGTATCGACAACGTCAATCACTCGAAAATGCTCCCAGAACAGGACGACCATCCGAAGGAGTCACCATCGAAGTGATGAACTTCATCGACGCGGAGATGGAGAGAAACGATGAGATGACCTCTCCCTTACTGGCAAGGAGAATTTACGAGGAGTTCGGGCTGCACTTTTCTATCCAGAAGGTGAAGCGTCTGCGAAAGAAACTTGGCTGGGTTCAGACTAGTACTAAGTACTGCCAGTTAATCCGAGAAGCAAACCAAGTTAAACGGTTGGAATTCAGCGAGCAGTGCCTTCGAGTGAAAGAACAGTTCGACAACGTGATTTTCACGGACGAATGTACTGCTATGATGGAAAATCACAGCAAGATAACCTTCCATCGTAAATGGCAGCCGCCGAAACTAAAGGGCCGAGCTAAGCATCCAGTAAAAGTCCACATCTGGGCCGGAATTTCTAAACGAGGTCCTACGAAGCTGATGATATTCGAGGGCATTATGGATGCCGAGTTCTACGTAACGGAGATTCTGACCAACGGGTTGCTGCCATTCGTCCGACAAACCTTCCCAGACGGTTTCCGGTTTCAACAAGACAACGACCCCAAACATACCAGCCGACGAGCCAAATCCTTCATGGAGGAAAACGACATCAACTGGTGGATTACGCCTGCTGAATCTCCAGACCTGAACCCGATTGAACTGCTTTGGCACGAGCTAAAGCATTTCATAAGAAACACTGCGAAGCCGCACACCAAGGACGAACTCCTGAACGGAATCGCACGGTTCTGGCAGGAAAGACTGGACGCGGAAAAATGTTCCAAGTACATCGGACATCTACAGAGTGTGCTACCAATAGTTGTCGCCCGCCAAGGAAAAGCATCTGGCAAGTAGTTGCCGAAACAAAAAACGGCTCCTTTAGGAGCCACCAATTGTAATAAAAGTCAATGGCCCACATGAGTTAACCCCAAGTAAAATAAATCAATACTCTCTACACCCCGCCACCATACATGTAGCTCTATTCTTAATCAAATTTCGGTTTGTGTTATCATTGAAATAAATTTTCAATGCAACTTGTTTAAATAATATCCAAAATAAGAAAATTTATTTGTGAAAGCGACAAAAATGAGCAACTTTGCTAAGTTTATCTACTAACTACCTTTTCAATCACAAAATTAATATATGTGATCTTTCACATAATCGAACGGCTTGGTTTATATCATTACGGCCGGTCAAAAACAGTAATGGTCGAAAATTAAGTCATTTTTGTCGCTTTTTTTACGCCGCTGAATGGCCAAAGAAAGTAATTTTGAAACAGAGAGCATTCGCTACCGGGTTTACTAAAGCGAAACTCAAAACACGCGAAGGTCAAAGCAATAACTTTATCGTTTATCTTTGCCGCGTTGTGTTTATTGCCGCTATTTTACAAATGCGCAACTTGTTTTGCTTCTATTGGAATAAGCCACGCTAATTTTTCATTTTTTCACCACTTGCCGATAATTGCCACGACGCTTCAAATGACAATAAACACTGACTAGCCGGCGTGTGTCGCAACACAACAATGGACTAATATGTTAACGGCGCATGACAAAAACTTTCATGAAATATTCTTTCTTTAAAGAGAGATCATTTTACCGTTCGAATCACCAAATTTATCATATTTATCAGAAATACAAACTACAAGGATAACAGAGAATTCTTGGAGGCGCATGGTCTGTATTTAGTTTCAAATTACCCTTTTGACATATGCAAATTTGGTGCACTTTTTAGACCGGTCTTTTTACCGTCAAGTACACTGAGAAACTTAAGAGCTAAATTCGTTTCTCTGCTACATGACTTTCCCTGCTGTCTTTAACTTCGATTATTATATTTAGTATCATTCAAGATTTACTTAACAATTAGTAAACATGAATCTCAGAAAGATCTTATTTCCCAGGAAATCTACAATGATTTTGATTGACAGCTGAAAACCACAACTACTTTGCCGCTGTCGGCGGTCAAAAGTGGGCGGCGTGAGCTTTTTAAAATTAATTTCACAGGCGTTTCTTCGCCTCTCTCGCAGTTTTTCCTCGCGCCGACCCTATAGCGCCACGCCGCTTTTCGCTGCTCCCCACAATCTAAACGCCTGGAAGAGGCTATTCGAAAACGGAAAGTCATTGGTGTAAGTTTTCGCGTGAAATCTCCTCACATATACACTTGACAGCGCTCTAATCGATGAAACGAGATATAAATAAAGCAGAATGATAGAGGGAACGAATAGGCTATTTTCATCCGAGAAAACTCACCATTTTCGTACGAGATTTATTCATTCGTTAGCACAACCGATCGAAGCGAAACACCCGTGGGCCCTTTTCTGTGTTTACAGTTTAATTCTGGCGGTGAATGGGTCGCATGCAACTGACTAATCGTTTCTTTTTTCGGATTCCAAACTGAGCGAAACGATTGCCCACAAAGCTGGTAGTCTGTATGTACGCGGCTTTTGTTTGCACATTCGATAGAGCATACATGTCTGACGGCCCGTTCTCGAGATCCTCGAGAGATCAGTCAAGCGACAAGCTCATTAAATTTCTCGACTCGAGGCTCGAAACTCGAGACTCGAGACTCGAAACTCGAGACTCGAGACTCGATACTCGAAACTTTCGAGAATCGAGTTTCGAGTCTCGAGTCTCGAGTATCGAGTCTCGAGGGTCTGTCAACTTACTTTTGAGCGGTACTGTACATGTAGCATGCTTTGGATAAAATTCAGGTGAATGACTTCTGCTTTTGTTGGTCACAGCAAAATATACAGTGAGATGGAATAAAACTGAATGATTCATGCTCATACCATAGAAAATTCAGAAAATTGTGAGAAAAACGAAGATTGATTTTGAATTAAAAATAACATAACCATTAACAAACAGCAGGACAGTTGTGTGCTGAGTAGCTAGTTTTATATTTTTACTAGCTGGCCACCCAAAATGTCAAGCCTAGGTGGTCGCTTACAGGAGGTGGTCGCTTACATGTATGAGAGTGCAGACCATATTGGGTCAAAATTTTGCCTTATTACCATATGGTAACTGCAGAGACTTATCCCATGTGCCAATGCCCATCTAAACCCATGTAATAACGTTTAGTAGTTACAAGTCAGTTTTCATTCTTAAGACGATGTTCATGTATATTATTTACATCAACCATACCCATCTTATTCACTGGTAATATGAGGATAATATACAATTTAATGCAGCAGTGATATGGGAGTATGCTTCATATTTTCTCATTTTTTTCACATTAGAAATGGCATCATTCAAAGAGATTCAAGGAGAGCTTTTTATGGTGAGAGAATAATTGATGTTATATGTCCATGTACACGTTAAGGCTGTTTTCTAACAGGAGCCTGGTAGCAATTAGGCACCCAAGTAACTGACATTGGCACCAACATGTACAATGTGTTAATATTTTGCTGCAGCACTAAACATTATTCAAATGAGAACCTTAGGTCTAATCTAAAATCAACAATTTAGTTGACTACTGTATGGAATAACATAACTTGGTGTTGTTGTTTTTTTTTTCTTTTTGACCTAGACATGATTAACTTACCCTGCCAAACATTTGTGGTATAATCTGATAAACTGCAGCTAAATGTATGGCACATTGTGTATTTTCTTGAGTTAATGTTGAACATGGTCTTTGTTTAAAACTTGGTCTTGTTAACCCAGAACAATTTGAACTAGGTGTTTATTCAGGGACCAGCATTTTATTCATTGTCCCTTGGTGACTGATTTTTTTTATCAGTTCCTAATTCTCAGAAACTCATGACTGTGTTTTATTGATATTCTCTGGGAAAATTGGATTGTGATCACTGTGTTAATAGTAAACCTTTGATCCAAGACCAAAGCCCATTTCTTGTTACTGGTCAGGATTTTCCATACATACCTTAAAAATCCCGGTTATACAATGTAAGGCTATGTTCACACTTGGTGCCCGAGCACGGTGCCCGAGTACGATTATCGCTGGGCACTAATGTGAACACACCTTTTTTTTGAATACCCGCGCCAGAATTGGGGCACGGTGCCCGTGCCCGAGTACAAGGTCTCAACCTTGTACTCGGGCACTAAAGTGGGTACCCGTTCCCAGTGTGCACGCGTTTTACGTTAGTTGAGAGGCACTACACCCACAAACCACTGCTTTGCGTACCCACAATTTTCTTGTACACATGTTAATAGCGGAGCTCTCGCCGGGCCGAAGGCCCGGCTGCGCAGCTCCATACTCATAGAACCAGAGAACCATAAAACCCATGGCCGTCATTTTTCATGGTCATGGCTAGCGGAATGTTTCGCGGGCGCGTTGTGTGTCCGCCACTGTCGCCGACCGCCACCGTCGCTAAGGGCTAACTCGCAGGCGCGTAGACCGTCGCAAAACATGCGCGTATTACACCACCCAACAACATTGCAATTTCACGTCACCTGGGAAAACACTGATGTGTTTAGCGGAGAAAACCGTTTAATTTAAAGTCGTTATTCTCCTGAATTTTTTCGCGGTTTGCTTCTCAAGACAGGGATGCTAATTAAGGGATATTCAGAAGCCGCTATAGTGGAAATAGAAGAGCTTTCAGAGATAAAATCTTGCTTCGAGGATGGGAGCAATACGGGAAGATGTTTGTCACTTCGGGTTTCAGAACTGAAGAAGCGGAGATTTAAACAATTTCCAAGCAGTGGAGGGACTTATAAAAGGTAAAACAAAATACATTTTACGATGGGAATTTATGTTGATATCTGTGATTGACTTTTTTGTGTTCTCGCTAGTTTTCGGGAGAATTGTTTATAACGCGCTCAATTAAATTCAGTTGTTTTGATTTCTTTCATCGGAGACATCTCGGCCTCGAATCATGAGCTCTTAATGGTTCGCGTTTTGCCTTTAAACATAAACTTATGGAGATTTGAATAAAATTTTTCGAAAGAAGATTGTGTTGTCCATTTTAATGTGTTTGTTCATTCATTACATAGATTGAAAAGCGATTTTATGTAAACAAAACAAGACTTAAATTTTCTGTCTTCACTCGCGTCGCCTTATGCAAACATGTTTGTGTATTTTTGCAATTTTGATTTCCAAATCAGTTTCTCGGGCAATTTTTGACAAACAAAAACTGTATTTTATTCGGAAAGTAGTCGTTCTAGTTATTCTAGACAGAGAAAAGTTGTTTTTGTGAACTTTTCTACGGTCTAAATGTACTGTGTAGACTGTCGGGTAATACTGTTTTTTTTTGAGAATTGCTAAAATTGAAAATAGCCCGGTCGTCAATCTTAATTCTTGTGCTTCCGACCTTTCACCTTAGTTTAGTTTCACATTGATTAAGCTTGTTCCTTTTCTCCGGCTCAATTTCGATTTTTACCGTAATTTGTACTTGCAAGAACCTGATAATTTAACAGTCCAAACCGAATTTTTGAACAAACTTGAAAACAGATTAAGTGAGAGCGAAATTTTATCCTGCGAAGGATTTTTATCTTTGACTGAAATTACCCACGCAATGCGTGGACTTTCTTCAGGGAAAACCCCCGGTTCAGACGGATTACCTAAAGAATTTTACGCTAAATTGCCCTATTCTGTTCGAAATTATAAATTTTGTTTGGAAAATAATTCTCTCAGTGATTCAATGCAAGGAATATGATAAGAAAAACCTCAAAAATTGGTGGCCCGGCCATTTCGCTACTCAATGTTCATTACAACATTTGTTCAAAAGCTCTTACAAACAAACTTTCAAAAGTGTTACCCTCGATTATTTCAAGAAGTTCAAACTTGTTTCTTCCCAGGTAGTACGATTTTTGAGAATTTAATTCTCTTGCGTGACCCTCTAGGTTATATAAATATTACCAATGAAACTGGTATCTTGCTGAATATCTACATTATACTGTCTAGCAAATATGAAAATTATAGTTAATGGGTTTTTGACTAAAGAAATTCCACTCGAGTGGTGGGTGAAGCAGGGAGATCCCCGGTCTCCACTTTTGTACATTTTATGCGCAGACGTTTTGGCTACCAGTATAAGAAAGGATGATACTATTGAAGGTTTTCTCCTTTCAGAAGCCTGAGGAAAGCGTTTTAAAATTCGCCAATATGCGGATAACTCCACATGTTTTGTAAACAACATTTTTTCTTTAGACAAATTGTTTACCTTTCTTCACAAATACGAGACAGGTACAAGGACTAAATTAAATGTGGCAAAGAGTACTTAAGCCATGTAGTTAGGAGCTTGGTGCTCACGTCCGGACACTCCTTATGGCCTGACGTGGGTGTCAAGAATGCGAATCTTGGGTGTCTGGTTCAGCAATGGTACTGCAAATGTGGAACCAGATAACTGTTTACCACATCTTTCCAAGCTACATTAAAATTTGAACCTGTGGAAGGGTGTGGGGTGTTTTCACTCCCACCCTATCGGCACTACTCAATACTAGGTTTATAGTTAATGTTAAGACTATTAATTTTCTTTTACCTAATGGACTTCTGCTGTCGACGAGAATGACATGCGAGCACGCTTTTTCATTAAGACCATACTTTATGGTATATGGGTTTTTTGAAATAAAGCAACTTTTCACAATAGCACCGAGAACTCTCGGGCCACTGTAAGGGACATAAGGAATGACATCACAACACAGTTGCAAATTGACTGAGGGGGGGGGGGGGGTACTTTGCAAATTTTTGGGCGGGGGTGTGCTGCTGGGACTCTGAGACCCTTAACCTATACTAGACCATTTTAGCTGCATTTTGCAACCATATTCTAGACTAAACACCGAAAAATCCTACCCTATCCTAGACCTTTTCTAGACTCGCTATTTTGCAGAAACTCATTCACTATCACAGTCTAAGATACCAGGGGTCAGTAAAAATGTCATACAGCACACCTTAGTGATAATTAAATGTCATTTGCCAGTAAACCTCGTCTAGACTAAATTCTTCATGCAACTGATCAGTTTCGTAGAAAATGATACCCTATTCTAGACCAAAAATTTCTGATTACTATACCCTATCCCAGACTAAACTGCCTGAAAACCATACCCTTGACAGCGTCACATACCTATATAGCTCATATATGGGAGTACCCCCCCCCCCCCCACCCCCCACCCCACTGCAAACAGAAATTTTCTGCTTTGTGGTGTCATCCGAATATTTGTGAAATACAACAGTCAAAGCTCAGGCGGTGTTGGACACGCTTCGCGCTGCATGCTGGGAGAAATTTAATCTTTACGTTATTTGCATCTTGACGCCAACCAGTCAACATCTCTGCTCTCCGTGATTCAAAGACGATTAGAGGTAGATTTCTTTGCTTTCTTGGAGAAATTACTGCGCTTCTTCGTTTTATATCTTTCTCTAACCTACTGGCTATTGTAAATGTGCATTATGGATGCTTAGAACAGCTATAAAGGACCGAATTTAGTGATGGAAGGTACGATCGCAACGTGCGATCGCCCGCGCTCTCGCGCTCTAAAAAGAAAGATCGCTTGATCTGCCTGATCGCAGGTTAATCGTAACGAGAAAGGCGACATTACCGTCCGCCAATCGATCTTTTGCCGAAGTTTACAACCGTCACGTATTTCTCGTCTTTGTTTAGTGAATTCGTGCAAGGAATTTAAAAACTGGCGTGAATCTGAAGAATCGTTTGCTCTTGTTTATACACGGGATGTTTCAGAAGCGCCAAGGCAAGAAAAATGAACTGCTGGTTTTGCAGAAGGCCTTATATTGCATTTTATTCTTTAGGGCAGAGTGTAATGAATACCTTGCGAGCCGTTTATACATACGAATTACAGCAGCTTACTGCCACTGGTCATTTCCAAAAAATTTGGAAATAAAATGCTCTACTAATGCACCACTGAAAGTCCATCTTGCAAAATTATTGTTATGGTTGGCATTTTTGAAAAGCTGGAAAGCCTTTACTTTAATATTTAGGGAACTGTATGTTGCTGCTACAACAAATTTAATTGTTTGTGTCAGCATTATTGTATTCAAAGGGGACAGACCGCAAATAAATGTGGCTACTAAATATATCTGAATTTCGTAACTGTTCATCAGTAGGATGCCCAAAATGCGTGCAATTGTATACTATTTTTCTATAAAATAATGTATTTTTTGGCCAATCAGTTGTAAATTTCATAAATTAACTTTTATTTCTTTATTATGAAACTGACCAGCCTCCTGCATAGGTGCATCTTGGGATAGAGAGGAGAAAGACCAAAACAATCAAGACTTTTACTTGGTTGCACCTTTCATTTGCAACACAAAATGAGCAAATAGAACATGACATCACATATTACCCGGTATCTTCCATTGTGGCAGACACCAATAATGACTCAATACCAGCATTCACCCTCTTCTTTCCTGGCAAAGATCTACATGCATGTACAGTGAAAATGGAACTGAAAGAACTTGCCAACTAAATAATTCAACTACAAAAAATGTCAATTAAAATTTTCAAGGAAGCTGAAATGAAAGTTTCCTGGATTCCATGGCTGTATGTTTAAAACTGTTATAAAAACTAGTATGCCAGTGCTTCCTTTAAATCGACAGTGGTTGATTAGGAGATAAACTAGAAAGAATAAGGAGATAAACTAGAAAGGGATAACCTCTTATCTCCTTTTCACTTTTTCAATGGAATTGTAAATAAACAGTTATTATTAATAATATTTTATACAATAAGACTTGTATGATGGTGTTATAAGGAATGGCAAAACAATTCAAATTCCCCACATCTGTTGCCAGTTCCTCCTGCAAACCCCTCGGGCCTCACATTGATTAAGTGGTATGACATGTACAAAGCAAGTGACTCAGATACCATAATTCTTTTATTATTCAAGTCCTCCCATGTTCAATAATTAAGTAAATTATGTTCAGTATGTTACTTAAATTCAACACTTTTTAAAAGTGCTACTTTCCATTCTTATATTGCAAGTAATCTCCTATTTCCTATTTGTGGATAGTCAAGTGAGGTAAACATGCGAGTGTCTATGCCGGAAAATTGGCTCAGGTAGCCAATGTTCTTGCACACTGGCTTGCATGTTTCCCTTGCTTGACTATCCCACCAAATAATCCCTGAGAGAAATAAGAGACTCCCTACTTTGTAGTCTATATGATTGAGTCTCTCCACTATACACTGCTTATAGTAGTTGTTACATTTCTTGAAATATATATTCCTGAAAACAATTTGGGCCCAATAATTCAAATTTTTCAAAGTTTCAATTATTATTGATGTAAAGCAGGTTTTTACAAACCAAAAAAACTTTAGCTTCTTGAATTTTATCAGTGTTGTGAACATAAGAAATATTTTTTACATAAAACAAAATTTGGCACAGAATATTTTCAGGACCTTCATGAGAAATGTATTACAAGTTCTTTTCCAAACTGCAAATTTGAAATACTACCATTTTCGAGCTACCGTTTTAAGCATGTAACAACGAGGAAAAAAGTTTGCCGTTCTCGGTAGCGCGAAAATGGTAGTAGACCTCATGATTAAGGAGTCAGGGAATACTTGAAGGGCTCAGTGCAAAAAGGGGCCTACTGTATGTGCTAATGTTTGAAAGAAAATCCAACAAAACATTCTATTTTGAGGCCCTGGACATGAATTTACAGTTTTAAAAGCACATGAAATGGCAAAAATGCTTCAACGCTATGTTAGAATCAAGCTCCTTCCTAACATACCGGGATGTAATCTAACCATAAAAATGTCAACAGGCATCCCCAGACCATCGCAAAACTCCCTCAGCAAATTACTAAAATACTGAACAAAATCATGCAACATCTCCAGATCATGACTCCTGTAAGAGATTCAGAGAGATCACAACTTAAAAATTTATTATATATTTTTTTACCTGAATAAAGCTATGCAGGAAAAGAAAGCAGGAACATTCCATGGAAGCTGACTCAGTAATCAAAACAATATATTTGTACATGGGGTGAAGAGCGTTCGGGCCGTTTAGAACCTGAAATACCTAGAAGAAAAAATATATGTATTTTAGATAAAAGGAATCAGTAAAAAATAGTATTCTGAGTTCCAAAAAGTTTGTTCTTATCCCGATAAAGCAAGTTTGCGTGCATCAATCACGCCATCACCTCCGGTGAAATCTTACAAGATAATACGTGACAAACGCGAAAAAAGCTACAACTTCAAGTCGATTTTTCACCACTAAAACGGCGGGCCTGGTCAAAGCTTGTGACTCTAATAATTTAGCTGCTGGCAACTCATCATTCATTACCAGAAATGACTAAAGTAATCGTGTGCAAACCAGAAAGGAATGTCAAGTGGACCAAACGACCGGAAATGAACTTTATAAATAATCCCTTATGGACTAGACTTTCAAGTGACTGTAAACCGGAACTGACCTTGTATTATTGTAACCGGAAATGACTAGCTTTAACTCAGGATGTCTTGTAACCGGAAATGACTAGCCTCTCAGGATAATATTGTAAACTTTAGGGTTTTGTTATTGATAAATAAAACATTTTAAAAGGAAAAAACACTGTTGTGTTTAGCGGAGAAAACGGTTTGCAAAATCGTTTTTTCCTGCTTTTTTTTCGCGGTTTGCTACTCGAGAGAGGTTTCACATTTCTCAAACAGTGAGCTTTTGTGGAATTTGTGCAGTCTAAATGTTCTGTGGAGACGGTCTCGTAATAAGCTTACTGTTTTTGAGAATTGCTAAAATTGAAAAATAGCCTGTTCATCAATCTTAATTCTAATTTTTCTTGTGCTTCCGACCTTTCACCTAAGTTAAGCTTATCATCATCGTTTCTGTTCAGAGAGCTCCGCTGTTAGGCTAAGCCTATCTATATATATTATCTTGGGTACCCACTGTCTACCCAGGCAGTAGTGCTCGGGCACCAAGTGTGAACATAGCCTAAGCCCACCCAGTTATAGGCCCACAAAATTCTTCCAGTTATAACCCCTTCTGAATGTAAGCTTCCACATCTCCACAACAATTCTTTACATCAAGAACAAAAACTGACTGAAATATTGGACAGTATAGTATCGCAATATTTTGTGCTTACCATCCATTAAACTCTTACAAATTTGTATCACGAAACTGGTCTAGCTGCTGTGTGCTGCCCACTATTCTTTTGATAAAAAATGGATGCGAAGGGCAGTTGCCTTGGTTATCAGGCAGACTACTACAAGACAGACTTCTGCTCACTGCAGCTGTTTTTTTGTCTTGTTTCGCAGGCTTCAAGAGCAACAGCATCCCCATGGCCAACTCTGGCAGAAAACATACCAAAGCTGTAGTCAATGTACACTGTACAGTGTACATGTAGCTTTTTGAAAGGAACAATGCAAAACAGAAACAAATAATTATAAAAAAAAAAATGATCAGTTACTGTGCCATATAGGATCTACTAAAATATGATATGAGTTATATAGCCAGGCATAAAATGCCAGTTTTTATGACAAAAGACTATGCCATAGTCAGCTGCCATTGTGTTATTGGTGTGGAACTGACAAAATTCAATGAAAATATATTTTGACAAATTCTTCTGAAAACTTCCTTGAATATTATGTAGTCATGGCACAGGGAGCAGAGGAGCCAAATTTGACCTTCATGAGTCTGTTTTTCGCCCCACCTGGACCCCAAGCGTAATCGGAGCTTTCCGTTGGGTAACCGCAAATTGCTGACTGTGGGCGCCACAAAATTGTTACGCAGCAAGAAGAGAGACGTCTCTTTTTCTACTCGGCACTTCGTGCCTCGCTCGGAAAGCTTACGCTTTCCGGAAAGCGCCGATTACGCTTGGGGTCCCGCTGGGGGAAAAACTCGAAAACAACAGATCGAATAACGCAAGACACAGCGCGCGTTTTAAGCTCAAAGATCGAATGCGTATTAGGTCAAATTTGGCTCCTCTGCTCCCTGTGGTCATGGGCAGAAAAATACCCACTTATGTTCTGGCCAAACTGACTGGCAAGTATATGTCAAGGTGCAAGTTGTTCCAAATTGTAAACAAGCCATTTCAATGTACATGATAACTTGCAGTGGTTGACTAAGTAATATTAGAGAACTTAAGATCTACAATGAACGAGACAACAACAACGTTTATAGACGGCAGGAGAACTGGTCCGAGGACATCGGTTTTGGTGGGAAAATGAAATCTTAAGAGGGATTTTCCCTAAGGGTCACCTATCACATGCAAAATAATTTTTTTTCAAAATCCTCAAAATTGGCACGATTAAAGGTCCTTGGGCACTGAATCTATCGCTATATATTTGAGTCCGATCAGAATTTTATTTTAGGCAAACGGCGCCAAAATGTAAAATTTGACGTCATTTCCGGTTTTAAAGGTCACTTGTGTGGTCTCCAAACACTGCTCAAAATCGCTTTAGCGTGGTGATATTTTTGCAAATAAATTTGCCAGCCTAAATCTAGACATAATAACGACTTTTCAACGGTAAAGATTTTAAGAGAAAATTTAAAGCATAATATTTTACAAAATTTTCAATAATTAGAACGGTTTTAGCACGATTTGCGTATGTCATGTTAAAACGCCTATATCGCCACTGGTACATGGCCTAGCTAAAAACTAGTCCACATGCAGCAAAAGCTATACCTATAGATTAGTTTTATGAAATAAAATTTTGGGGCAATTCATAAACAAATGGTGGAGAGCGATGAATGTGACCTCAATGTCCAGCCATATTTCATATCAATTTACAAGGCAATATGTATACAATTTACTGATAAACTCACCGTAAAACAGCCTCTGTTTGCTTTTTATTCGTAAACAAACTTCCCCAAGCCATAATAGAATGATTTAATTCCATTTTGAGCTTATACAATCCAATAAAATGTCTTGAAAGAGCATCGAAGCATTCACGATCGGCCCTGTGACAAGTCCGTTCATCGCCGTGCCGAGCGTGACAGGCACCGTGACAAGTTTTACTTTGTCCCAGGTCACCAGCTCTGTCACGCTGGGTGTCAAGAATGCGAATCTTGGGTGTCTGGTTTAGCAATGGTACTGCAAATGTGGAACCAGATAACTGTTTACCACGTCTTTCCAAGCTACATTAAAATTTGAACCTGTGGAAGGGTGTGGAGTGTTTTCACTCCCACCCTATCGGCACTACTCAATACTAGGTTTATAGTTAATGTTAAGACTATTAATTTTCTTTTACCTAATGGACTTCTGCTGTCGACGAGAATGACATGCGAGCACGCTTTTTCATTAAGACCATACTTTATGGTATATGGGTTTTTTGAAATAAAGCAACTTCTCACAATAGCACCGAGAACTCTCGGGCCACTGTAAGGGACATAAGGAATGACATCACAACACAGTTGCAAATTGACTGAGGGGGGGGGGGGGGTACTTTGCAAATTTTTGGGCGGGGGTGGGCTGCTGGGACTCTGAGACCCTTAACCTATACTAGACCATTTTAGCTGCATTTTGCAACCATATTCTAGACTAAACACCGAAAAATCCTACCCTATCCTAGACCTTTTCTAGACTCGCTATTTTGCAGAAACTCATTCACTATCACAGTCTAAGATACCAGGGGTCAGTAAAAATGTCATACAGCACACCTTAGTGATAATTAAATGTCATTTGCCAGTAAACCTCGTCTAGACTAAATTCTTCATGCAACTGATCAGTTTCGTAGAAAATGATACCCTATTCTAGACCAAAAATTTCTGAATACTATACCCTATCCCAGACTAAACTGCCTGAAAACCATACCCTTGACAGCGTCACATACCTATATAGCTCATATATGGGAGTACCCCCCCCCTCACCCCCCACCCCACTGCAAACAGAAATTTTCTGCTTTGTGGTGTCATCCGAATATTTGTGAAATACAACAGTCAAAGCTTGTGACTCTAATAATTTAGCTGCTGGCAACTCATCATTCATTATCAGCATCGAAGCATTCACGATCGGCCCTGTGACAAGTCCGTTCATCGCCGTGCCGAGCGTGACAGGCACCGTGACAAGTTTTACTTTGTCCCAGGTCACCAGCTCTGTCACGCTCGGCACGGCGATGAACGGACTTGTCACAGGGCCGATCGTGAATGCTTCGATACTTTTTCAAGACATTTTATTGGATTGTATAAGCTCAAAATGGAATTAAATCATTCTATTATGGCTTGGGGAAGTTTGTTTACGAATAAAAAGCAAACAGAGGCTGTTTTACGGTGAGTTTATCAGTAAATTGTATACATATTGCCTTGTAAATTGATATGAAATATGGCTGGACATTGAGGTCACATTCATCGCTCTCCACCATTTGTTTATGAATTGCCCCAAAATTTTATTTCATAAAACTAATCTATAGGTATAGCTTTTGCTGCATGTGGACTAGTTTTTAGCTAGGCCATGTACCAGTGGCGATATAGGCGTTTTAACATGACATCCGCAAATCGTGCTAAAACCTTACTAATTATTGAAAATTCTGTAAAATATTGTGCTTTAAATTTTCTCTTAAAATCTTTACCGTTGAAAAGTCGTTATTATGTTTAGATTTAGGCTGGCAAATTTATTTGCAAAAATATCACCACGCTAAAGCGATTTTGAGCAGTGTTTGGAGACCACGCAAGTGACCTTTAAAAACCGCAAATGACGTCAAATTTTACATTTTGGCGCCGTTTGCCTAAAATAAAATTCTGATCGGACTCAAACATATAGCGATAGATTCAGTGCCCAAGGACCTTTAATCGTGCCAATTTTGAGGATTTTGAAAAAAAATTATTTTGCATGTGATAGGTGACTCTTAGGGAAAATCCCTCTTAAGATGTGGCTGGTAGGTAGACGACGACTTATTTTGACTTGGCTTGTTGAAAACGTCTCCCTCAAGATGAGCTTCTTTTTTTAGCCATGGATTAAACTTTATTTACAACGAAGAATTTCCAGTTTTGTTTGACCTGTTTGAGTCCAAAAATCCTGATTTTTCCCCATGGAGAATATTGAAAGTTCATGCTGTATGAAATGGCCAAGTCCGAGTGTCTAGTGGCCGAGTTCCCGGCACATTAGTATATCGTGTTCGGAATTGCATACAAAGTTTGGACCCCAAAAAATAAACACAATACACAATTAATTACAAGAGTTGGCAAAAACAATGTATTTGGCCGTGAGTCTAAATAACCACATCTGCAAAATAGTTACAAAATGAAACGGTTCACTGCTGAAGATTCAATATATTTTTACATATTACAGAGACGAAAATTCCAGAGTACAAGTGATTAAATTCTTCTATTCAAGGCTTGTGGCCAGCTGCTTGCAGTCATAAATAATTTTTTTCGATCCAGTTGTTTTGACTGTACGGGCAAGTTTTAAAGATAAAAATACATTTACGACTTACTGGTTCGCCTTTTCCTAGTCTTGCCACTAGTTAGTCAACAACACGAAAACACACATTGTATACAGTTAAATTTTTAATCCAATTCGCTGGCTTCGTAAAATAGACAAGCAAAAATGAAACTCCTTCGCCCGTCAATGTGAAACTACTGGCTTGGTCGTTGTAGACGAGAGGACGACGACAGAATTCGTGGGAAAGTCGCGTGAATCTCACTTCTGGTCGTCGTCCATGTTGTCGTCGTGGATCTTAAGTTACCTATTAAAAGCTTGCGTCAACTAGAATCTATGCTTGATTGAATTGGACAAAAGTTATTGATGCAACTTATTTTTTATGTCGACTTGTCTCTCCATTTGGCCAGGGCTACAGATGTTCATGATATTTTTTTCAACAAGTGAAAGATAATTAACATATAGTCTTAGGAGAGGACCACTACTGGTGACGTTGGCATCCTCAATAAAGATTATTATTATCATTAACATGTATGCATTTAAAGTGACATGCCTTGCCTTGCAAATTCCGGTTAAAACTGTAAAGTTGTAGTCATGTTTGTGGCATGGAATATTTTATGAGACAAAAGGAACCAGCATTAAATTGAAACAAATTGCATTGCTAGACTGACTGTTGTACTTCTCTAAACAGTAAGGTCCTCAAATTATGGTATGGTGTTGCAAAAATGCTTTTCAGTTGAAGACACAGCATTGAAGTTACATGTTATTTACAGGGTCTCGATAGCCCCCTTTTTTCAATTTACATGTTATTTACATGGTCTTGATAGCCCCCTTTTTCAATTTACATGTTATTTACATGGTCTTGACAGCCCCCCTTTTTCAATTTACAGGGTATTGATTAGCCTCCTACGCAGACGTCCTTAGGGCTCGTCACGCAATCTTTCCTCCCCCACGAACGTCTGCTGAAACGAGCGGTTAAAAACATAGACCAATCACAGCGCACTTCCAAAGCAAGGAAGTGTGCACTTTGGACCTTTGGAAATTTTTACGCGAGACGCGTGGCCTTTCAACGAGTGTGTGAGATGTCATTAAAATCGTCGATTTAAATCCTTATCAACGAGAGGCTATAGACGGCTAAAAGAGTGTAAGATCCAAGTCTTATGCGATAGTCACGGTCTATATTGGAAAAGTGTTATATTGCAATGGTTTTTAGCCCTCCTCAGAGTTTATTACGTGTTTCTCGGAGCTAGGCAGTACCTCCATTGTCAGAAGTACGGCGTCATTGCCTCCGGTTTGAAATAAAATTTTTATTTGAATCTCCAGCATGGTAGCTGTTTTTTTAGTTCTTACAGATGCAAGTGGTTACTTTTATACACTCTTTAAGCAAAATTGAAAGCGAAGCAATCGAAGTCGTTCAGTTCTTAGTACTCCTTTCTTAATCCGAGTAACCGCTTGTTACACTTGGATGTACTTGGTGCAGACGAACGGGTCACTCGACGAAAACACACTTACATCTATTTCCACGGCGCTTTCAATAACGCCTGACATGTTCACCGAACTCTTGCTGAACACTCGTACTCTCCCAGTAGGAATCAAATGAATACTACAGAGAAAGCAGTTATTTCCGACGATTTTTTTCGGAGTTTCGCCCATACATGAAGCAAGGATTTGGAATCACTTCGCATTCATAAATAAACTTAGCGGTCGAATGAACTCGCAGGAAAATTAATCGTCGCCAGGTCTAGGGAGCCTGTTCTAACACAGCTTATGATTGGCTTTTTATTAAACAATGACTTGACGCCGATTGGTCCTCCAGCAATCTGCACGTGATCTCCAGCTGATCTTTGCGAACAAAAGGCATGGAATTTAACCGCTCGTTTCAGCAGACGTTCGTGGGGGAGGAAAGATTACGTGACGAGCCCTAAGGACGTCTGCGTAGGAGGCTAGGTATTGATAGCCCCCCTTTTTCAATTTAATTGTTATTTACATGGTATTGACATCACCTCTTTTTCAATTTACATGTTATTTACATGGTCATGATAGCCTCCCTTTTTCAATTTACATGTTATTTACATTGTCTTGACAGCCCCCCCTTTTCAATTTACATGTTATTTACAGGGTATTGATAGCCCCCGTTTTTCAATTTACATGTTATTTACAGGGTATTGATAGCCCCCCTTTTTCAATTTACATGTTATTTACATGGTCTTGACAGCCCCTCTTTTTCAATTTACATGTTATTTACATGGTCTTGATAGCCCCCCTTTTTATCTCGTTAATGCGCATGCGCATTAAGCGAGATTTCGGAATTGAGTACGAAAAAGGGACAAAAGTTGTTAACAAAATTTTGTGGACTTTTGTCCGGGGGGATTTCTTCTTCCTTCTTTATAGAAGCAATATTAGGGCATTGAGGATATGGTTGGTTAAACCGGTTAGGATTTCAAGAAGGGCGTCACATACTGCCACTAAAATTTTTGGGGAGCACCCCCGGACCTATTGTTAATTTCCCTAGGGTATTGGGATGTCAGAACTTGTCATGAACTTGTCATATCTCCATTACGTTACCGCAAAGGTATTAGTCCTTCTTAAATTTCGATATCTCACGTTACCTCAAAAGGTAAAAATAGGTCTTATGCGTTTTCTTGGGAAACGAAGTTTGAGAATTTCACGGTGTATTTTACTAATGGAGACGTTTTAAGAAAGTAAAATGGGATAGGAAAGTTTGTGTTTTAATATGAGCGGTATGGCAGAGCAAAATAGCATGAACTTTGCGTCTTTTTCTATTCATTGCTATTACGGTTTGATTGTGCAATAGTATGGTAAAGACGTCATAGTTGGTTGAATGGAATTGCGGCAAGCGTTCAATGGCGAAAATTTTTACGTCTTTTGCGTACTGTTGCATAATGAAACTGTAATAGCAATGATTAATTGTTTTAAAATAGCACAAAAGCGAAAGCGCGAGCAGTCCTCCGGCTTTGTTTCAAAGCCACGGGCTACAAGCACATCGAAAACGGCATCAGTGTCGTAGAATTCACACGTTTACGAAAGGCAGTGCCACGCAAATTAGTCACTCAAGGGCTCGAGTTATTTTTTAAGTACACGGGTCAGCCAATACTATGCTACCGGTGCCAGTCTTCTGAGCACGTTGTGTTCTCATTGCAAGTGCAGGTTCAATCAAATTAGTTGCAACCTGTAGGTAAACGAACTTAAAATATTCACCCTTATACGGACTTCTATTTTATGAAATGGGTCAATCCGGCGATTTTTTTTTTAGAGATATGGGAAGTTTGAGTCAGTCAAAGCTTTAATTTTAGCTTGTATTCAGTACGCTTGATAGCTGCGTGGGGCTAATTAACACCACTCGTATTACTAATCACGTTAAAAGTGACATCAAATATTCTAGATATGGCTTGTTCTCAAAAGAACATGCTATTTTGCTCTGCCTTTTAAGTCGCTTACCGAGTGACAACCGGAAATATCGTGAAAAGAAAAAGTGGTAAGAATATTCTGCCCTCGGGGGGGGGGGGGGGGGGGGGGACTCCTATAAGTCGTCAAGCGGAGGTGCTCGTTAGGAGAAAAAAGTGGAACCCTGAGAGATATCAAAGTGGCCGTTGTCAACCAGAATTTTACCTCTAAAAGATACCATTTTTTACCAAATATGCGATGGAACAATGCGATGCGGCTAGAGTGCTGGAAATAAATAGATCTGACTATACATGGGCTCGAATTCCAGCTACCATCAGAAGGAACACCGGAAGGCAGTAGCGACTCGTCTTGCGTTAGGAGCACCCTAAAAGATACCATTTTCTGGGAAAATGAGGTTTTTTTAATCATATATTCTAAAAGATACCTAGATCCCGAATTTTAACCCCTAAAAGATACGACGAGCACCTAATTAGCACGTTATTAACTCTTCTCATCTCGGATTACTAACCACAAAAGAGCCACTGTATTAAACTCGCCAAAACCTTATTAAATCAAAATAAAATTTTTCTATACTCGACACATCTTACACAATACAAAATAGTAAACGCGTTTTCAAAATATTACTCTCTAAAGTAACAACTCTAGAAATCGAATTAACACCTCTTGAATAAAGACAGACCCGCCTAAAAACTGATAAGATGTAACTATTTTAAATCAATAAACACGCACGGAACGATGCTATCGTTACACTACTCTTAATAACGTCACTCAAACAACCTCGCCACGGTCTGACTAGAAGCCTATCTGCACGCTATTATCTTTTTTTTAAATCAATAAGAGGGGGACATTGGGGATTTGCGGTGTTACGGTGTTGCTTTTTTATGCGGTGTTGCGGTGAATAAAATCCCAGTTTGCGGTGTTACGGTGATCTCAAACCCTACGGTGTGCGATGTTTGCGCTTTAAAGTCTGCGGTGTTCGGTAGAACGAAATTATCTGTGGTGTTGCCGTTTCCTGTTTGACCCTAAATTTAGCCTGTATATATGTTATTTATTCCGTACTTATTTGTGAAAAGCACCTACCATTATGTTAAATTTGTAACAAAAAGCACTCCAATACTGTTTACTACAAGCAGTTGCAAAAAGGTTGAGACACTTTCCAAAAAAATGTTCATTCCGTATAAAAGCGACCGCGTAACACAAATCAAATCAATGTCATGTGCTACTGACCCCCCTCCCCCTTTCAATGCTGATGACTGTCAGTTTGAATGGCATTTTTGATCTGGTACAACATTGATAAGGGGGGAGGGGGTGGGGACTTGCTGAAAACCATGTCGGCCTCGAAATATGCACTACAGTACACAATGTCTCAACTCTTTTTGCAATTGCTTGTAGCTTCTACTTAATCTTCAATACTCTGCTGGTCGCCAATCCTAAGCCTTTTTCATGGTAACTTGACAAAAAGATATATTGCGGTGACGGTGTTTCGTCGACTTTTCTTGCGGTGATGCGGTGTTCGGTAATTTTTTTTGCGGTGTTGCGGTGTTCCGAGCCCCCCAATGTCTCCCTCCAATAACATGACCATAAAATTAAATCAGATAAATTGCCACTTTTACACTCCATGTAGTTTACCACTCAAAGAAAACAAACTGCTCGTAGTCTAAACCAACGTCTCTGTAACAGGCCATTCTGTTCTAAAAATCAGATCTTTCTTACTTCACCCACTACGCTTACCCCCCTCCCCCCCCCCCCCCTCCCTACACAGTAGCCAGCAGATACACTTCGACTACAATGGCTCCTGGAAGGCACGACGCCCACGACACCTGTTTTCTAATTCTTACGTATCCAAGTGAGCAATATTATATAGTCTTTAAAGACAATTGAAGACTTTCCATTGCGACAAAAATCATCTACCAATCTAACAATTACCAATTTCATTCACACCAGACGACGAACAGTGCAAAACCAAATTCACCGCATATTGTCAGCCATCATATCGCTACAGCACCTGTGTTTTTAAACGCAAATCACTGTCAAATTTTATCATTAAAACCACTTTCCTCAGATCCCCTTCCGCTCCGCGGTGGCCATCCGCTTAGCGCTCGTCTGAAACGCTTAAAAAATAGAGCCTCTTCTGCAGGCTAGCCATTCGACTCTACAACAACCACCAGTATATCCTACTGCTACTACCAATTTGCCTTACCGCAGTTACGAAGTAATTATAGTTACATGGAAACAGTGTGCCGCGATCACGAATTGTTTTCGGTACTCATGGAATGTTGTAGACTGTTCTATCTGTCCTCTTGGCTGAAATATATATATATATATATATATATATATATATATATATATATATATATATTCAAATTAGTGTGGGAAGGGAGATATGGACAACTAATTGCCTCATAATCTTTGGATCACCAACCTATTCTCGTTCGGAAGGCGATTCACAGCGATTTCTGAAATAAATACATAGACAGTTAAAGTGAGAACAGAAATTTTCACAACAAAGATTATGAGTGAAAAAGTGCCTCAGCCGGGAGTTGAACCCGGGCCTCCTGATGACCGGACAGATGCCTTACCACTAGGCCACTGAGACAACCACACTTACACAAACACAAACAACACATTTGTGGCTTCATAGTGGAAAGCTCTTGGGAGACATTTTTACACAAATTCTGCAATTAGGATCGCGTCACTTTACCCAGTCGTTCAGCGATTCACAGTCCACTCCCCTTGGAAAAGTCCACTCCCCTTGGAAATTAATTCAGAAATCAGAAATCGCTGTGAATCGCTGTGAATCGCCTTCCGAACGAGAGAGCTTTCCACTATGAAGCCACAAATGTGTTGTTTGTGTTTGTGTAAGTGTGGTTGTCTCAGCGGCCTAGTGGTAAGGCATCTGTCCGGTCATCAGGAGGCCCGGGTTCAACTCCCGGCTGAGGCACTTTTTCACTCATAATCTTTGTTGTGAAAATTTCTGTTCTCACTTTAACTGTCTATGTATTTATTTCAGAAATCGCTGTGAATCGCCTTCCGAACGAGAATAGGTTGGTGATCCAAAGATTATGAGGCAATTAGTTGTCCATATCTCCCTTCCCACACTAATTTGTAAATTAATTTCCGAGGGGAGTGGACTGTGAATCGCTGAACGACTGGGTAAAGTGACGCGATCCTAATTGCAGAATTTGTGTAAAAATGTCTCCCAAGAGCTTTCCACTATGAAGCCACAAATGTGTTGTTTGTGTTTGTGTAAGTGTGGTTGTCTCAGTGGCCTAGTGGTAAGGCATCTGTCCGGTCATCAGGAGACCCGGGTTCAACTCCCGGCTGAGGCACTTTTTCACTCATAATCTTTGTTGTGAAAATTTCTGTTCTCACTTTAACTGTCTATGTATTTATTTCAGAAATCGCTGTGAATCGCCTTCCGAACGGGAATAGGTTGGTGATCCAAAGATTATGAGGCAATTAGAAAATGGTCACACCCACTCAGCCAATCAGTGCCCAGTATTTGTGTGCTCTATATCCCATAAACTGTCTTAAATTATGTAAAGAGGCGGGGGCTTTGAAGCCCAGGGAAATTATGGGGTAAAATAACTACTCATTAGTAAGCTCTATATAGAACATACTTAATGAATTCTTTTGTTTTCCTTTGTCTTAAAGCCTAATTAGTATGCTCTATATAGAGCATACTAATGAGAAAATAGAGCATACTAATGAGTATATAGAGCATACTAATGAATTACAGGCTGCTAATGTAAACAAAAACAACAATGACAATTTTATTTGAAGTTTTCGCTTTACATAGTCTACGTAACTTAAGCAAGAGATTAATCACCAAAATAACAAAACGAAATTCGACTTAACAATTTTTAGGAAATATTAAACGAAAGACTGGGTCTTTCTACGTGTACCGGTACTCATTGTCTTCTATTGTTTGTGAGGTATTGTATTTTTGGTCTTGTTTTGCATTTGTATTATTGTCGTTCTTTGTTCCTTTTGTTTTACGTCATCTATCCTCCGGTACACACCGAAACAACCGAAAGACTTGTCTCACCGTGCTTTGGAATTCTGTCTCTTTCTGTTTGCCCAATTTCGTTCACTGTCGTGGACTTTTGGAAACGTGCACTTTTGTCGAATTCATATCATCCCCCAAGCACTCTGATATGTCTACGCTTTCAAAAGCAAGTAACTCTTGAGTGGCAGGTACAGCCTCAACTTCCTCGAGCTCTGTATACTGGCTTATAGCCGGGGCAAATGAGCCATCAAAACAACAAAGAATAAACAAAGCTCCAAAGAAAGAAAAGCATTATTATTCGTAAAATTCTACCAACATTACGGCGACATCCAAAACAAAATAACAACGTGATTCCCAAGTGTGAATGGCACAATTAAAATACGTTCATAAATACAATCTGCATAACATATGTTTTCTTCGTGGATATGACCATTTTCTAAGACGGTTAGACAATGAATGCTCGTGTCCTATGGGATATAGCACCTCTCGCATTAGATAGAAGTGCCACTCGGGCTACGCCCTCGTGGACTTCTATCTATGCTCGAGGCACTATATCCCATAGAACACTCGCGTTCATTGTCTAACCCTTACTTAGTTGTCCATATCTCCCTTCCCACACTAATTTGTAAATTAATTTCCAAGGGGAGGGGACTGTGAATCGCTGAACGACTGGGTAAAGTGACGCGATCCTAATTGCAGAATTTGTGTAAAAATGTCTCCCAAGAGTTTTACACTATGAAGCCACAAATGTGTTGTTTGTGTTTGTGTAAGTGTGGTTGTCTCAGTGGCCTAGTGGTAAGGCATCTGTCCGGTCATCAGGAGACCCGGGTTCAACTCCCGGCTGAGGCACTTTTTCACTCATAATCTTTGTTGTGAAAATTTCTGTTCTCACTTTAACTGTATATATATATATATATATTTATTTATTTATTTATTTATGGCAAGAAAAGGGATTTCAAGCAATACAATTTTAGATGAAATTGTTGAAAAATCGAAACGGGTTCTTACAATGTCTTATGTAGTAAACAGTCCTGTGACAAGTGACCCTACCGAACCACATGAGACCGCGAATCCTGTCAGTTCTGAAATAGCTAGCAGTGACCTGTTTCAACCAAGATTATTAAATTATATAATGAGATACCATGACACTTCACCTTCAAAACCATTGATTTCATTCACTTAACTTACAAAAACTCTTTATTAAAAGTTTGATAGCAAATCTTAGAACAATATCTATAGTTCTTCGATTTCCCACGCGGCTATTTCTCGCAATAAGCCCTGCAAGAACGGGAAGAAATCCGCCTGTCTTGCAACACGCGTACGTCCAACAAAAATACTGTCTTCGAATCTCCAAGACTATCCTTCAGACTGCTCCAGATTTTGTACATTTAGCCCTTTGCAACGAAGATTTTAGTTTAGACTGACTTTGAAAACCTTTCAAAAGCACAGTCCAATGGACTAAGGTCAACTCCGTCACTTGCAGTTTCCCATAGTGTTGCGCTCCGTTGATTTTGACCTCATTTTAGCGTCCTTTTTTCTCTCGCATTTCATCTGTTCTTTTAGCCATTAATATTACCATGTACGTTTTTATATACAAAAGCTTTCAATTTCTCTAACTTTTCCCTCTGAAATACCGGACATGACGGGATCGAAAATTATCTGTCGACAGTGAACATAACAGCGTCAATGTCTTTCCTGCTATTAATAAACAGTCACGCTAGGCCCAGCTATTTTAGTTCTGTCTTTACAACATTTTAATTTTCAGGATCCAACCTTTATAGCACACAGTTGCGCCGAAAACGCAAACTACCTACGACGGTCTGCCAGCATGTTCCCCCACGAAATTTTCAAACTAGAAGACTCAGAAACGCCGTTTCCGTTTTTGGAATTAAAAATACTTTACCTAGCACACTTTTCAAAAAGCTCATAATCGTGTGGGCAAATCGCCCTAGTCCCCCTCATCACAGGTAGCGGACAAGAACTGCATGACGGTCTTTTGGTACCCAGTCCCATAGCAGTGACAACGACCCACACTTCAAAATCCAGTACCAGTTCCCATTAATTTTTTTTAGCAAGACAAATGACTGACTACAATATCGCAAGTGTAGAAAAGTGACCCTTTCTCATTACACGATCTTCACTGCCATTCCATCACCCACATGCTCTGTCAAAATTACTACCTATTCCATTCAAAAGCAATTACTAGAACTGCGCCCATAGCAAACGTGACCAAAAAATGACCACGTGTTCACCATTTTCCCGCCATTTTCACGTCAGCGAGAAAACAACGCAGTTCTCTCAAAATTACTATAAAAATATCATCAAATGATAACATGACATGACAGTTCAAAGCCATCCATTTAATAAACTCCTTCTATTCATCAAGGTTACTAGAAAGCTAACGAGAACACAAAGAAAAACTCAATCACAGAATTCATATCAACATAATCACCACCCTTCACCCAAACACCAAGTGACATTACCACACGACCCACACCATCACTCTCCGACACTTCTGCGTTTTGGTCTTGAAAAACTGGAGCACTGATAACAGCAGACCCCCCAATGCTGTACAGAAAAGTTGTTAGCAGAGGGGCACGGGTTCTCCTCCTTTTGCAAAAAAACAAAAAAATAATAATAATAATAATGAAAAGTAAACACAAATGGCTACTAAAATAAAACTACGCCCATTTCGTGAACATAAATTTCTATTGGCTGATTTGCATCATGTGATGTTTTCATGTACGTATTTTAAGAACACTTATTCTAAAGGTGCGCTACAACAGCATCTTTACCAAATAAAAAAAAAGAAGAATTGGAAAACTTGAGTGCCTTTGATAGGTAAATATAGTCAATAAGTCAACCCCACCTAATACCTTTGACAACAAACATTCTTTTTTTTAAGAACGTCGCATTATAACGCATTAACGAGATGGCTTTAAGAGCCCTTTGATTCAATTTACATGTTATTTACATGGTCTTGATAGCCCCCCTTTTTCAATTTACATGTTATTTACAGGGTCTTGGTAGCCCCGCTTTTTCAATTTACATGTTATTTACAGGGTATTGACAGCCCCCTTTTTTCAATTTACATGTTATTTACATGGTCTTAATAGCCCCCCTTCTCAATTTACATGTTATTTGCAGTCTCTCTATTTAAATTTACATGCTGTGTACAAAGTCGCCTTTTCCAATTTACATGTTATTTACGTGGTCTCTGTTCCTATACTTTTAAAATTTACAGCCTATTCACTATAATTTATATGTTTCAGCTCTAATATTTACATGTTATTTACATGATTATTAATAACATGTAAATGTCCAAATAGTCTGTAAATTATCGTTTACAGTCTATTTTCAGTGATTTACATGTTATTTACATGTTATTTACATAGTATGTCAATTTTCAACTTTTCCAGTGTACATATTAGCTGGTAATTGCTAACAGAAAACTGTTTTTTCCATACAAAATGTTTTTATCCAAATTGTAAACAGAAATTCTCCTTACTAAACCATTTGAATATTATTTCTTATTGAGCTGTTTTACAAGGAATGCTGTAAACTGAAGCCGATACAGTATACATAGTATATTTCGCAAACTGCTCATTCACAAATAATGCTAACATCATGTAAATGTTGTGTATTTGTGAAATAATTTCCACCTGTGTGATCTGTAGTTTTGATCATACTTAAAAGAGAAATTACATGTTGACACCATGCTTACCTTTTGTATAACTATATGTCTGTGCTGGAGAAAGTTTTGGCTTTCATCTGACTAGCTTTCTTACACCTATGCATGTCATTTATATTAAAGTTACTTACTGGCCTTAGTGAGAATATCAATAAACATCAATTTACAGTATGTACTAACACAATAGTTTCCAGTACAGTACTTGAGTACTAATATGTTATATAAAAAAATGCTCTTATTATCTGCCTGACAGTTGTTTAGTTACTTAATTTTTTTTTTTTGTGAAAGGTAGATTAAAGAACAATTTATGGTTTAAGTGAGTGTAAGGGTTGAGGCCTTTGGATGAAGGTTGTTTCAATTGAAGAGCATTGAAGAGCGGATTAAAGTGCGGTGATTTGAGTTGATTTCTAATCGTTCTTCTTCTCTGAGCCTTTTCTGTCATTATTTTCTTTTCCCTACCGTTTGAAAGATATTCGTCACGAGTATTTAACTGATCGTGTAATTCTTGCCGCCTCTCGTTGCGTCTATAAACAGAATCATTTTGTCCAACAACTACTGTGTCAAACACTTTAATTCGGTGCCGCCACTCCTGATCGCTTTCGTTCAGAATTTCGGCAAATTTCTGCGGCATTTCGGCGGCATTTTGTCAAGGCGTTTGTAACCGCTGATTTCGTTCCTGTTCATTCTCATTACCGGTGTCATTACTGAAACTCTACTAAGTATGCTCAAACGGTGTGCCTGGGATGTTCGAAGTCTTTGTAATCGATGCTCTCGTTTTTTCTTCGTTGCTCGCGCTAAATTTCAAGTCGCCGTTCTCGCTCCAGCGGAGTTTCGGTGGTAAATCTTCTCGGGTGAGGATTTCCATCCAATTGTTGAATTTAGAGTTGTTATATGTGTTTGCTGGTCTCTCTCATTTGCATCAGAAATTGGTCGTGTTTCACCGACAGTAAACATTTCAGTTCACATACGATGTGTCAGCCCGCGGACAGCCCTACATGAATAAACATGAGTGCGCCATTGTCAGCGATCGCGATGTTTGTTGCCAGGCAACTGCAAGACATCTTCAAGTATATATATATACCCTGAAGAAGGCCGGTGTACCCGGTCGAAATATAGGTGATTTACAACAAAAAATCTTGTCTTCATTCATGTTAAGTATATATATATATATATATATATATATATATATATATATATATATATATATATATATATATATATAACTAGGTAGACTACTCAATATGAGCACATATGGATTTTAATACAGTTCTGTTTCGTAGACCAACACAAAGTTGATCCACTCATCAGTTAATCTCCATATACACTGAAGTATCGTTAAGGTTTACATCAGCAATATGATCACGCGACATCGTCACATCAGACCGTTAAAATTCAAAAATTTAAAAATTACATGCTCGCGATTGTGATTGGCTATTTAATGTACCATCACTTATACATAAGAATGTATTATCGTCGGTGCCTGGAAGTTGATACTTGCAGGCAAGTATCAAGTATCAAGTTGATGCTCGATACTTGCAAGTTGATACTTGCAGGCACCGACGAAAATACTTTCTTATGTATAAGTGATGGTACATTAAATAGCCAATCACAATCGCAAGCATGTAATTTTTAAATTTTTGAATTTTAACGGTCTGATGTAACGATGTCGCGCGATCATATTGCTGATGTAAACCTTAACGATACTTCAGTGTATATGGAGATTAACTGATGAGTGGATCAACTTTGTGTTGGTCTACGAAACAGAACTGTATTAAAATCCATATGTGCTCATATTGAGTAGTCTACCTACTTTTATAACTGCTCCTTTAGTTTAGAGCACTATAACTGCTCCTTTAGTTTAGAGCACTATATCTGGCTACACCGGTGAAAATAACCTGGATTTATATATATATATATATATTTATGTTAAAAATTAGATTATGTTGAAAGCCTTCCGCCTATTTTTATGAAACCTGTATGAAACCTCGAGCAGGTAAACACAAGCGTGGCGAACGTGGCTCGACGGAGGAAGAACCAATAAATGAATCCAAGCGTCTAAATATGGATGCCGAACAGAATAGCGAAGAAGATGCCGTAACCGAAGAACCATCCTTGTCAGAAATACGTCAGATACTTCTAAAGATGGAAAAAACTATGTCGACAATACTAAGTGAAAACTCCAAACTAACCAAAGAACTAGTGGAAGTAAGACACTCATACGAGTCACAGAAGAGAGAATTAAACGCGCTTAGACTGATAGTGGATAAAACATCAAATATGAACAAAGCACTGCAAGAGGAACTTGTGAAATCAAAAGAGAAAGTAAAGGAACAAGCTGACGACATCACAAATTTGTATAATCTTCAAGATGACCTTGAGCAATATACTCGAAAGAACTCATTGGAAATCTGTGGAATTCCCGAAAGTGTATATAATTCTACAGAAGAGCTAGTTATGAAACTTTCTGAGGTATTGGATGTAACAATCGCACACGAGGACATCGAAATTTCGCATAAACTTAACAGAACCAAAGCGGGAGCCGAATCAGGTATAAAACCAATAATAGTTAAATTTGTGAGTCATAAAGTTAAAACACGTTTTTATAAACAACGAACAAAGCTTAAAGATATTCGAATTTCCACCTTGTTTCCTACTTGCCCAGCAACTGCGAGCGCTGGTCGAATTTTTATTAACGAAAATTTAACTAGTTCTAGGCGAAAAGTAGTAATGAAAGCGAATAAAATGCGAAGAGACGGATTAATCCTCAGTTGTTGGACACTAGATGGCAAAATCTACATCAAAACATCGCCAAGTGGAAGGCCCGTTAGGATTTATGAAGAAGATGATCTTCAAAACATCTAATCGAGAGTTTGACCGACTACATGACGACCGATGAAACTCCGATTAGAATTTTTATAGAGAATGATTTAGAAAACCTTGTAAAAAATAATTTAATAGGAGGAGGGTGGAAGAGAAGCTTAACTAAAGTTATATTGTAAGAAAGTTTTTTTTTTTGCTCAATATTGACTTTTTTTAAAATTTAATTATAATTAATATATATTTTTTTCTATCTGTTGATTTATTTTTTCCCTGTGAATTGTATGTCTTCAATTAAGATTTTATCAGTGAATGTGAGAGGATTACGTAATCAGGTAAAACGACGAGCTTTGTTTTCGTATCTAAAGAAGCAAAAGGCGGATTTCTATTGTCTTCAGGAATCTTTTTCAAAAAGAGAAGATGAAAGAATTTGGCGTGCCGAGTGGGGTGGAATTGTTTTGTTTTCTCACGGCACAGAACACGCAAGAGGTGTTTGCATACTTCAGAAACCCAATTCTCGCTATGAAGTCAAATGCATATCAATTGATCCCGAGGGTCGGCATATTATTATTAAAATTAAGATAGGTGACGAGGAGCTATTCTTGACATCTATTTACGCTCCTAATGATCCTAAACAACAAGAGCTTTTTGTTCAGAATCTTAGTAGATTGATCATCGCTGAAACTAACACTTCTAGACTTGTAATCACAGGAGACTGGAACACAACTCTCCAACCGATGGATAAATCTGGCGGCCGTCCTTGGAAAGCTACGAACTATAGAAATTTTATTCTTGAACTTATGGATGAATTAAATCTGGTTGACGCATATAGAGATATGCATCCGAATAGAAAGGCCTTTACTTATGAATCTAGCACGCTAAAATTAAAATCCAGGATTGATTTCTTTTTAGTAGCTTGTCCTCTCCGTCTAAATATTAAGAGAGCAGAAATTCGAGCCTCGATTGCTCCGGATCACAAAGCAATATTTCTCGATGTCGATATTCCTGAAACTTTCAAACGCGGTCCAGGTTACTGGAAGTTTAATAATCTACTCCTTAAAGATGAAGAATACATCGAATTAGTTAACAGGAACCTCCCAAACATTTTAGGAAAATACAGCGATGTTCATAGTCATCGACTTCTTTGGGAATTAATTAAAATGGAAAATCGATCTTTAACAATTAGCTATTCAAAAAGGAAAAGACAAGAATTAAGGACAAGAGAAGCGCTTATCCAGGAAGAAATCGAAAATTTGGATCATAAGTTATGTGATAGTGGGGTATTAAATCAAGAAATGTTGGATAGATATGAAGCTGCTAAAATTGAGTTAAAAGAAATCTACGAGTTTAAAGGAAGGGAAGCTATTTTTAGATCTAAAGTACGTTGGGTTGAGAAAGGTGAGAGACCAACGAAATACTTTTTCAACCTTGAGAAAAAGAATTATGAGAAAAAAGTTATTTCTCAATTGGTTACTGAAAACGAGGAAGTAATAACTGATATGAAAAGGATAAATGAAAAAATTGAAGAATTTTATAGCGATTTATTGACGTCTAAACTTTCCAAGGATCAACATTCAAGGTTTGATGATAATTTTCATGAATTTACACGTAACTTACACATTACCAAATTAACTGCAGAAGAACAAATTTCTCAGGAATTCGACTTGTCTATAGATGAATTATTATCAATATTAAAAACTTTTGAGAATGATAAAACACCTGGAGAAGATGGTTTCACCAAAGAATTCTACGAAACCTTTTTCAACCTAATCGGGAAATATCTTCTAGACTCTTTTAATGAAGCCTTCCACGATGGTCAACTTTCTATCTCCCAAAGAAGAGGTATAATATCTCTAATACCCAAAGAAGATTCTAGCCCCCTCGATCTTGCAAACTGGCGCCCGATTACTCTTCTTAATGTTGATTATAAGTTACTTGCCAAAGTTATCGCTAAAAGGATTGAATCATCGCTGCCGAACTTAATTCACTCGGATCAGACTGGATTTATTAAGGGGAGATACATTGGTCAAAATGTTCGTCTATTGAATGATCTAATGGATTACACTGAGTTTAACAAATTGCCAGGGATTCTTCTCTTCATCGACTTTAAAAAGGCTTTCGATACCTTGGAATGGGATTTCATTAATAAAACATTAGATCTTTTTAATTTTGGCCCAGTAATTAGGAGATGGATTTCTACTTTGTATTGCAACGTAGAAAGCGCCGTTATGAATGCAGGTTTAATGACCAATTATTTTAAAATTTCAAGGGGGGTTCGCCAAGGCTGTCCGCTGAGTCCTCTTTTATTTGTGCTTGCAGCAGAAATACTGGCCTCTAAACTGAGACAAGACAGAGAATTCCATGGTATAAGTCTGCCTAGTAATTATGAAGCTAAGATCTCTCAATTTGCAGACGACACCACTTTAATAGCAAGGGATATCGCATCTCTAACGGATGCTATTTCAGTGGTAAGATCCTTTAGTGCACTTTCAGGATTGCAATTAAACGCAAAAAAATCGAAAGCAATATGGATTGGTTCTAATAAACATAATAAGAACAAGCCTTTGGGATTTGATTGTCCACGAGAACCAATTCGATTCCTTGGAACGTTTATTTCTCATAATAAAGAAAGCAACAAGGAGAAAAACTTCTTTATTAAAATTCAAAAAATGGAGACCAAACTTAACCTATGGTTATCACGTGATTTAACACTTTTTGGTAGAACCATGTTAGCAAAATCCCTAGGAGTTTCCCAACTGATTTACGCCGCCTCTATGTTACCAGTCCCTGAACAAGTTGTACATCTAACTCAAAAAAAGCTTTTTGCTTTCCTATGGAAAAATAAGACGGACAGGATAAAAAGGCAGGTATTATATCAGCCGCGATCTAAAGGAGGAATAGGCTTTCCTTGCTTTAGAACGGCGGTGAAAGCTTTGCGTCTTAGTTGGATTGGAAGACTATTGAGTGACTCAAAAGATAATTGGAAAGCAATTCCCAACTATTACCTTGAGAAGTATGGTGGCCTTTTGTTTCTCTTAAATTGCAATTACGACATCAAATATTTAAATAGGCAATTGCCTATTTTTTATCGTGAACTTCTCCAGTTCTTTCATGAACTACGTAATAACTACGACGATCCGTGGGAGAGAGATCTTATTCTGTGGAATAACAAGGACATTCTAATCGATAATACGCCCGTGTTCTGGAAAGCTTGGTTTGCTAAGGAAGTAGTTTCTGTTAAAGATTTGTTAAATAACTCCGGAGGTTTTCTTTCTTTCCACGAGTTTAAGGAGAAATATAATATTCATACAAATTTTCTTCAGTACTGTCAGCTTATATCAGCTATCCCCAGTCAACTTAAAATAAAAGCCGCCTTGCAAGATGGCACTCCACTGGATCTACTTCTGGCGAAAAATGCATTCCTTCTTTCGAACAATAAGTCTATTGACTTTGATCAATTTCGTTGTAAACAGTTCTATGAGTTATTTATGGAGAATTCGGCAGTTGTGCCAACTGCAATTAATTCATGGAGAAGGAATTATCCTCAAATTGCTGATACGTGGGAATGCTCTATAAAAAACACTTATAAAATTACCTCTGATAATAAACTTCGACAATTTTCGTTCAAACTGCACCATCGCATTCTTGTTACTAACAAAGAACTATATCTATTTAAAATTACAAATAATGCAAATTGTGTACTGTGTAATGAACCTGACTCTATCGAGCACACTTTTTTAAGCTGTCCCGAATTTCAGAATCTACTCGACGCTTCTTTGCATTGGTTTAATCTACACGACCGTACTAATGTAAAGCTATCCCCGTCAGAGGCACTGCTAAACCTTCCTTTTGAAGCTTTTTCTTTATCTGCAAGTATAAGTGAAAAATTAAATCTCCTTCTCTTGTATGTCAAACAATATTTTTATTCTTGTAAAGTTTTACAAAGGCCAATCAGTTATAACGAATTCTTTCATAAACAAATGATTCAATGGAAAGTTGAAAAGCTCATCCATTCTTGACCTGATAACCGATCCTCGAAAACTCCTTTTTATTTTATTTTCTGCCTTCTTTGTTTTGTTTTGTGCGTGTGTATGCGTGAATGTGTGTGTTTGTGCAAGTATGTGGAAATAGCATCTGTAAATTATGTAAATTAGTTTTTTTGTTGTAACGTTATGCTACTTAAAAAAAAAAAATATATCAACTTTTTAAAAACAAGTGGAATGTGTATGAAAATAATCTTCTAAATCCTTAATGGGGAACTGTCTCTTGCACGCTTCAAAACAAGCTTCCGATTATTCAATTTGCTAAGAAGTTGTTACTGACAGCCATATTTGGAAACCTAAGATAAAAATATTAACCAATCAACTCGCTAGAACAACTTGCTTCTAATATTGAGGGATCGAGGGGTTTCCAAATATAGTACTAAGCAAAAAATGAATATTCGGAAGCTGTGAATGCGCGTTGCACGTTTCAACCCACTTATGGGTTTCTGGTTTAATAAATATGAGTCATAGACTGGGATTTTCAAAAAAACGAATAAAACTAGGGTATCTAAAAGATAGTAATGCAGCGGCTCATTCTGTTGATGTTGACATTAGGTAGGCAGTGATCCATTTGCTTGCTTGAGACTCTGAAAATAGTCACAAATTGTGCGGTGTTTTTAAAACTAAGATCACCCTCCCACCCCCAGGCAAAAAATGTTTAAAAGCAAAGGGTTTCAGAAGGGTTTGAAAAGGTGTTTCCAAATGGTTTGTGAACTTAGAAAAGTGAGTCTTGTTTCTCTAACAGAGGTGCAAGAGCGCCTCCGATCGAAGAATACGCATCTAGCACGTAACGCACGAACGTGAGCGTTGTGGTTATAAACTGTAAAATTGAACCTCAAATTGTCAAAACACCTGTGTTAAAACAGTGTTGGCTATGTTTGTCGAACATTTCGAAGCTTTTGGCAATGAAGGAACACCGAAGACGAACGAAAGAAGTCAAAGAAAAGAGTTTGTTTGAATGTAAACAAGCGGCCACCTTAGTTAACCTTAGTAACCACGTGACACGCGCCACAGTAAACAAAATAGCGTGTATCGAAATTCGCTAAATGCGATGGCTAAATGCAATAATACAATCACAGTCTTCGTTCCAAAAAATTCCAAATAATAACAGCATTTAATCAAGTTTAATATACAAGCAAAAATCGCCTGTAAAATAGCTTTATTTTGAACAAACGAAAACGACCTGTTTCCTTTGCAGCACGCATACCGCGTACGAACTCGAATTCTAACTTCGAACTCGAACTGAAATTCGAATTTCGCAGTGTTTATGACAGATAGATACAATATTCTTAGCCTGTTTGAGTCGAACACTTTTGCCCCTTTTTCCAAATCACTCTTGTTAGCTGAGTACTTCGCGGAAGTAAGAAATACTAGGGCCAAGATGCACGGAGCAATATGCTATCGTGTGCCTGTGTTCTTTTCAAGACAGAATTAGTCTGCCACTATAAAGATGTAGGGATCTTACTTTCTTTGGAGTTATAGCGCCTTGTACATGTACGTTGACAAAAACCCTTTTAGTAACCTATCAATTAAGAAACATTAACTAAACATTAAAAAAAAACATTAACTAATCAAATTTTGTATTTATTTGTAATAAAGGTGTTCCACTATCTGTTATCCGCTGTCCGCATTCAGAGTTGGAAATAATTTGAGACAAAACATGCTTTCTTCATTGGCTCAGCGTCTATGGCAACTCGTACTTGCTTGGAGTGGATATAAAACATGTCCTTCTCTAGGTTTAGCAGGGACTATGAAAAGCGAGGATCTGAAAATAAACGATACTGGAGATGGAAGTCCTTCTATTTACAAACTTCCAATGAAAGACGAATATACGCTTCGAAAACAACTGATCGCCAGACAGTGTATTGGTGAACCAGTTCAATTCCAAGAAAAGGTACTCCTAGTGGTTGGAGCGGCTGAAGCTGGGAAAGGCACATTGATCAATGGAATGGTGAACTACATCATGGGAGTTAAATGGGAAGACGACTTTCGGTTTAAGCTGGTCATAGACGACTCAGACGCTTCCACATCCAACAGTCAGACGAAGAATATCAATGTTTACACATTTTACCCTATGAAAGGTTCCGTTCTACCCTATAAATTCACCATAATCGACACTCCTGGCTTTGGTGGCACTGAAGGATTCCAGAGAGACAAAGACATAACTAAACAAATAAAGAATTTTTTTTCAATTCCGCCACCATTTGGTGTCGACCACCTCGATGGCATTGGTTTTGTTATCCGGTCTTCCTTGCCCCGTCTAACACCAAAACAGGAGTACATCTTTGCCTCTATCCTGTCGATGTTTGGAAAAGACCTTTCCAAAAGCATATTTATGATGGTAACCTTTGCAGAGAACCAGGAGCCTCCGGTGCTAAAAGCGTTAAAGGATGCTAAAATAATAAACAACGACAGGTTCTATAAATTTAACAATTCATCCCTGTTTACAGAAAACAAGAAAGATGAAGAAAGCTTCGATGCAATGTTTTGGAAGATAAGTTCCCGATCCTTTGCAAATCTTTTTGACGACCTTTCTTTATCCGAGAGCGTTAGTATTGACTTAACAAAGGATGTGATGGAAAGACGCGACCACCTGCAATCTTTACTTAAAGACCTTGTCGAGAAAGCCATCAAAGATTCCAAAACGTTCGAGGAAAGGCAAAAAGACGAAGGATTGTACAAAGCTCAGGAATACCTTGGTCGTTTGGATGAAATTGCTCTCGGACCCGACCCACTGTTGAACCTGGACCATTTGGAGTTGCTCATTGAATCGGAAAAACAGACGGCCAAACCTGCATGGAAGCAGCGCATGAAGTTCCTTGAAGAAGCCAAGCGTCAAGCAGAGATGTTGTTCAACAAAAAACGTCGTCTTGCAGAGATTGTAAAATGTGAGAAACTGAAGATCAAAGATAAAACGGACGGAACTCCTTCCATTTACAGACTTCCGATGAAAGAGGAACTAAAACTTCCCGGATCAATGGTCGCCAAACAATCTATTGGTGAACCGGGAGAGTTCCTAGAAAAAGTACTCCTAGTTGTTGGAGCGACTGGGGCTGGAAAGAGCACACTGATCAATGGTATGGCGAACTACATCATGGGAGTTAAATGGGAAGATGAATTCCGATTCAAGGTGGTCATAGACGACGCCAAAGTTTCCACATCCAAGAGTCAGACGAAGTATATCACTGCTTACACATTTTATCCCATGAACCGTTCAGCTTTGTCCTATAAATTCACTATTATTGACACTCCTGGCTTTGGTGACACTGAAGGACTCAAGAGAGACAGAGACATTACTAAACAAATAAAAGAGTTTTTCTCAATTGCTCCGCCAAATGGAATCGACCACCTAGATGGCATTGGCTTTGTTACCCAGGCTTCACTGGCACGTCTTACACCAACACAGCAGTACATATTTGCGTCCGTCCTGTCCATATTTGGAAAAGACCTGTCCAAAAACATCTTTATGATGGTAACCTTTGCAGATGGCCAGAAGCCTCCTGTGCTAAAGGCAATAACGGATGCTAAAATCACAGATAACGAAAAGCACTTCAAATTTAACAATTCGGCCCTGTTTGCAGACAACAGGGAAGATGGAGAAAGCTTTGATGCAATGTATTGGAAGATGGGGTTTCGATCCTTCGCTACTTTCTTTGCTGACTTTTCGAAAGCTGAAAGCGTCCATCTTGACCTAACTAAGGAGGTGTTGTATGAACGCGATGAGCTACAAACTTTGCTGGAAGGCCTGAACCCACAAATCAACATGGGTCTTGACAAGATCGAAGAGATGAGACAAGAGGAAAATGTATTGCAGCAACGCGAAAAGGAAATTGAAACTAACAAAGAGTTCACGTACACCGTCGAAATTAGCAAGCCGCGTCAGGTTGACATAAGCGGGGAAGGAATATTCACAACGACATGTCTTAAATGTAACTTCACCTGTCACCAAAGTTGTTCTTTTGCTAATGACAACGACAAGCACAAGTGTTGCGCCATGAATTCGAGTGGTAATTGCAAAGTCTGTCCCAATCATTGCCGCTGGGATGAGCACAAGAACCTTCCCTTCATTTGGGAATATGAGATGGTCGTCGAAACGAGAACGTCAGAGGACCTGAAAAGGAAGTATGAAAGTGCTAAGGAGGGCAAGTCCAAGGTGAAAGGCATGATTGAAAAACTTGATGAGTATCTTCAAAATGTACACACTAACGTCCTGACAATGATATGCAAAGCTCAGGGATGCCTACGTCGTTTGGATGAAATTGCTCTCAAACCCAATCCACTGTCAAACGTGGAGTACCTGGAGTTGCTCATTGAGTCTGAAAAGCAAACGGCCAATCCTGGATGGAAGCAGCGCATTCACTACCTCGAGGAAGCCAAGCGTCAAGCACAGGTGCTCTCCAAAGTCACAGAGGTAAAAACAGTCAAGGAACAAATAAAGAAAACTACAACTAGTGGAGCAAAATGGTACTCGCGATTCAAGTTCTGGTAAACAAACACTAAACTTAAAGACAAAGGCAAGGACAAATTTAACATTTCTTTACACGATAATAATCTTACTTAACCCTATTCGGCCTGGGCTTTTTTTGAGTTCCTGAGCCTGGGGGGGGGGGGGGCACATTGTGCGTAACTTCAAGGACATTAAGGCTACGACAGTTAAACCTAGAGGGTACATAGTACGTCCGAAACTGTCTCCCTTGCGGTCCGCACAATGGAACAATGACGTCATATGACGTAGTTATTAGGCAATTAGTTATACGGCCGCCATCTTGGATCCGCCATCTTGGATTTCTGACATTTTTTAAAACCTCTTAAAAACCATCCAAATTGACTCAAAATTAATCAAAACCAATAAATAAACGCTAAATCACGTAAAAATATAAAAGTTATACCAATAAACATTGTTTTTCTTCATTCAAAGGTACAAATATGCAAATTTCAAAAAACATGGCTGTCAAAATCTTGTTGCCATGGAAACATCAAGTCACGTGATCAAAAAATTGTTATATAAATTGTTGCCAGATAAATTTTAGGAAAAGTCACAAAGATTGATGGCGTTTGAATATATATTAAAGAAGTTATGAACGTTCAAAGTGATCATGACTTTTTCCGTAGACGATAGTGATAATTCTTACATGTAGTTTGGCAAGTGAAAATACCGAACGATTTCCCATTAAGTTAATTTAAATTAAGTTTATTAAGCAAATATTTTAAAATTAAAACAACCGAATTTTAAAAGAAAAGAAACTTTGTGAAGAGACGTGCACTCTAGATTTGAAATGTTCGGGTTGCTAAATTCACTAACCATAAACAAAAAGTCAATCTTACGAATTATCTTATTTTTTTTTCGTGGCACTGTGACGGTGCTGAAACGTTCTCAGCCCTTTGGACCTCACTTGTTCTTATTTTCTTTGACTAAAAGGTGAGAACGTCTCTCCCATAACGTGACGTTGGTGTAAGTGTAATGCAATATTCCTCGCTAGTCAATGAAAAGTTTAGTTTGGTTTGGCCATATAGATATTAACCGGTCAAATGTATTAGTATTAAATTGTTTGTAGGCTTGTTTTAAAGCCCAGTTTGTAATAGTCTCTATGTATTGAAAGGAAACAATAGCATTACTTGTATCCAGGTAATGCTCATCCTTCGGTATTAGAGCGATTTTCAGTTGAGTGTCGTTTAACCAAAACCAAAGTAATTATTCTGACCAATCACAACAGTCATAAACAATCCAATAAACCAATCAGAGCTCGAAGCAAATACATGTAGTCGGCGCCAAGCGCGGGAAAACGCGTACAGACAAGTCACGATTGGTTTTGGTTTTACTTCTGATTGGCTGAGAAAGTGGCGTGAGACTTTTTAGCCAATCACAAAGCGTAGCAGTGCATAACCGAAGCAATCACGAAATTACTTTCGACACTCAATTGAAAACCGCTCTATAAATCATTAACACTAGTATAGCCAAGCACCAATAATATTATATTTCAAAAAAGCCATTTATATAATGCAAAGTTAATTGAACGTCTATCGAACTGTCCAGGTTTGGTATGACATGAAAGTGTTCTTGACGAGATCAGTATATTAAAGTCAGTGAAAGCAGTTGTTTGCATCTTAGGGTTAAAACTGTTATTTACCACACAAAACTGCCAATAGTTTAGTTATTAGAAACGGCTTAGCCATATGTATGTTAATATAAAAAAAAGTGGTTGATATAAGAAAAGCCAGATGAACTGTGAGCCTTATTGGACTTAGTTAACATAGGTGTTGGTCAACAAGAAACATGTGAAATAAATATAGTTTTAATTATTGTACTAGAGTTTTAGTATTAGAAAAACGGCTTTCTATAAGAATAGCCAGATTATCTGTTAGTTTTATCGGCAGTTAGTAGCTGACAAAGGTCGCAGAACCACGACCGAAATATCATGTTTCTAAATAGTTTAGCCAAAGTAAGTTTAGGCCTGGCCATCAATGACTTGTTTTTGGCGCAGATCCAATTGAAGTAAAATATTCGATATTCTTTTATCCGTTGGATTGATTAATTGCGCGAGCTTATCCCTAATTCAGTCATGTTGAAACCGCAAAATTGGAACACTTGAAGGTTTGATTCAGTCTATTTTTGGACCAGTCAAACCCGGTCGTTTAGGGGCCGAATGAATACATTTATTACAATTGTGGAATTGTTAAATAAACTTGTTTTATGTACCCATATGCTGTAGTGGCAACTATTTCTTTGAATCTAGAGCAAAGGTGGGGTTTTCAGGACCTTAAAATCAACAGCTGCCAAGTACGGGAAGGGGGGGGGGGGGGGAGGGTTGCGGGTTGGGCTTGATCAAAGGAGCTAGAACCAGTCTCGAACTCCCTTAACCCTCCTTCGACACTGTTTTGTTTATCAGTTAGCGGTGGCGAATTGTCTTTCACAAGTTTTGCCTCTCGCAAAATTTTGTTCTCATTTTTAAGCGGTTCTCCACGTCCAAAGTCTCGGGCTTGCAGAAAAAAAAAATCCCGAACTTGCCACCCAATCTACCACTTTAAAAAATGCGGTATTCACACTACTGGCGGTTTTTGAGGCGAATTCTTAAGGAGACTTTTGTTGCAATTTTAAATCCCCAGACCTATGTAAACTGCCTGCGATTTGTTGCGATTCATAGCGATTTGATAGCTTTTATAATGCGATCAAGCTAAACACAGCGCTTTCGATGGTAGCGTACTTAAATCTGCCATGAGTAACCCACAAAGAAAGGTACAACATTTCAAAATCCCTCTAAAAATCATAAAATCGCAAGGACAATCGCACGCAGTTTAAACATGTACATGCGATCTGAATCGATAAATTTTCAAAATTCGGGTCGTTTTTACAAGCAAAGAGAATTTTGCGGTAAAGTAGCGATTAGCTACAAAAATTACGCGTGAATGTTGGGTTCGCTTTGAGATTTGGGTCTCATTACTCAAAGGAGCTAGAACCAGTCTCGAAATCCCTTAACCCTCTTACCCTCCTTTGACACTATTTTGTTTACCAGTTAGTGGTAGCAAATTGTCTCTCACAAGTTCTGCGTCCCGTAAAATTTGTGTCATTTTTTAAGCGGTTCTCCGCTTCTGAAGTCTCGGTCTTGCAGAAAAAATGCTGATCTCACCAGGCAAACTAACACTTAACGCAATATTTACAACAATAGCCGTGGTTACACTAACCGTTTTACCCATGGGTAAATAGAATTTGCCCATGGGTAAGGACGTTTTTGTGTGTAACCGCTATTCCCAGACCGAAACTGCCTTAGGGTTATTTCCATGGATACATCAAAGAGAACAAAAGAACTTCCCATGACAGTTCCTGAACTGAAAATTACGGTTTATCTGCTCCCTGAAGTGGCTTGGCCAATCATAATGCAGAACGCAGCTAATACAGGAAATCGCCTGGTGCTGCGCTTTGAGTTGACCTCTGATACGCTTGGTTAATTGCACGCTTACTTGTAACTCTAAAGTCTTCTTTCCACCAGTGATCGAGTGCATTGTTATTTAGAAGTTGCTGAAACCAATTCTGTGGTCGTGGAAATACCCAAGCCCGCCTTGGCGGCGAGCAAGTTCGTGGCGAGCTCCTAAATGTAAATAAAATGCCGACAAACCTTGAAGATAGCGTAGTTGAAGGCGCCTTCTTCGGTGTCTAATCGCAAAAAAAAACCCTGCCGGATTGTTGTATTTATCAAATGATAAGCAGGAGAATCACTGAAATTAAGCTTACAAGATCTCGATTCGTGTCATCCATGTCGATCTGTACGTTTTCCGCCAAACTGCAGTGTCAGTGAACTCATATCTTATTATATTTTACCCTGGGGGTACTGTGTAACCGCATCCCCAAGGGTAAGATGAAACCTGAGATAAACCGAACCCAAGCCATTAACCCTCGGGAAGGTCCCAAACCCAAGGTGTGTGTAACCACAACTAATGTTTCTTTAGGCGATTTCTTTAGGAGAATTTCGTTGCAATTTTTGACAGGTGTACTTTCCTCTTAAGTTGGAACCACTGGCTGTTTAGATGGGATACACAGTTAGAAAAACTGGGATAACAGAATAAAGCAATGCGATTCCCAACAGAAAGAATGATATATGAATTACTGATTTAAAGTCTCTGAAATGTTTATCAACATAAAAAAAGAGTCTTAATAGGTTCTTTTTGCGAAACCCTTTCTTCGTGCAAGGAAAATGTGCAAAAGAAAATAAAGTGTTTTTGGTAGTAGTTTCTAGGAACCAGCAGACAAACGGAACAGTCTTCAACGGAAATGAATCAAAAATTTTTGTTTTAAAAAAGAAGAAAAATACTTGAACATCTGTAATGTTGCTCAATTTTGTACTGCATCAAACAGAGCTGAAGCCAATTCGTTGTGTTCGAAGGTGGAAACAGCATTAAATTCTAAACTGATCACAGGTAGGAATTGTATTTATATGTCTTTCAGTTCGTTGGAAATTAATGGTCGAGATCTAGCTCTTGGGAATTGATGCTACTTTTTTACTTATCACTACTACTACTTCATGCGTCGAATAGCTTTTACATTTAAATGACTTATGAATATATATTTTTTAAAGAGCGATTATTTAGTTTTCCCTCTTTTCGATACGTTTTTAGAAACTTTCAGCGAAAAGTTTCCTTGGAAAAGCTAATTCATGTTATTTAATTCTTTCTTTAATGGCGTTCTTTTTTTACTACAAACATTATGCTAAGCTATTTTAAGTATAAATAATCGTTTTGTTTTTTCAGCAAAATTCATTGAAATATTGGTGTAACTTTCTTGTTCTGATATAAATTTGAAACAATTTAATACAATTGAATTTTACCTCTTAAAAGTACCACAACGAAATATTACAAACATTTCCGATGTTGCAATAGACATAAGGTCGCGATCGGGAGCATCAAAATATTCTGCTTGAGCAAAATGGCACCATGATAGCAACAACTGAGGGAAATGAAATTCCTTATGGTCACCAAACTCATATTAATTGTTACTTAGCACATCTCCGTTTTATCTGGAAATAGTTCCCCCTCTCCTAGCCTGCGTTGCTAGCGCTGCTTTTTGGCATGCGCGATGCTGGATCCCCTTGCGGCTTTCCATTGCCGCTCGGAAATTCTGCATCGCGCGCGCCAACAAACGCAGGTTATCCCTCTCCGGAAAGTGAGTCTTAAGACTGCCTTCATGTAACACGTGTATTTTTCATTTTACTGTGTAAAATTCAGTAAAAAGGAAAGCGCATAGAATGATGTGCATATTTTTCAGAATATGTGTATATTCTATATATATATATATATATATATATATATATATATATATATATATATATATATATATATATAACAAAGTGTTTCTACTCAATATCGTTTCATATGGACTTTAATACAGAACTGTTTCGTAGACCAACAAAGCGTCGATCCACTCATCAGTTAAATTCCATACACACTAAAGTTTGTTAGAGTTTATATACATCAGCAATATGATCTTCACCGAAGTCGTTACAATATTCAAACGAAAAACAAAACAAAGAAAAACAATAGGGATATAAACTTATGATTGGTCTCTAAGGATGCGATTGAATTTTAGGAGGAACTTACGCTTGTGCCTGCAAGTTGATATAAGCTCGCTACGCTTGTTAAGTGTTGCCATGTCCGGTTTAAATACAGTATAGAATTTCTCGGTAATACATAGGTTACATCGTTTGGTAAAATTAGTATAGCATTTAGCCTTGGCTAGGATTTTCCAGGAGATCGCAAATTCTTTCTTTTCGTCTTTTAGCTGCCATATGTATTTGCTTAGTTCTGTGCTATTTCTTTTACTCTCATGAATGAATGACATTTGGTGATTTCGCCATCTTGTCTTAAATTCAGTGGCGGTGAGTCCGACGTGTGTATATATATATATATATATATATATATATATATATATATATATATATATATACGTCAATGTCTCTCGGTGTGGCGTTGGAAACGGCTAGACCGTCGTCCCGGTAGAGGCCTAAGTTTACGTCAAGGTGTTGTAATTGCGAAAGCAGGAAACTTCCCACTAGTTCACATGTTTCAGCACCGTCGAAGCTTCCCATAGTGACGTCGAACGTTGTGTCGCCCTTCTTTTGCCATGCTTGATGATTGCTTATAAGGACTGAATTTTTAGCGTGTATGATAATGTTTCGTTCATCATTTGTTATGTTGTCGTAGGCTGAGGCAAAATCAAGCGCTTTATTAAGAAGATCTTGGCTGATTGAGGGATAGAATTCCACGATGTCAAAGCAAATGAAGTTGTGGCGTTTTTTGTTTTCAATTGCTTTGAACCATTCAATCACAGAGGCAGAGTTTTTCCATTGATTGAATCTGGATGCTCTAATAACTTTGCTATTGATCCTGTCGAGGATTTCTTTACTAATTTTGCCAATCTCCTACTTAGTGGGGTTAATTAGTCTGCAGGCCGGTTTGTTGTCGAAGCTAGGCTTGTGATCTTTCAGAGTTATAAATGCGTCTTTACCGGCAGTGGTGTCTACTCGGTCGTCAATACCCAGCTTCGTTGCGATTTTTTTGTTTTCTTTGTGGATGTCACGTACAGTGTTAGGGGCGGCCTTTTTGTATGACTTCGTGATGTTCTGTTCAAGTAGGTCGTTGTACTTTGAAGGTTCAAGTTTGTAAAAGTTCGTGGTTTTATCAGCGGAGATGAGAAGCTTGGTTTCTTTTTTGATACGGTCAGTGTCGTCTTTGAGCTTATTGAGGAACGGGTTGTTAACCTGTTTAAATTTCGTCGATTGGACCATCTTCAGCATGTCGTCTTCAAATTCTTTAAGCTCGTCGATAGGTGGAGGGTTCTTAGTAGACTTGAAACCAAATGACTTTTTAGAGGAGGTAGATGCGTCAGGGTTAAGAAAGAAGAAAGCTTTCCAGCGCATTCTTCGTAGAAAGTGCTCGGTTTTCTCGATTAGGAGTTGGAGAAAGTCGTTCTGCGATGGGAGAGGAATATTCTTTGTAGAGTATCCAATGTTGAATTTTTCCATTCGGATTATCGGAGAGTGCTCAACAATTAAAACTTGGAGCGAATTAATAAATTTGTGTTTCGACTTTTCCGTAGTAGAGTGCTCAATACATAAAGTAGAGCGTGATAAATATTTAAAACAGGAAAAAGACTACACTTGTATCCCTACAAGCCTGTTTCGTGATTGCTCACTCTTCAGGAGATTTTATTAAAGAATAAACATAACCATCGCTTATATACAAAATTTGAATGCTCGGATGTTTAGTTGTTACATAGCAACGCTTTGTTACGGTGACTGCAAGAAGATACAAGTTCGTTACCTTTATTAAGTGATGACAGGTCAGGGCGGCAAATGATTAAGAATTTTTCCTTAAGACAGAGATTACATCTTTTGCTTGAGCTGCTATATGAGGAGCTATTAGAAATTACACGCCATGAGATAGAATGTTCGATGTTGTTGTCTTTAAGTGACCAGATGTGCTTGCTAAGTTCGGTGGAGTTTCTGTGGAAATATGCCGAGTTTTCAACCTGAACGGGCTGCGAATAACGATTGAAGCCAACAAACAGATCGTTAACTTCTTAGATGTCACCTTCAACCTAAACAACAGCACCTTTCAACCCTTCACAAAACCTAATACCGCACTTCTTTATGTCCACCGTGAGAGTTATCATCCACCCACAACCACAAAGAACATTCCCAACAACATCAACAGACGGCTGTCATCCCTTTCATCGGACAAGGCATCATTCGACCAAGCTGCGCCACCATACCAAAAAGCACTAGACGAAAGTGGATACAACTACACTCTACACTACGAACCGATCACGACCCCTAATCGCAGAAACAGACAACGTAACAACATCCTTTGGTATAACCCCCCGTTCAGCAAAAACGTCAGCACAAACATCGGTCACAGATTCCTTGCTTTAGTAGACAAACACTTTCCTAAAGACAACGACCTCAGAAAAATCTTCAATCGAAACACCGTCAAGATCAGTTACAGCTGCATGAATAACACCAAACAAATTATTGACAATCACAACAAACGTGTTCTAAATTCATCCAAAGTCACTGATAATACCGCAAATAACACTACTCACACCAAATCATGCAACTGCCGTCAAAAGAGCTTATGCCCCCTAAACGGAAACTGCCTTCAATCATCTGTCATCTATCAAGCTAACGTCACGCGAACCGACAACAACACTTCCCAATCATACATCGGACTTCAAGACAAGATATAGAAACCACACTTCATCATTTCGTCACGCAAAACACAGAAACTCCACCGAACTTATCAAGCACATCTGGTCACTTAAAGACAACAACATCGAACATTCTATCTCATGGCGTGTAATTTCTAATAGCTCCTCATATAGCAGCTCAAGCAAAAGATGTAATCTCTGTCTTAAGGAAAAATTCTTAATCATTTGCCGCCCTGACCTGTCATCACTTAATAAAGGTAACGAACTTGTATCTTCTTGCCGTCACCGTAACAAAGCGTTGCTATGTAACAACTAAACATCCGAGCATTCAAATTTTGTATATAAGCGATGGTTATGTTTATTCTTTAATAAAATCCCCTGAAGAGTGAGCAATCACGAAACAGGCTTGTAGGGATACAAGTGTAGTCTTTTTCTTGTTTTAAATATTTATATGCTTATGCCTGCTTTCAGAGCTTATTTCAAAATGCAGGCATGAAAACAAGTTTTATGCAGAAAACATCAAGTTCCAGCCGTTCTCGCAAGCTATTACTTAGCAACTGAAAGTTAATTAGGATCGAACTGATTAGGGTTTGCCCCGACTCTTAGAACTTTAAATTCAAATTCTTAACGATATGTTTGTATACGTCATTTGATACGCGCGCGCGAACTGCTTTTTAACGCCTTTTAACGACCTTTTTATTCAGTCTGATGATCGCCACCGAGCGTGAAACTCGAGTTACTGTTTTGTAACATCACATCGTGTGAAAAAAAAAAATATATATATATATATATATATATATATATATATATATATATATATATATATATATATATATATATATATATATATATAATAATAATAATAATAATTATTTGTGGTTGTCGTCACTTGGACAGAGAGTGCTCGATACAAATAGTAGAGCAGGAATATATTTTCACACGATGTGATGTTACAAGACAGTAACTCGAGTTTCACGCTCGGTGGCGATCATGAGACTGAATAATCAAAGTGCCCTCTGGGCTATCTCCTGTAAGTTTTTCCCATCATGCAATGCTGTCATATTATGTCCGAATATTGTTTTTGATGTTGCAATTGGACATTTAGGTTAGAGTGCATGGTTTCTTGAGTTCAATTTCTCTTTTGACAATTTTGTTTGCATGTAATTGGTAATAATTCTATCTCGTCACCACTGCCCCAGGGATCCCATGAGATTGCCTAGCGCATGCGCAACATCAGTGCCTTTTTGCGTGCGATATCAGTTTAGCCGTGTTTTTCTCTCCGGGAGAAAAACGATTATATTTGGAAGTTTCTTGGAGGTTTTTTCGTTTCCAAAGTTCTAAATCGACACGAAAAGTATCAGAAGACATGGCTCTGTCAGGGGAATCCAGCACGGTGGACTTATCCAGCGAAACAACCCAGCGAGGAAACGATCGAGGAACGACCGAGGTCAACATGGCGACGGTCCTGCAGGGTCTTCAGACGACGCTTGCACAACTCGCCAAGAACTCGGAACTGCAGACAGAAGCCATTCAGAATTTGAAGGAGGACATTCTTCTCTGCTCTGGCGACGAAGATACTGAGGATACACCTACGATGGATGATAATACGAGTGATAATGCGCTAGATATAGCGGCCACTCTCACCAATGTGCTCGACTCGAGCGACAACAGCAAGACGACCTCTGTGAAGAGCCCTGAATCAGGGTCTCAGAGCGCATTGGTAGACAGCCTGACCCAGGCGTTTACCACATCTAAAGTCACATCCCCTGCAATTGAAGGCAAAATTGCCGAATTAATCGATAATATGCTTATCGGGGGATTATCGGCCAAAACGGTCAAGGAAAGAGTAGAGAAACATCCCCCGCCAGAAAACTGTAAATTTCTGGCTGTGACAATGGTGAATGAAGAAATCTGGGACTTGTTGCCCAGAAAAAGCCGAGCTGTAGATTTGGCTTTCCAGCGGGTTCAGGAACCCTTGCTACAAGGAATATCGGCCCTGACCAAATTTGCGGGCAAATTGGTGAAAGACATCAATGATGGCAAAACGCCAGACACTCGGAATGTGCTAGATCATGTGATGGATAGCGTTGCAATGCTCGGCAACACAAATTGGAAGCTAAACTTGAAGCGACGAGAATTGATTAAGCCTGAGCTTAATCCCCCATACACGCGTTTATGTAAAGAGGACATAACTTTGTCCACAAAATTGTTTGGAGACGATCTCCACAAACACCTGAAGGATATGTCCGAAGCCAAGAAAGCAGGACAGCAGATGCAAAAGCCTTATTCCAACAGCTCCAACCGGAGTGCAGTGCACTCTCAATACAAAAAAGGTCTTTTAGCAGATTCAAGCCTTACCATTTTGACCGGACACGAGGCTCTGGCAATAAATCAACCAACCGCCACTGGAAAAGTTGAAAATTTACATGGACATGTAAATCCAATTTACAAAATGTAAATCTGGATTTTACATGATTTGTAAATTGTAATTAACATATTAAGGATTTGTAAAAAACAATTTACATGTTATTTACATGTTTCAATAGATCATGTAAATGTACTGTAAATAGTGATTTACAGGGTCGTTTTCTGGGATTATAATTTGAAGAACATGTAAATAACATGTAAATTTTTTTAGGTAGATTTACAGTATCTTCGTTTGTAAATAACATGTAAATATTTGGAATTATCCTGTAAATAACATGTAAATGTCTTTACCACAAATGGGGCTGTTGAAACCCTGTAAATTAAATTTACATGTTTTATTGGATCATGTAAATGTACCGTAAATAGTGATTTAAGTAAGTGAGAAAAGGAGGGCTATTGAAACTGTGTACTGTGGAGTCTCAGTATCGAACTTCTGGATAACTAGAACTAAAGGCTGTTTCCCCTGCTTCACTCTATTGTAATTATTCGTTACCCCCAATAACTTGAAGGTCCATGCAGGTCCTCTTTCCAGATCGAATTGGAATTTAGAATGTTGGTTTTTTAGGACAGGGGAAAACCGTAGTACCTCTCGGAGCAAGGAGAGAACCAGCAACAAACTCAACCCACATATGACGCCGGGACCGAGGATCGAATCCGGGCCACATTGGTGGGAGGCGAGTTCTCTCACCACTACACCACCCCTGCTCCCCTAAAAGCCATACAATCGGATTTCATCGAAACTTCCAACTTTTATCGATGGTAACTTCTTTACTATCTATAGCTTAAAATGCACTTATTGAGAACTACATATTTATGGAATCCATATATGTAAAAACCATGTAAATGTAAAAGGGAGACGCTAGAAACTGTGTAACAATGAATCATGTAACCCTTTAAAAGTCGTGTAAATGAAAATAGCGAGACCAGGACAGATTGATAAACACATGGAATAAATCCCTGTAAAAGAAGCGCTTGAGCGTGCACTCGGGCCGGCATATTGTTGATTGCCGGCGTCATTCGGGAAATAAAACTGCAACAACAGACAGAGCCAACGTCAAGATTACTTAGCGTTCGGTATTGGTAGAATAGCTTAACGAATAATAAAAGTACGAATAATTTATTTGAAAATGATGTCGCGCATGTGACGCGTGACGCGTGACACGCGACAGAATTCTCATGGAAAACAAGGCGGTCCCCTTATTGAAATTGTTCCAGCACTGATAAAGCAAAAACTAAAATAATAAAATAGGCCAACTTTAAATTGCGAAGAGTGATTCGTAGAAGTCTGAAAAGTTGCGTATTCTATTCCAAATGTTCAGGTTCAGTGGGTTGAGTAAATGGCTGATATGTCGTCAGCACCTGAAAACGTTTACCCTTTACGAGGATCCTGATCGATCCTGGGGTTTTTCAGTTATTCTAGGAGCGCAATTCCATAAGCAGAAGCAAGATTCTCCTCAGCCGACTCCTTGAAAACGGGGAAGTTAATTCTTCAAAATCTTTAGGGCGTATGAAAGGGTACAATCTATGTCCTTATACATGACGCATCTACCTCGGATTAATATAAGGCCGCTGACCCGAAGGCAGCGAAGGCGGGATATTTCAACGGTCAATGGCGGTCGAATTTTGACTTCTGGCGAGGCTTCGGGCCTTTAAAACGGTTTTATTCAGTGGAAATCTCAATACAAAACGCCGTAAAAGAATGAAGAAGAACCCACGCATCTTTGCAGGTATGTTTTACCGCTGGGTAGCGTTTCGATTTAATTTGTACAGTCAACCATGCGTGCATTTCTGGCATGATTCTGCTTGTAACTCAAATGTGCACAATGTTTGTTCAGATTCAATTGATTTTCGAATTGCTAAATGCTCAAATCAGTCTAGTTTCATAAAATTGGTGGGATATTTCACTTTAAACTGTCACAACTTGATAGAAAATGAATCGAAACAGATCTGAGAAATACACATGGTACATTTTATAGAGGGTTACAAGAACACATGTCAATACATGAACGCTCGTTGATATTTACAATAAGTTTATACCTGCAAAGCTTTACAAAACATGAAGGGGGCTTGTTCTCATGGCGGTTGCCTTTACTTGGAAATACCTTGAATGCTTCAAGCTGTTTGTAAGCTTATATGTACATGTATAACTGATAAAATATTTAAATCATTAAAACAACAACATTAAGTTTAAATTAAGCTTAAATGTGCAGATTGTATTGTGACTGGTCAGTATAAATATGTACTTATTGACTAAGTGGGAGGGCCGGATGGGAAAATATTTGTATTTGTATTGCAGATTGTATTGTGACTGGTCAGTATAAATATGTACTTATTGACTAAGTGGGAGGGCCGGATGGGAAAATATTTGGCTCGAGGTCATGGCGTGCTAGGTCCGTGCGCCATGACCGAGAGCCAAATATTTTCCCATCCGGCCCTACCTAACTTAGTCAATAAGCATTTTATCATATGACCAATTTGGAGACAAAATTACTTGGAATTTTAATGCGCGCGGACGTCCGCTTTTGTAGTAGGGCCGTACGCCTTTTTCCGGCCTCGCTCGCCCAAATGCGTACGGCCCTCATACGGGACTTTCATCAATGGTTTTGCAAAGGAAAGGTTCGCAGGGCTGTACGGGTCATATGATAATATAGGTTATTCAGCGAAAAGTTGTGTAATATGCTTTGTATTTTTACATGTCAGGTGAGAAAAAATAAAAGCTGACAAGTTAAAATGCCCAGCCCCATTACACAACTTTCTGCTGATTAAATTGTTTGTTATACATGTACATGTTATTATATAGTTTACAGATTATTACTACTATGCAGCAATCATCTTTTCCAAAATCTAAGTTTTTGAAAAAAATTACTGTTTACCCTAGCCTATGGTCAGACAAGTGTAATAAATAAAGGTTATTCAGCGTGAAGCTGTGTAATATGGCTGAGTATTTTTACAAGGCTTAAAAAAATCAAAACTGACGAGTAAAAATACCCAGCTGTTACTCAACTTTTTGCTGAATAAGTTCATTATTTTTAGATGTAAATAGCTCGTAATGTGATAAATAGATGCAAATAGTTCGTAATGTAATATAGTGCACGACCCCACGAGCTTTCTAGCTTTAATACCCATCGTGCTTAAAGTGCCCCTGCGATCAAATTTTATAATTGTTTTTCATTTCATTTTTCGAAAGGAAATATTGTAATTACTGACCAGTCCAAACCGTTTTTCAATCTGATCATGGGAAAGCGGTTTTTTATGACTGTACTTTTCTCGTTTTTACAGCCGCCATTACATTTGCATGTTCCAGTAGTTTCAAAAGAAGCCAGAGAAAGTGACGTCAAAGACTCGCTGGCTTAAAATTGCAGCGTGTGAATACAGCTTCTTTAGTATGCAAAACACGAGTTTGGCAATCTGAAAGCTCAAAATTCCCGTGCCGCATACTAAATAAGCTGTATTCACACACTGCAGTTTTAAGCCAGTGAGTCTTTGACGTCACTTTCTCTGGCTTCTCTTGAAACTACTGGAACATGCAAATGTAATGGCGGCCGTGAAAATGAGTAAAGTACAATCGAATAAAACCGCTTTCCCGCGATCAGATTGAAAAACGGTTTGGACTGGGCAGTAATTACAATATTTTCTTTCAAAAAATGAAATAAAAACAATTATAAAATTTGATCGCAGGGGCACTTTAAATAACAGTTACTTACTTATTATACAACAGTAACCTCCTAAAACTAAGTTTTTGAAACTGCTTTACCTAACGCATGGTCAGAAGAGTGTAATAACGTGTCATATTTGAACTCAATTTGATGCGTATTTGCACTCTGAATGCTATGTCAAATAATAACTTGGCATATTTGACTTGTTTTGCTGCTAATTCTTGCCATCAAATGCTACATGTATGTTGTGTTATAAATCAAAGTCATTATAGACTTAAGATTTTGGACTCCAGACTGAGTATAAAATGCTGACTATATTAATATACAGTTGTAAGACCAAAACTATTTTTTAGTGCCTACAGCGGTGTGCAGCTATGATTACAGATTAAATATGTTCACAGTTATCCTGTGTGATTGTGAAAAATAGAATACATCTACTTGAAGGCTTGCATCTGTAGTAGGACAGTTTTACAGCAGATTGCTTGATAGATTAAGTCATAAATTAGGATCAAGTGACAGTTTTGGTCTCAGTCTGCATTTTATACCCACTGCACTTGATACAAATGTACCTAATATGCACTTATGCCAGTCTGTAATCTGCAGTCTGAATTTTAAAACATCCAAGATTGTAACTTGGTTGATCACCTAAAGACAGTAATCTTACATAAAAATAACCGGTTGGTCTTGATGAGTCAGAGTGGGATTGACTTGAGTTGCACATCGTACTATGGAGTATTAAAGTTAAAAATTATTGGTCGCCTCTCTGCACATTATTCAAAATGAATGTTTATACACTGTAATTGTGAATGGATTGTATCATTCTTTTCAAACTCCCAATGTGAAATCAAATATTCTAATTCAGTTAAAACAAAAAAGGTTAAGTAATAAATAACCAAATATACAGCTGTAAATGTAACTGTACAGAGAGGTGAGGGTGTTTTTCTTATACATGTACGGCGGTGTAGGTTACATTGTGACTTGAAATTTTTAGTATCAATATGAAGTGCAAGCTAGGTAATGTAGGATTCAAAGAAATTCTCTTTTCACTGTATTATATGTATTGTTGTTCATGGTATTTTAGAGTGTGAATATGCATCAAGACAAAAGCAAAATTTATGCTTTACAGTGTTCTGTCTTCAAACTACAATGTACATGTACACTGAAAGGAGGATATTACTGTCTTCCTAGCATGCTTTGGATAAAATTCAGGTGAATGACTTCTGCTTTTGTTGGTCACAGCAAAATATACAGTGAGATGGAATAAAACTGAATGATTCATGCTCATACCATAGAAAATTCAGAAAATTGTGAGAAAAACGAAGATTGATTTTGAACTAAAAATAACATAACCATAAACAAACACAGCAGGACAGTTGTGTGCTGAGTAGTTGAGCTGAGTAGCTGTTGTTTTATATTTTTACTAGCTGGAATTATTTCACCGGCTCTGTTCACCAGTGTTAGGTTCAATAAGTCAAAGCAAGCAAATATACAGATATTTCTTCTAATTAAGCCAGCATTGTTTTGAAATTTAACCAGCCTTTAAAAATATTCTGTAAAGGTAAACAGAATAAATAGGTTAACATTTCTTTTGAATACAGTCGAACCTCCCGTAAGCGGCCACCCAAAATGTCAAGCCTAGGTGGTCGCTTACGGGAGGTGGTCGCTTACATGTACGAGAGTGCAGACAAAATTGGGTCAAAATTTTGCCTTATTACCATATGGTAACTGCAGAGACTTATCCCATGTGCCAATGCCTATCTAAACCCATGTCATAACGTTTAGTAGTTACAAGTCAGTTTTCATTCTTAAGACGATGTTCATGTATATTATTTACATCAACCATACCCATCTTATTCACTGGTAATATGAGGATAATATACAATTTAATGCAGCAGTGATATGGGAGTATGCTTCATATTTTCTCATTTTTTTTTTCACATTAGAAATGGCATCATTCAAAGAGATTCAAGGAGAGCTTTTTATGGTGAGAGAATAATTGATGTTATATGTCCATGTACATGTTAAGGCTGTTTTCTAACAGGAGCCTGGTAGCAATTAGGCACCCAAGTAACTGACATGGGCACCAACATGTTAATATTTGTCTTAATATTTTATAATTTGTTAATATTTTGCTGCAGCACCAAACATTATTCAAATGGGAACCTTAGGTCTGATCTAAAATCAGCAATTTAGTTGACTACTGTATGGAATAACATAACTTGGTTTTGTTTTGTTTTTTTTTTCTTTTTGACCTAGACATGATTAATTTACCCTGCCAAACATTTGTGGTATAATCTGATAAACTGCAGCTAATTGTATGGCACATTGTGTATTTTCTTGAGTTAATGTTGAACATGGTCTTTGTTTAAAACTTGGTCTTGTTAACCCAGAACAATTTGAACCAGGTGTTTATTCAGGGACCAGCATTTTATTCATTGTCCCTTGGTGACTGATTTTTTTTATCAGTTCCTAATTCTCAGAAACTCATGACTGTGTTTTATTGATATTCTCTGGGAAAATTGGATTGTGATCACTGTGTTAATACTATACCTTTGATCCAAGACCAAAGTCCATTTCTTGTTACTGGTCATGATTTTCCATACATACCTTAAAAATCCCGGTTATACAATGTAAGGCTATGTTCACACTTGGTGCCCGAGCACGGTGCCCGAGTATGATTATCGCTGGGCACTAATGTGAACACACTTTTTTTTCGAGTACCCAAGCCAGAATTCGGGCACGGGACTCGGGCACTAAAGTGGGTACTGGTTCCCAGTGTGCACGTGTTTTACGTTAGTTGCGAGGCACTACACCCACAAACCACTGCTTTGCGTACCCACAATTCCCTTGTACACTCAGAATGTGAACATGTTAATATCTTGGGTACCCAGTGTCTGAACACAGCACCATTTTGTGCGGGTACCCAGGCACTAGTGCTCGGGCACCAAGTGTGAACATAGCCTAAGCCCACCCAGTTATAGGCCCACAAAATTCTTCGAGTTACAACCCCTTCTGAATGTAAGCTTCCACATCTCCTCCAAAACAATTCTTTACATGTACATCAAGAACATAAACTGACTGAAATAATTGGACAGTATAGTATCGCAACATTTTGTGCTTACCATCCATTAAACTCTTACAAATTTGTATCACGAAACCGGTCTAGCTGCTGTGTGCTGCCCACTTTTCTTTTGATAAAAAAATGGATGCGAAGGGCAGTTGCCTTAGTTATCAGGCAGACTACTACAAGACAGACTTCTGCTCACTGCAGCTGTTTTTTTGTTTTGTTTCGCAGGCTTCAAGAGCAAGAGCATCCCCATGGCCAAACTCTGGCAGAAAACATACCAAAGCTGTAGTCAATGTACACTGTACAGTGTACATGTAGCTTTTTGAAAGGAACAATGCAAAACAGAAACAAATAATTCTAAAAAAACGATCAGTTACTGTGCCATATAGGATCTACTAAAAGTAGGATATGAGTTATATAGTCAGGCATAAAATGCCAGTTTTTATGACAAAAGACTATGCCATAGTCAGCTGCCATTGTATTTGCATGTAAATGCTGACGTTATTGGTGTGGAAATGACAAAATTCAATGAAAATATATTTTGACAAATTCTTCTGAAAACTTGCTTGAATAATTATTATTTAGTCATGGGCAGAAAAATACCCACTTATGTTCTGGCCAAACTGACTGGCAAGTATATGTCTAGATGCAAGTTGTTCCAAATTGTAAACAAGCCATTTCAATGCACATGATAACTTGCAGTGGTTGACTAAGTGATATTAGAGAACTTAAGATCTACAATGAATGAGACAACGACAACGTCTATAGACCGCAGGAGGACTGGTCCGAGGACATCGGTTTTGGTGGGAAAATGAAATCTTAAGATGTGGCCGGCAGGTAGATGACAACTTATTTTGACTTGGCTTGTTGAAAACGTCTCGCTCAAGATGAGATTAGCCATGGATTAAACTTTATTAACAACGAATAATTTCCAGTTTTGTTTGACCTGTTTGAGTCCAAAAATCTTGATTTTTCCCCATGGAGAATATTGAAAGTTCATGCTGTATGAAATGGCCGAGTCTGAGTGTTTTGCCGAGTTCCCGGCACATTAGTATATCATGTTCGGAATTGCATACAAAGTTTGGTCCCCCAAAAATAAACACAATACACAATAAATTACAAGAGTTGGCAAAAACAATGTATTTGGCTGTGAGTCTAAATAACCACATCTGCAAAAAAGTAACAAAATGAAACGGTTCACTGCTGAAGATTCAATATATTTTTACATATTACAGAGACGTAAATTCCAGAGTACAAGTGATTAAATTCTTCTATTCAAGGCTTGTGGCCAGCTGCTTGCAGTCATGAATAATTTTTTTTCGATCCAGTTGTTTTGACTGTAAGGGCAAGTTTTAAAGATAAAAATACATTTACTTACTGGTTCGCCTTTTCCTCGTCTTGCCACCAGTTAGTAAACAACACGAAAGCACACACATGGTATACAGTCAAATTTTTAATCCAATTCGCTGGCTTCATAAAATAGACAAGCAAAAATGAAACTCCTTTGCACGACAATGTGAAACTACTGGCTTGGTCGTTGTAGACGAGAGGACGACGACAGAATTCGTGGGAAAATTGCGTGAATCTCACTTCTGGTCGTCGTCCATGTTGTCGTCGTGGATCTTAAGTTACCTATTAAAAGCTTGCGTCAACTAGAATCTATGCTTGATTGAATTGGACAAAAAGTATTGATGCAACTTATTTTTTATGTTGACTTGTCTTTCCATTTGGCCAGGGCTACAGATGTTCATGATGTTTTTTTCAACAAGTGAAAGATAATTAACATAATTTTATAGTCTTAGGAGAGGACCACTACTGGTGACGTTGGCATCCTCAATAAAGATTATTATTATCATTATCATGTATGCATTTAAAGTGACTTGCCTTGCCTTGCAAGTTCCGGTTAAAACTGTAAAGTTGTAGTCATGTTTGTGGCATGGAATATTTTATGTGACAAAAGGAACCAGCATTAAATTAAAACAAATTGCATTGCTAGACTGACAGTTGTACTTCTCTAAACAGTAAGGTCTTCAAATTATGGTATGGTGTTGCAAAAATGCTTTTCAGTTGAAGACACAGCATTGAATTTACATGTTATTTACAGGGTCTCGATAGCCCCCCTTTTTCAATTTACATGTTATTTACATGGTCTTGACAGCCCCCCTTTTTCAATTTACATGTTATTTACAGGGTCTTGATAGCCCCCCTTTTTCAATTTACATGTTATTTACATGGTCTTGATAGCCCCCCTTTTTCAATTTACATGTTATTTACAGGGTATTAATAGCCCCCCTTTTTCAATTTACATGGTCTTGATAGCTCCTCTTTTTCAATTTACATGTTATTTACATGGTCTTGACAGCCCCCCTTTTTCAATTTACATGTTATTTACATGGTCTTGATAGCCCCCCTTTTTCAATTTACATGTTATTTACATGGTCTTGATAGCCCCCCCCTTTTTCAATTTACATGTTATTTACATGGTCTTGATA